>OU898279.1:64043064-64643064 GCA_918026665.1 Diabrotica balteata
TTCAATTCATGGTTGCGAAACTCTGTTGATCAAAAGGTACATATATCAAAAATTATTCTTTGCCCCTTGTTTTTGATTCCACCAACTTAACTGCCTTTTACTAATATACTCTACCATCGACTCTATGTTTAATTAATCTCTTATAACATTGTTTTATACCCGATCTCTTCTAGTTACTCCCTGTATCCTCTGTAAATATCTAGTTTAATTTCTATTCCTTCAATCAAAAAGAGTTGCCGTCCCATGAATAGCTTTTTCACACTTTCTTTTTTACTAATTCGTCCACCACTAAGTTGGCCTCCATTCTGTGATGAACTGGAATAGAGAGAGTGACTGTGGAATAGAGAGAGTGACTGGGTTGATTTAGTTTTCTAAACATTCATATTCCAAATTTTGGGTGATCACATGTGAAATAAGGTTAAGTTAGGTTATTTAGACACAAAATGAAGAATTCTAGATGTCTACCCATGGATGAAAACTGGCTGTTTGAGCAAACATTATGATATTCTTTTGTTTCCGGTATAGGTATACAGAGGTGTATCTAGTGAAAAGTCTCTAATGACCAAAATTAGTTGTAGCATTAAAACAACTTAATGACACTAAGTAGGTAACTTGGTGTAAATCGGGAACTCACAGAATTACTTACTTTACAAAGGGCAGTTTAAACCCAGTGAACTCTTTTACCTATTCCCATTCGTTAACACATTTGATTTAGTTTCTTGAAACGATTTGACACCAACGAATGAACTAATAGGTATTGAGGATCTTGAAAAATTTAAGTTATTTATTTTTTATTTGCCTACTTATTTTAAAATTGTTAAAAATGTTATTTTAAGTATAAAATATATTCTTGCAAAACAAAAAAGTTCATCGTTTAACAAAAAAAGACTGTTAGGTTTGTTATGACTTACACTAAAACAAAACGATGCTGAATGCTCATAGATTTCCAATTTTTTTTTGGAAGATATGAAAAAACTGGAAAGTACAAATTTGTAAAAAGTAAGTTTCAATTTTTATATTTATTTCTCTATTGTAAGGGAAAATTTGTTTTATTTTTATAGTTGTAAATTCTCGTTGGGAGAATGTGTAGGTGATTGTAAAAGATAACATACGGAATTTTACTATTTTGCGTACTATTTTTGTTGTTTTTACAATTCATGTTCAGTTTTATTTGTGTTAGATATTATTCAAAATGATGATAATATAAGAGTATATGTTAACGTACTAAAAGCGCAGCGTATTAGATTTAGATTATTCGATGAAACTTCCTTCCACATCTATTTTTGAATTGCCTCTGCAAGTCTTAAGCTACTAATAATTTTGGAATGGCTTCTACAAGAGTCTTAATTAAGAGCCATGAGTCACTTCTCAAATGTACATTATGCCCAATATATGGTTTATGTTGCAAAATAACTAATATTGTATTTATAAAATTTGTTCATCTGGATCTGCTTAGATCTGTTTCTCTTTCACTTATCTCGTACAACGATCTTTGATAATAGTTTTTTATTAAATTTTAATTACAATTAAAGAAAGTATTTTATTTTTCTATTACATTCCTTCCTTTTCAATACACTCTGGTCGTAAGAAAGACGAAAATGCCACTGAACCTCTAAAAATTTTACGAATAAACTGAATTTTGTCCATGGAGTCCCAAAAAAAGATTCACACCTACCTCGGCTTCACCCTAAACACAGCCCTCGTGATGGTGAAAAAACGGGAAGAATCAATATACCAAGAATCTATGTCGTAGAAATCGAAATTTCATATGGGTTTTTAAGATTAGGTTCTAACAATCTTTAAAACCTATTACGGTTTTAAACAAACGGTCAATGAAAGTGATACGTTTTATTGATCTCAGGGAATCGCAAAAAATGGCAAAAATCGCGCAACGTTTATTTATTTAACACCTTTATCAAAGGTGCATAAAAAAATGCATACGAAAACTGCGCTCTTTACCTTTAAGACCGATTTTGATTTTGCCGATAGAGCAATCTGATCAAAAGATGTCGAGTTGATACAAATTTTATTTAAAATTAATTTCGAGCGCGTAACTGACATTTACAATCGCCGGTCACTTTAAGCGTTGTTTCTGAGAGAACTAAACATTCTAAACAAAAAGTGTTAATAAACATTTTTGTTTAGAATTATCTCCGCTACATTTTTTATTTGAATCTTTTTTTGGTAAATCGATTTTTCCGTTTTTAGAGGAAGTGGGGGAGTAGGAGTGGTAAACTTTTTTGCATATTTTTGGGTCCCAAAATGAACATTCTTATCAAAATTCCGTTTGTTCGTATGATTTTTTGAGATCAAATCCCTGACGACTGGACTAATATGTTTTTTCTATCAAGTAGATTTATTATCCTATTTTTATAAAATGCAATACATTACCATCGCTAAAACGTGTCCTCTCGAGTGTATCTTTTAGTTGCCATATCACATGCTATCACACATTGCCCAATCGAGATGCGTTAGTAACGTCATTTTTTTTTTCATTCTTTATACATGCCAAAATGGAGGATACGAACAAATTTATCTCCTCTACTAGAGAGCTTTCATTTGAGGATACTTCGACCTTGAGTAACAACTGCTTTTAGTTTACTATAAGCACAGTATGGTTTCTAATTGAGGCCTATTATAAGCATTACCAACTGAGTAACAATATTGTGTATATATTAAAAAAATAGCAAAGCTATGGCTGATTAGTTTTTATTCAACCACATTGACACTTCACCTAATCATACGAATTGTGATAAAAAATTCTTGTAGTTGGCAATAATGGAGGAAGAAGATCGTTCCCTGTGTTATATTTTACAATCGATATTGTTTTGTTTATTTTAAGCAAATTTCCGGGACGCTCTGTAGAAACATCTAATGGGGATTGTACTGTAAATATTTGAGAAAAAATTCATTTTAAGTACTGTTTACATGAGCGAACAGATTATTCTTTAATATAATTTTTAAAAGGAAAGTAGGAAGAAAAATCAAGTTATGCTATAACCCGTACGAGATGTGAAGAATAGAGTACCCATATTTTTATATCTGTTTTATTTTATTTCTCCCTTTAATCCCATCCTTTTCAAAATGTCATGTTTACGTATCATAAGGATTTATCGATAAAGAGAATGTTCGAAACTACTCACTTTAAATCCAAAAAATAACTTGAAAATTTTTTGCCTAGGGAAATATTAAAAATTATAATATGTAGTTACTTACCATCATTTTACTAGATTACTCCATGAAGACGGAGTATTAAAATAATCCGTGAGTATCGGAAACGAAACATTTTTAATAAGGGGTCGTTTAAGTATTACGTAAAACAATTAGTATGGAGTGGGTCTTGTTAAACGTTACGGGGATAGGAGGGGGAATAGAATAATGCTTTCGTAACAGTCGGCAATCCTTTTCATTTATGTTTTACGGCGAATTTCTCGTTTGTATTGTATAATATCGATATTTTGTTCCTTTGGGTTGTTTTTTCGGGGAATCCTTTGACTATTGCATATCTTTCTTATTTTGTTATCGTTGTCCGTAAGATAGAAACACGTTGCTGTAGTCAGTGTATTAAATTGAATTCATACTGTAATGCCATCAAAAGTTGAAATGGTATAGCAAGTGATTAAATGTACGGTTGTCGCTTGAGATGTTTATGATTTTATTTTTAACTTTTAGTTAAGAATAATTTTAATTTGAGTAAAATATTTTATTTCAGTTACAATTCCGTTTCTAATTGTATTGTACTACTACTACTAAGGATTTCCACAGTTTTCACTGTCTTCCTTCACTCAACCGTTTTCTCCAATTTTCCCTGTCATTCCAGTCTCCATCTCGCAGGGTTCTATTCTCCATAGCCTCGTCGATTTCCTCACTGAATGACCTTCGGGGTCTTCCTCTCTTTCTTATTCCGATCGGGCCCCATTCTGTGATTTTGTTTATCCAGCGTCCTTTGTCCGCTCTTCTGACGTGGCCGTACCAGGATAGTCTCTTCTCCTCTATATAGTCGATTATGTCTGATCGCACTCCCATTCTCCGCTTAATCTCCGCGTTTTCAATTCTGTCTCTTTTTGTAAGTCTACAGCTTCTCCTCAGGAACTCCATTTCTACTGCTCTTATTCTACCTCTATTTCTCTTGTTTATTGTCCAATTTTCGGACCCATATGTCAGGATACTTCTTGTCAGGGTATTATATATTCTCTTTTTTGTCTTTATCGTAATGTTCTTATCCCACAGCACTGAATTTAGTTGTCTTATACAGTTTCTTGTTAGTCGTAGTCTGTTGTTTATATCTTCTTCTGTTGTTCCCTGGTTCGATATTATGGTTCCTAAATACTTGAATTTATCTGTTCCATTTACTTGTCTTCTATCGTCTATCTCTAGGTTTCTCATATCCTTGTTTTCTGTTGTTAGGTATTCGGTTTTCTCTAAGTTTATTTCCATTCCGTTGTTTTTATATTCATCTTCTAGTTTTCTGAGCATAAAGCTGAGATCTTCTTCATCTTGTGCGATGACTACTTGATCGTCGGCAAAACTTAAGGTGGATAGGTATTCGTCTCTTACTGGTATGCCCATTCCTTCGCACTTTCTCCTCCATGGTTTAAGTGTCTTTTCCAAGAATATTTTAAACAGAGTAGGGGACGTAGCACAGTCTTGTAGAAGTCCTTTTGTCGTCTTAAATGGATTGTAGGCTTTATTTCCACATTTAATAGCTACTTTGTTTTCTTTGTACAGTGATTTAACTGCTTTTATTAGTGTTTGTCGGATTCCGAGATCATTCATTGCTTCCCATAATTTGACTCTAGGTATTGAGTCGTATGCTTTCTTTAGATCAACAAACACCAGATGGACCGGTCTACCTTTTGCCATTTTCTTCTCTATCAGTTGTTCTAATGTGTACGTATGATCTAGGCATGATTTTCCTACTGTGAACCCTGCTTGGTCTTCTCCCAATTTTCCTATTATTTCAGTTTCTAGTTTTCCTTGATAATTTTCCCGTAAAGTCTACCTACCGACGATACTATACTAATTCCTCTGTAGTTTTCACATTTTTTTTTCTGTTTCCTTTCTTATGTATGGATGTGATGTATGCTTGTGTCCATTCCGCAGGTATTTCCTCTCCATTTAGTCCTCTTTCGAACATTCTGTGTAGCATGCGGAATAACTTTTCCGTTCCGTTTTTAATTAGTTCGTTTGGTATCCCTCCGGGTCCTTTGGCTTTTTTGTTCTTCAATGTCTTGATTGCTCTCTTGACTTCTGTCAGACTTATTTCTATCTGGTCGTATGTCCCATTTCCTGCATGTTCTGTATTCTCTTCCTGAAATTGGGGACGGTTTTCTGTAAGTAGTTCTACGTAGTATTCTTGCTACTCGTTTTCACTAATTGTAATTGTGTAATTGTATTGTCAAATGTAACAATAAATATACTAGTTTGAGTTTATTAATAAAAAGTTAAAATAGAAGAATGCATCAGAACAACCATAAGGGTAAAATCTATATAAAATTATTGCGAGTTAGAAATCTCTTGTTTTATTATTACTGTAAATGCGATTAAAACAATAACAAAGTTATTTTAACGACTTTTCGCTTAATTGTTACTTTTAGTTCAAAATGGTCACTGGATGTTACGTAATGTTTAGGCAGGGGAAGGGGGTCTTGTAAAACGTTACGATGCGTTCAATGGTTGAGGGAGGGAGGGAACTGCGTTACGTAATACTTAAACAAAATGTATGTAACAGGAAGAACATGGGAAAGACGAACATCATTTGAAGTCTTCTTCTTCTTCATGTGCGTTGTCCGTTCCGAACGTTGGCAATCAACATGGCTATTCTGACTTTGTTTACGGCAGATCTGAATAGTTCAGCAGATGATAATCCGAACCGCATTTGAAGTCGCAAGACGGAAAGCAGACAAGATATGTACAAATAAAAAAAGTCTGAAAATGGACAAATAGACAAAATAGAAGAACATTTCAAAAACAACGAAGTTAGAGAGGCTTACGAATACCTAAAAAAGATAAAAAGTGGGTATAAACCTCAAAAAAGTCTATGTAAAGATGAAAGTGCAAATAATCAGTGACCAACAGAAAGTCACAGAAACGTGGAAGCATTATTTTTAGACCCTCTTAGTACACAAGTAGACATGGGTATGAACTACGCGGAAGAGAATGGAGTATACTCCATTCGCCTAGCTCGGGCATATTTTGACAGATTCATTCTCGGAAACCTACAACACAACAATTCCTACTTCTCAGTATTAATAGCTCAAATATACTACTATTGCAGACTTCTTTCTTTGAAAAAAGAAGAATTATTCTAAATAGTGGAAGTGCATACTAAACCTATCAAATTTTGGGTTGTATATATTTAAAAAATATATTTTATAGTGTATTTTTATGTATGAGAGAGTAATAAAACAATAAATTATGTATGCAAATCCCTAAACTGTTGATACGGGTGACTCAATTAAAAACAGATATTTGTCAACAAGTTTACAGAAGTATATAGGAAAACAATTTTAAATTGAGTATGACCACCAGGTATAAAGGTTGGAGCAGAATAGAATACAATACTTGTGAGGGTTACTAATCCCTAAATAAGAGTGCCAGTGTCGGAGTGATGGAGGTTAACAGGTACTAATGAATTTGCAAGAAATGTAAGATGTTTATTTTATTGGTTATATATAACCAATAAAAGTTTAATAAGTACCTACCTATTTGCAAAATAAAGTTTAATTCTTTAGATAAAATAAAACGTTTTATTTTATCTGGAATGAGTGCATTCCACGAAGTAAGGGTTTCAACAATCAAACATATAATTCTTTAATTCCAGGAATCTACGACAGTAATTGACTAGATAATTACCTTCTAAACTTATTCCACAGAAACTGTGATAGTGGGTTTTTCCATTTTGTAGGAACGTCTAAGTGGCGTATTCAAAATTCTTAACAGTTCACTAAAAGTAGGTACTTCAGTTGCAAGGTGCAGTTTATTGTGTATACTAGTGTTATGGAAAATTTGGAAGTGCCGTGTAAACGCCGAAAAATTGGTCCTTTAACAGTTAATGAAAAAACATTAATATTTAATTGTTTTAAATCATTTACAGACAAGCGTTTATGTGAAAGTGTTGATGAGACCGTTGAGTTAGTTAGCAGTACACTTGGTGTTGGGAAATCTACGATTTACAGAGTTATTAAAGAAGAGAAATGTGGTAGTTTTCAAATGCCACGTAATTCTCCAGGGAAACCAAAATTTCTAATAGAATATCATTTTAAAGAAGGACTTCGACGGAAAGTGCATGAATTCTTCTTTAGACAAGAATTTTTAACATTGGATAAAGTTCTTGTCTCAGTTCGAGATGATAAGGATTACCCAAAAATGAGTCGAAGTACGTTATGGAAACTTTTAAAAGAAATAGGCTTCCGCTGGAAAAAGAATCCCAGAAAGTCTATTTTATTAGAAAGAAGCGATATTGTCATATGGAGAAGACATTTTCTAAGAACCATAAAGGAAATGAGAAACCAAAAAAGAAAAATATTTTATCTTGATGAAACATGGATCAACGAGGGTCATACACCAAATAAATTTTGGCAGGATGAAACTGTTACAAGTCAAAGGCACGCTTTTGTAAATAACTTATCTACTGGTTTAAACCCACCATTAGGAAAGGGACGCAGGCTGATAATAGTACACATTGGCAGTTCAGACGGTTTTGTTGAAGGTGGTTTATTAACTTTTGAATCAACTCGTACCGGTGACTACCATGAAGACATGAACGCTGATGTCTTTCAAGAATGGTTCGAACAAATGATAGATCTTCTTCCTAAGAACTGTGTAATAGTAATGGATAATGCAAGTTATCACTCCAGACTTATAGAAGGACTACCCACAACAAAGTGGTTAAAAAAAGACTTGCAGAATTGGCTGAGTTCAAAAAATATTACGTACCATCCCGGATCTATAAGAAAGGAACTTTATTCGTTGTGTGCCCTTCATAAAGAAAAATTTAAAAAATACGAAATTGATGAAATTGCCAAAAATCGTGGAATGACAGTACTTAGATCCCCACCATATCATTGTGAATTAAACCCGATTGAACTGGTATGGGCACAGATAAAGAGTGAAGTTTCAAGAAAAAATACCACTTTTAAAATTCATGATGTTAAACAGTTGTTTTTGGAGGCCGTAAATAATGTAAAACCTGAAAACTGGGAAAAGGCACTAAATCACACTATTAAAGAAGAGGAAAAAATGTGGAAGCTGGACAATATTACTGATAAAATGATCGAGCCAGTTATTATAAATCTTGGTTCTGAAAGTTATCTTCTGAATCTGATTTGGATTTGTAACAAGTAGCTGTAAGTTTTATATTAATATTTTTATTCATCTATTTAACATACCTTAGACGGTTTTAAAAACTCTTTTTCTCTTTTGTAATTTTTAAAAATTAAAAAAAATGTGAATTTTTAAAACCCTTTTTAATGTAGGCCAGTCAGTTCTAATATAGTGTGTGATAAAAGAGGTCACTTTTGTTTACATACACATAACACTTTATAACACTGAAATAATTTATTTATTTTTTACAATTATTCAAAGTAATTTTTCAATTAATCTTGAGCACGCCCATGGAGTGGTCGGAGATACCAGTTAAAATTATGCTAATTACTCTCTCGTTCATAAAAATAAACTATAGTTGTTATAATTTAACATAACTATTTATTATATGGTACAGATAAACAAATATTGATTGTCTGTAATTCGCAAAGTTCCATTTTATATACTATTAATATGGCTATAAGTACGTGTGCTTGGTTGCATAGTAATTTCCAGCCACTTTTAGTCTGTCAAAAAGTAACTAACTTCGCAAAAAAATAATTACTACATTCACTAGACAGTTCGGACTGGGAATAGCGAACCGAGTCTAGAAGCTCCAACTATAGAGAAAGTTCTCGAAGCTATTAAGGGTCAGAAAAACAATAAATCTCTGGGAGTTGACGAAATACCAGCAGGATTGTATAAGGTCGGTGGCGACCACCTAGCAAGTCGCATCCACGCGCTCATAAAAGTCATTTGGCAAGGAGAGAAAATACCCGACTTCTTCTTCATGTACCATGTCCTTTCAGAACGTTGGTTACCATCATAGCTATTTTAATTTTATTCACTGCCACCCTAAATAGCATGCTTGTATCTACACCATACCAATCACGCAAGTTCTTCAGCCATGAGGTTCTTCTTCGTCCTGGACTGCGTTTGCCTGCTATTTTTCCTTGCATGATATTTTGTAGCAGTCTATATTTGGGACCTCTCATTACATGTCCGAAATATTCCAGCTTTCTCTGCTTGATGCTTTTTATGATCTCAGTAGTCTTGCTGAGACGTTCTAGTAATGTGGAGTTACGAATCTTCTCCACCCAGGAAACTTTTAAAATTCTTCTATAGCACTACATTTCGAAAGCCTCAAGGCGATTTAGATCGATTTTATTCACAGTCCAGGACTCGACAGCATAAAGTAAGACCGAGAACACGTAGCAGCGAAGTAGGCGGATCCTTAATGCCAATTTTAGGTCTCTGTTACATAACACCTTGGACATCCTTCTAAAAGCAGCTCTAGCCTGCTCTATTCTGGATCTAATTTAAAATACCCGACGACTGGGAGAAAAGTATAGTATGCCCTGCAAATTCAAACGGGAGGAGGAAACCTACTGACCAACCTAACGGTTCAACTGGCCGCTTATGCCGATGATATTAATATGTGTAGAACATCGACAGGAGCACAGCAAACATACGCAGAGTTTAAAATGCTAGGTCTGGAAATTAACACAGAAAAAAACAAAAATAATGATACAGACGAGAAGAATTATATAGTCCCACAAAACATACATGAAGATGACATTGAAACAGTTGGAAAGTTTACATACCTGGGAGTAAAAATATATTCCGACGGATCAGAAGATGGAGAAATACGGAAGAGAATAACGCAGGCAAACAGAGCATATTTTGCACTCTCCCATATATTTCGGTCTAAAAATGTCCATCGAAATACTAAGATTAGAATCTATAATTCGACCAATGCATGCTATGGCAGTGAAGCATGGGTTCTGAAAGAAACATCCAAAAACAAACTCGACACATTCGAATGGAATGTACTGAGGAGAATACTAGGACCAGTGAGAGGTCCTAGTGTTCTCCTCAGTACTTCATAAGTCGATACAACAACGAGCTTTATTAACTTTATAAGGAAGCACCACTGTCAGACTTCATTAGAATAAAATATTGCAATGGGCCGGACATGTGATAAGAATGGGAGAGGATAGGCTACCAAAAAGAGCACTGAATACAGGGAAAAAGACCGTTTGGAAAGCCAAGAAAGCGCTAGGAAGACAGAGTAAACAGCGACGCACAAGCCCTTTTAGGAGTCCGTGTAAGGATATCAGCCACAGACAAGCAAGGGTGGAGAACAAGGCTCAATTTGGACTGTAGTGCCTTAGAAGAAGTATACTTGAACGCTCCCTAAGAGGAAACATGATAAAAGTTATCTTAAAGAAAAAATAGATAGACGTAGAACATGTGGATTTTCTAAACGACTATGATCTTGAGAATATCTGCGCGTTCACTCGTCATCTGATCTTATTCAAAGGAGTAAGATGTGAGATTGTTTATAATTATGTTTAAATCGTAAATATTAACTACATAATTATAAAAACTATTAAAATTAAAATTTTGATTAATAGTTCACAAGCTAAATTACCTTCTGATTCATTGTCAGACAGTTCTCATTAACTATCACTGGTATACTCCAAAATTGATTATTAAATATCACACCTCGTTCATAATGTGCTATATTTTTACATATTCTTCTGCGATCTTACGTGGGGGCAAATGTTTTGCCAGTTATCAATTGTTACTTCTTGAAATTGTTCTTCTGTTAGCGGCCGTTCATCTACTAATTTGAATGAGATATTACAAGCTACCACTTTATTGTTTACCAGTGCCCATATTTTTTCGGTGGGACAGCTCCGGTGGTAGACGCAATGTCAAAACGTGACGGTCCGTTACAAGCGTGTCAACAATATATCTTTTATAAGATGGTTTATGCTTTTTAATTAATGCATACACTTCGACTTTAAAAGCATTGGTTTCATATGAAATACCGTTAGCCTTAGCTGCTTTTTACCATGAAAAATTTGGGCTAGGATTCATCTGTACATTGTAGCAGGAGGCATTATCTATAACTAAAACGCTATTTTTTGGAGTATTAGGAATCAATTTGTCTTTTAACCTGAAACGAATAAAATGTGTGAATTGACAAAGTTCAGAAGAACTGAAAGAGAAGTGATGGAAAAAAAAATACTAAAAATAGGGCTAAGCTCAGAGGAACAAATTTAAATGGCCAAAGAGACACTAAATCTCAAGTGAGTGTTCGGGCTAGCTTCAATGCACTGGATTGTGGCTTTAAAGATTTAAACAGATAGCAAGGATACTGAGCTAATGAGACAAGAAACGAAATGAGACCTGGTAATATCAAACGTGATACAACTAAAGAAGGTCACTGGGAATAAATTTATAGAAAGAGAACAATAAGAAGAGAAAAGAAGGGCGCCAACTCAACGATAGTTGAGATTTTGAAGTAACAAATGAATCTGGAGGTAATACTCTGAAATACAAAAATACTAAATATTAATCTTGTTTTGCTATGTTATATACTGGTTAGTAGAACTGAAATAAAACTCAAAATAGCAACAATAAATATATTTATAAACAAATGTATATAAGTATATGTGTATAAACAATTTACATATAATGCAAAGCCAAATAACAGTGGTAGTGGATGGTGTACAGATACAATAGGACCTAATAGCCCCTCAACAAATGAATAGTCACTACCACTGGCCAAATAAAATATGAAATATTAGTATACAACAAGAATAGTCCGTAGGGTAGCCAAAGTCTTAAAACAAAAAGGTAGTCATTTAAATTTAAATTAGTTCTACTAAAATGAGGTATTAATGACAATATTGTAAAGATATCAAACTTGATAAATCTCTATTACAATTATATTAAATATATATATTACATCCAAAAAAATGAGTTGTTCCATACTCATTATATAATATTTAAAAACAAACCACATTAAATTTATGTCCCTCTTAATATCAAATTGTATTATATTAACAAAAATATTATATCCAAAAAAAAGTGAGTTTGGTCAGACTCTCTAAATCCTAGTTAAAACCTAATAACACATGAAGTGTCCCTTTTTCCTCCCGAATATTTTATAATTAAATTATCAAAAAAAAAATTATCATAAAGGTATTCACCTTATCATATGCATATGATCAGTTAACAGTAAATATAAAGTAATACGTAATACAAAAGGTCAAATAGTTAAACGACTTATCTTTACAGCACTATAAGTCCATAGGAAAAACTCCTCTTGGCACGGCTACATCAGTTTGTGGCTGTAAAGACGAATCCTGGTCACAAAAGCCACAACCAGTCACTGGCCTCTGGGTGACAGCAAAATCCACGGGTTTGTTAACTATGTATCTAAGGATTCTGTTACTAGTATCCTTGAGGGAATATTCTCAAGAGAATATCCTCAAGTAAAGTGAAAATAATATTTTCACGTGACGGAATCTAAAATGATTATTTAATTTAATAAATATGTAATTCAATAGGTGTAGCAACATGGATTGACTGCACCAAAACAAAACATCAAAACATTTGGTATTAGGTTAAGTCAACATCATGTCAAATTTATGAAGTTACTTTCGTAGGCATGACAAGCTTGCGCCATGAAAAGAACATGCGCAGAATATAGAAGGCTGTCCACATTTGTCGAACCTTTTTATATTCCACCAAAAAAGTTAAGATACAAAATGGGAACCAAAAAAAACTTAATGATAACGACGTGGAATAAAACAGAATTTAAGTTTAACTATATAAAAAAAATGACCTTCTGTTCTTTGTAAGTAAATCAAGGAAATTTTATATTTAAATTATTTCGGAACTCAAAAATAAATCTCTAAAGAAATACTAAATACAATGATAAATTTGATTATATGATAAAGAGATAATACGTATAAAATGATTTACTTACATGGAGCTCGCAGCACGCCAACAAAAACTCTTCCTTTTTATGTGGAACTCATAAATGAATATTGATTTTATTATTTTACTATTATTATAAATGAATTATATTTTTCCCCAAATTATCTTCCTTGCTCCAATTCCGTCACTTAAGGTGAACAATTTCACCGGTTGGCGTGTCTGCGTTGACGAGTTCAGACCAAAACTGATCGTTCGGCTTCTGCATAAAATCGATCTTCCTTTCAAAGCGACTACAGCGCGTGTGGTGAAGGAATGTCGATTTAAAATCGATCGTAGGCGGGTAATAAAAATTTCTTGAGGGGTTTAAATTGGACTAGTCAGTAGCGTAAACGCTACAAACCACTGTGTAAAATTTGTTGAATTCATTTCGTTTTGATATTCACCTGTTTTATTTCCCGATGTAAATATATTTAACGCATTAGGTACAACGCCTAATAGACCTCCAGCATGTAAAATGATGAGGCGTCGTCTTCCCTTGGACACTGGAGATTTCAAACATTTATTTTTGCCATCGTCCCACGTCTCAGGTACCGTATGGGAACTCTAGATATTAGTTTCATCGCAAGATATTGTTGTTGGTCTTTCCTTCTTGTATTTTTTTAATGTACGTGAATATTCAATACGTTTAGATATGTCAAATTTAGTTTACTAAATTTCTAAACGAATCAATGTTTCCTGTAAAATTAATGTCCCTTTCATTTTTAACAGCTTCAAATATACATTTCATGGTAGGTCTTCTTTTGTGAATATCTGTATAGAAGTAAAATAATTCTTCCTCAAATTCAACAACTGATCGCTTGAAAGTTGAGGGTTTGTTTAAGGTTTTTCTCGGTGGCTTAAATGAAGCACCATGTGACTTGTTCGGCTTCAGAAATTATGCTTTTCACAGTAGTGATACCAACTCCACAAACTTTAGTTATTCTCTCTTGTAGATTGCTTAGAGGAATTGTTACATCTTTTAGTTCTTTCTCGGTTTACATAAATTTATAAAACATTATAAATAATTTCTCAACCTTGACTCTGAATTACTTTCCTGGATCTGCTCATGTTTGCAGACTAGTATCTATAATAAGGAGATAAACAAATTGAATCGTTTATTGCTGAAAGAAAGTAAGTGCCATTTTCTTCTTTTTGAGAAACATATGAAATACATTTTATTCTCTTCTACTTTATAATATTTTTTTTATATTCGTCGTCATGTCGCACACCTCTCAGCGGCGGCTCGTGGCCTAAAAAAGTGGTGAAGACGAGGAAACCTTGCTGGAGGCAAAAGGAATTTTGGTACCTATGTCGCGCCCAAATCTCATTAAGAATTCGTTAAAAAAATGTAGAGTTTAGGGCACTAATAACTTGAAAACAGTTTTTTAGGGCACTTATACTAGATACGATTCATTCTGCTTGTCAGGAGTATTTTAATTCTGAACCTTCGACATTTCATTTAGCGTTTTTTGGCGATTAAAACACCACGCCTGGTAAAACGGGTTTGTTGAGTTTCGATTCAGCCGCCACACAAAGAACACTTAATGACTTAATATCCGAAATCCGAAACAAACCACAGAAAAATGTATTAATAAAGTGCACTAAACAAATAAACTCAATACTTTCACTAAACTAAACTAATAAATACACTACATAAACTATACTATATAATAGACTAAATTTCAAAATATTGTCGCTGAGAGAAATTTCTGAAAAATAGGAATACTACATAGGGTTGCCATGGCAACCGTGAACGCTTGTGCAGATAGATTCCGCATTTCAAAAATGATATTCACCTATTCCTGAATCGTACACGGCTAGTGACACAGGTCAGGACTTGACCGTCAAGTATCTACCGCTAATAAAGCTAGTTACCTGTTTTAATTTTTAGATTAATATAAAAGACAATAAATAATTAATTTCAGAATTTAGATATAATACTGTTACTTTTATTTTTTATTTATTTGTCTCAATTTAATTATATTTTTTTGGTGAACTTCACCTTCACCTACTTCACCTGGCTGGCCACCGCTGACACCTCTCCTCCTGTGTTTAACTTTGGTTTGTTCACTATTCAAATTTTTTCCATTTTTAGTTTTTTAGTGAAGGGTTTTTGCTATAACTGGAAACTAGTAAATATATATTGTATATAATATATTGTATAACACGCTTTAAATCCATCAAATTCTGATGTCAGCGATTATAATGATTATATTACGTTAAGATTGGATTGAAAACTCACTAATCCCAAACACGGAGCCAAATAGTGTAATAGTGCTTGACAACGCTTCCTGTCATTACCGCCAGCTCACTAAGATAGCTTCAAAGATGAACTGCAAAGCTTTCTAATGGAAAATGATTTATATTTCGAAGATCTTTATACAAAAAACATTTTATGGACGTTCTAAACACGAAGTAATTCGACAAATTATACGCCCTAGATAGTATTGCCGAAAAGCATGGGCAAACTTGACAAACATTGAGACTTCCCCCTATTTTTTTGTGTTTAATTCTACGGAGTTCATTTGGGAACAATTAAAAAAAGTACATATAAGGCGTGCCAATACATGTCTTAAATTTGATAAAACGGTAATTGAGGTAATTATGAAAGAAGTATCTAATTTTACCAAAAAAGACTGACAGAAAAGAATCGCCAAAGTGATCGAAGTTGAAGAATACTTCAAGAAAATTACGCACTTCCACAATTTTAGAGATAGAGATAAATAAAAGATTGACAACTGTTAGAAACAATGTAAAAGCCACTTATTATATATTCTAAATCCTTGTGACATTTAAGGTCCATTCGCTTAGCTCGGGCATATTTTGATAGATTCATATTCGGAAACCTAAAAGACAAAAATTCCTACTTCTCAGTATTACAGACTTCTTCTAAGACAGCTCAAATATACTAGTATTACAGACTTCTTCTTTTGAAAAAAGAATAATTATTCTATATATTGGAAGTGCATACTCAACCCATAAAATGTTCCCTGTATGTTTAAAATATATTTGAATTATTAAAATTTAACATATGGTAGGCAGTAAATATTTTTATTATTCGCGTTGTTTATTTTATTTTATATATTTTATTATTTTTGTTTAATTCTTTGTTAGTTCTATTTATTTATAGTCAAAGTTTTTAATTGCTAATGCTTTGTTAAGCTTTTCTTAAATAAATATGATAAAATGTTCTTTAAAATTTAATATTTTTAGATGAGTAAGGATTCTGTTAAATTACAATGTAATGAAACTGCACAAAGGTTTATTCAAAATGTCTACGATGTTTTTTAAAATTATTTGCCGAATAAAAACCCTATTGAGATAAGTTGATCATTAAAATGTATTTATCGAATTATGTAAATGTTACAAAATTTGTAATGTGTTATTAAGAACATTTAATGTTCTTAATAACATTTCATTAGACATCCAAATGTCTGAAAATCTCAAAAAAAAGTGTGCGTAAATATAAAGATGGACCGAATACAACCCTCATATTAAAGAAGAAAAGTCGCAAAAGGAAATTAACGACTGACTTAAGCGTCAAAAATCAAATTCGCTTAGAAATTTATCCCATGTATGAAGAAAGTAAATTTCTATTATATATAAAAAATGTATTGTATGTTGGCTATCTATATCTGTAGAGTAGGGAGGACGAGTTAAGTTTAACAGCACATAGGCTACAATTGACCCATTGTGCATCCTCCCAGGGAGCTGTCGCCCTTAGCTCATTGTCCAACCTGTTATTTCTAGGAAGGTGGACAAGTCACCAGGAGACATCTCTCTTATGTAGGCATGTGTGGGGCAGGACTCGCCGAATGCGTACTCTCCTATTAACGATAATCCCGGGCATTCACCTAGGACATGCTCTACAGTTTCGTCTTCTCGTTCACACTTTCTACGTACAGGTGTGTCTGCTAGCCCCAATGTGTGGAGGTGTTTACTTAGTTGACAATGACCAGTTTAAAAATCAACTGTCAAGCGTAGGTTTTTCCTGGTCTTTCCCAAGTACTTCTTTGATGCTGACTCTTCAAGGTTACTTAGTGTTACCCTGGCAAGTTTACATCCTTGCCCTTCTTCCCATCTTTTTAAGTTTTGCGTATGGGAGTGACATTTGAGAATTTCCGCGATTTTTGTAGTTGACCAAACAAAAAGATTCCCAGGTCTTAATAGTCTTAGGGCCGCCGCCTTCCTAGCCAATTGGTCAGCAATGCGGTTGCCTTTATTCCTATTGTGTCCTTTAACCCAGCTCAGGATGATGGTATTACCATCCGAAGCTTGAGTTAGTGACTCGTGACACTCCATTACTAACTCTGATGTGACACGTGGTCTATTCAAGGTTAGTAGCGCTTGTCTGCTGTCTGTGCAGATCATTATAGTTTTCCCTGCTATACCTTTTTGGGTTATCTCTTTTGCGGCTATGGAGATACCAGCCAGTTCTATCTGAACTACGCTGTCATTTTTGCCCATACCCCACTTTATTCTTAGGTTCAGTGATCTGGAGTATATCCCGCATCCTCAGCCTTCTTTCATTTTGGAGCCATCGGTGTGTATGCAATAGGCATTCGCCACGTTTGTCTCCCTATACCGTCTTGTTTCGATGTTGTAGGGTTTGTTAAAGACAAACTTTGATTCAATTGAGTCGCAGCCTGCCTCAAGCAGTAGTAGGACATCCAGCTCTCCCCGCCAGAAACCAGTTCTCAATTGTCTGATTCCTACATCAAGGTTTGCACCAGCTGAGCGCAGTCGCATCATTGTCCCACCTCTTTGACATATATATCTAGTGGCGTGATGCCAATGATCAATTCCATTGCAGCAGTTGGTGTTGTTTTTATGGCACCTGTTAAATTTATGCATGCCATACGCTGAATTGGTTTAGTCTGTTTATCGCTGTTGCCTTTAGCACTTTTGGTACCCAAGCAATAGCTCCGTAAGTTAGCATAATTTAGACTATATTTTAGAATCCTTGGTGGTATTAAGCCCGTGATTCTTCTTTTCCTGGTAAAGAGGACCATCTCTATTTTCTTAGGATTTATAGTTAGTGAGTGTTCCTTGCACCATGTTTCTTTTAGTCGGAGAGCAACTGGTAATCTCTCACATACCTAGTGTGTTCTCAAACTTGCCGCTTTACAGGACAGCAATATCGTTTGCATAGGCTATTCCGTTGCTGCTGAGTTGGTCAACCAGGGTATCTAGAACTATGTACCAGAGGAGTGGTGATAGCACCCCTCCCTGTGGATACCTCCTCGTAACCATGCCTCTAACAGAAACGTATTCTATATTTATGCTTATTGCTCTATTAGATAGCATACTGAATATCCATTCGCTTACGGCCAGGGTAACATTATTGACGTTGAGCTCTTGGGTGATGGTTGGGAATGTGGTTTTATCAAACGGTACCTCAATGTCTATGAATATACCTAGGGTGGATTCTTTATTATCCAGCGATCTTTCAATTCTTCCCATTACATGATGCAGTGCAGAATCGGTAGATCTTCCCGAAGTATATGCATGCTGATTTGGGTGAAGTGGGTTATGGACCAGAACTAAAGGTGTTTTAATGACCAGAACTTCAACCCTTATGTACCTCTCGCATAGCCTGTCCATCGTTTTCAACAGAAAGGATGTTAGGCTAATTGGTCGGAGAGCCTTTGGTAGGGTGTAATCCATCCTATGATATAAGACTGCTGAAATAATTATATTACAATCAAGTAGCCCATATCAAAATTGGAGACAGTCCGACTGAAAAACTATTCATCAAACGTGAAGTACGGCAGGGTTGTGTTTTGTCACCCACTCTTTTTAATCTGTACTCTGAAGAAATCTTTAGGGAGGCTTTGGATGACAGACAAGAGGGAGTAAGACTAGGTGGAGAAGTAATCAACAATATTAGATACGCTGACGCAGAAAATTTACAAGATCTCCAAACATTACTAAACCTAGTAGGTGAAGCAAGTTATCGGAGAGGCCTTAAAATCAACATTTCAAGTGGATGGCAGTTGGAAAGATCAATATAGATCAAGGTCTGATTTCTCTTAATGGAGAGGAGATCGAAAGGGTAAATCATTTCAAATACCTTGGCAGCTGGTTAAATGCAAATTGTGACTCTGATGAAGAGATAATAACCAGGATCGAAATATCACGTAAGGCTTTTATGACGTGGAAACCAGTTTTATGCAACAGAAACCTGTCGATGAATATTCGTAAGAAGGTCCTGAAATGTTATGTGTGGTCCATCCTATTGTATGGTTGTGAGACATGGACGTTAAAAACCACAATGCTAAACAAGTTAGAAGCATTCGAATTGTGGTGCTATAGACGAATCCTAAAGATATCGTGGGTTTCGCACACTTCCAATGAAGATGTTTTTAAATGATCAATTCAGAACGTCTGCTCATAAACACCATAAAGAGGAGAAAAACAGAATACTTCGGCCATATAATTAGAGGACCTAAATACCATCTACTTCGCCTTATAATACCAGGAAAAGTGGAAGGAAAGAGATGGATTGGTCGAAAGAAACTTTCGGTCGGCCATATAATTAGAGGACCTAAATACCATCTACTTCGCCTTATAATACCAGGAAAAGTGGAAGGAAAGAGATGGATTGGTCGAAAGAAACTTTCATGGCTGCGTAATATTAGACAATGGTGTGGTTCCACAGTAGAAGAAATATTTCGCGCAGCAGCCGACAGAAAAAGGTTTCAGGAAATTGTAAACATGATGACGACCAACGTCTGAATACGGACACGGCACCCAAAGTAGAAGAAGAATCCATCCTACCTGGTTTTGGTATGAAGACCACACGTACCTCTCTACACTTCCTAGGAATATATCTCACAGCCAAAGAGGCTCTGAATATTTCCTCGAGGTGCGGCAAAAGGATATCCAGTCCCCACCATAGTAAGACTGGATATATGCCGTCAGGCCCTGGTGATTTGAAAGGGGTGAAGCACAATATGGCCCATTTTACCTTTTCCTCATTAGTCATTGTTCTGACGAGATGCCAGACGTTTATTGGGTATGATTGCTTCTTCCATCCAGTTTGGTGCTGTTGAGACACTAGAACCGGGAAAGTGTGTTTTTATCAGGACCTCAGCACTTTCGCAAAGGTTGGAAGTTTTGTTTCCATCTTCCTTTATTAATATGCCGACATGCCAATGTGGGTCCTTTGAGAGCGCTTTTTGTAGCCTGGAAGCCTGCGAGAAATCTTCTATTTCCTCACAGAAGGTTCTCTAAGCAGCTCTTTGTCGTCTGTCTGCAAACTTTTTTAAACTCTCTGAGATTTGATTGATATGAATCCCAATCCTCTTTGAGTTTGGTGCGTTTTGCTCTAGTAAAAGCTGTTCTTGCTATCTTCCTAAGGTGTTCCAATTCAGTGCACCACCAAGTTTTGCGACTTTCCTGGACCATTCTTATTGTACAGAATTTTTTATAAGCATAGCTTATTTTGTTTTGGATATATACCGTATACCTTTCCAATTCTGTATTAGAAAAAAAAATTAGGCTAATATAGATTATATCGTTGAGTTGCGCCAAATGTAGGCAACCAACTTACAAAATTTTGATAGCAATTAGCTTTGAGTTTCAATAAACGAATTAAGTTTTCTCTTATTTACGTTTGTTTACTATTAATATTGGCTATGAGCATGTGTACTTGGTTGTATAATAATTTCCAGCCACTTCTAGTCTGTCAAAACGTAACTAACTTGGCAAAAAAAATTTACTTAATTCAATAGATAGTTCGGACTTGGATTAGCGAACCGACTATACAAATTTTAAGACAAATTAATAACATGGGAAATTAAAACCACAAATAAAAAATGCATTAAACATACAAATCTTACTATTCATAAAAAAGGAGATGAAGTGTACGAAATATAAAAGATTATCAGTAACTAGCATATTCAGCTAGTACAGACGGTTAATTAGAAATTTCAGTTAGAACGAGTTTGAAGAACAAGCCAGTTTTCGTAAAGGAAGATGTTATATGAATATATTCAGCTTTAAACAACTTATAGAAAAAAAAAAAGTTGAACACAAATCAAGAAGCCCATCTTGTTGACTTATGATAGATAAGTAAGGGTTGGGAATAAAGGAACTAGTGATAGGTAATAATAAATAAGTTTTACAAAAATTAATTGGTTTTATTTTTAAACAGCCTTATATACATTGAAACATGTGAAACAACTACTTGCTATTTTTAAACATGGAATATCACAGTGTTACATTAAAATTTTAAAATTAAGATATTAAGAATAACCCTTTAATTTTTTTTTAAATGCATTTCAGTTCATTAAAATATTTTCATTTAAGTACCTTTGTATAAACACAATATTCAAAAGGAAACAAAAAAATAATATCAAGTTCAATACTTTCGCTGATTATCTCATGCTAAAAAAGAATGTGGTTGTAGTTCAACTAAAAATTGTCTCGAGTTTCAATACTTTCGGTGTGGAGTTTATAAAACGTCTAATTTTTGAAATAGTGGGAGATAGCAAATTAAATATGGTGATTCGCCACTGTATCTGTCAAATATCACAAAGTGACAGTAGGTACTTGAGAGCATATCGTAAGTCCATGTATAAAATGATGACAGCAATTAATTTGAAATTCTAATTCCTGATTTTGATTTTTTTTTCTGGCGAAAGTAAATGTGTTTTTGTACATGCAAATATTAAGATTCGTTTTTCTTTGTATACGTCATGTGAGAGAGTACGTAATAATATTAATGTAGAAGTTGCAAAAATTGTACCATCTTCTGAGAATGAAGATAATGTAGATAAAATGACATTTTGACACGTGGTTGTCATCATCTGCCCAAAAATAATAAAAATAATTCTTACATGTATAAACATATGAAGAGATGACAAGATACATATATGTTGATGATAATTTCAACAAGATATTGAAACAGCCTCCTAATAATTTGTCAATGATATAAATACATAGTGAAGGTGCACAATTAGTAAAAGTACATTTTCCACTGTTTTATGTGAATCTAATCAAATTATTAAGCCGACTCCGTTTCAACATAATTTTGAGCGTTTCGTCGCATTAATTGAGTCAATCTACTTCTCATGAATTTTAAACCCTCCTAATCTAATCTTAATTTGCATTTGAAATATCGGATTGGTTTCAAAATCCAGCAAATCCAAGCACATGTTAAAATCAAATGCCAGCAAATCTGAGGCAACCAATCAGTCAGGTAAGAAAGTGACTTCAGTGAAAATGTTTGTTAGTGTTGTTAAAATCGTTAAAACGTTTGGTTGTAATAGAAGTTTGCCTTGCAAAATTTGTGTTGTTATTTGTTTGAATAAAATCAAAATAGTTATAGTTATAGAAAATTTCAAGGGGCACAGTCCAAAACCAGTAACTCCGGATAGGAGTCGAAAACGTTTTTCACAACCAGCTACTTGGAAAAGAACGGCTAAAAAAAAGAAAAGTAAACAAACCACTCTTATTTTTAACAAAAAAAAAGGCTAAATAGTAATTTCTTTTAGATACAAAGCTCATGATCGTAACCATCTTATAAACATACTACCAAATCATATAGATAATGTGAGATGTTCAACAGTTTCATCAAAATTTTTATGCACATGCAGATAAAATAGGACAAGATAACTATATAATAAAATTTTGCGATACAAAAAATATAAAACGGTCAGGACGACAAGTCTATATTTGATTTTTAAATTTTATTTAAAATTACGTATTTCCAGAATAATTACAAATGGTTTTTAATTAAGAAACATATCTTTTAACTAATAAAAAAATATGAATACTCATAAGCTTAACTTTCATACCAAAACAGTTTTTTTGAATTTCCCAACATTTGACCTCAGCGGGGTTTTGATACTAGACGACTCAATTTTTAATGGCGCCGCTTACAACAGAGTAGACAAGCTGAAGTAGACCATAGACATATAATGATCAGAAATTGGTACGAAAATTACAAAGATAGAGGTCAGACTTACTAAATAGTGACTTATTTGAACTGTGACGTTTAATTGTATACTTGTTTCTATAGAAACTTTTGCATCCTTGTCAATAATATTTCTTGAAAAATGCCTATGGCCTATGGATATCCTGCCTACACTTCGAAAAAAGCGAATAAAAATGTCAGAGCATCATAGACAACTTTTTTATGAACCTAACTTAGAAATTTTACTAAAAAGTAGATTAGACATAAGAAATGATTCAGTAAAAAAGATTCGGGTATAAAAATATATTATGTGAGGTGTTATGCTGTACATATGGATAGGTGACGTATCCAGCTTAAAACAGGGTCTTTGCCGAAATAGTGAAACTCACAACAATATTACTTTCAAGTTGAACTACGTATGATACGTATAATGTAAAAAAGGATTTTTCTTAAACTGTACACAATTACTATATATAAAAATGGACAACACTAAAATATATGTAAAAACGGTCGTCAGTCAAAATAATGTCGGTTATAATAAATAAAACTTATAATAAAATAAATATGTACATCATATATTAAATCTACTATTCATTCTCGGAAAAAATGTTTTTTCTCTTCTTCTGACGTTTCCTAGGTAGATCATTCTCGTCGTTGCTGAAAAGAAAATAAGTTAATGTTATTATTAACTTGAGAATAAAGAAAAACCAAACCTCTACGTTAAACATTAAGAGTGGAACCACATGTGTTTGACTGCTGAAGCTTTCCGCCTCCGGACATTGAGACTTAAATCTATTTTACGGCATTCTACTTGTAAATCCACACTTCTTTAGAAATTAAAACAACAAATGAATATATTGGTTCATATTTATTTAGAAATACTTTGGTAGGTGATCAAATTATTAAAGCTGCTTGGTAAAATTGAACTATTTATAGTAAAGATGCAGAACATGCTTAAGTTGTCATATTTAAGAAAGGTAAATAGAATGACAAACAATGCAAACGCGACAATCAGGAGCAACTTTCTGCGATTGCTGTCATAGAATGACTATACGCCACTATGTGAGTTAAAAATGCAAAAAAAGTCGCAAAAACTTTCTAGATCCTATTTATTGGGAGGATCAGTGCCATTGGCTTATGTTCTCTTCTTAACGATCCCTCTCCCTTTTTTCCTGTCTTAGTTTTTCGCTGCCATTCTCTCACTTCTGCGTTTTGTAACTTTCAACTTCTTGTAGCCACGTTGATCTTGATCTTCACCTTTTCTTTCGTGACCTAGCGATCTAGTTCTACATCTCTACGTTTCTTTATTTTGGTCGCGATATCTTCTTTTCAGTACTTTCTTAATTTCTGCATTTATTCTGCCTCTATATTCATTTTGATCTGTGTTGATTGGTACCAGCATATCGTCCTTGGATATCATCTGACTGTGTGGATTGATGATCTCCAGCGAATATTAGTGATTATGTAGTCAATTTGATTTCTAGACCTATCTCCAGGACTTTTCCAAGTATAAAGTCGGTGTACATGGTGTTTAAAACGAGTATTCATAATAAAATAGTTATTTGTGATAGCAAACTTGATTAAGCGGTTTCCTCTTTCGTTTTTCTGACCTATGTCGAACTTTCCCGGTACATTTTTTAGGTCGTTAAGGTTTGCCACATATTAAGATTAGCTCATATATATATATATATATATATATATATATATATATATATATATATATATATTCATTGTTAATTCGATGCCCAACATATTTTCTTTTATTTCTGGCTTTCCTTCTCCGGTTTTGCTTATTGTCAGTCTTACGTACTTGATTTCTTCAAATTCTGAACTCCCTATTTTTATTTTTTTCTGTGATTTTTTTGTCTTTTTTTTTATTTAATTTGAGTTCCATTGTCTCTCCTTTCTTTTTTATTTCTTCTAGCACTTCTTCCATTATATTTCTGTTCTTTGCAATAATACCAATCTCGCCTTCATAAGCGATTATTTGTCCAACTTTTGTTCTCAGGTTCCCTTTGTTTATATTTCGTAGTACATACTCTAAATGAAGCATAATGAGTTCATCTGTCTCCAATCTTTGCGTCTTTATGCTAATTTTGGTAGTTATCATTGTCATATTTATTACTTTTCTGAGTTCATGTGGGGTTTTGCATTGTTTCAGTGCTATCATTAGTGCTTTCCTTTTATTCAAATCAAATTAAATGCCTTAAGTATATAAATAGTATTTCCAGCTCTAATTTCTATTCATTTGATTTTTCCATTATTTGTTTTATTGTGTGCACACTATTTATGGTTGTTCTTTCTTTGAATGCATATTGGTATTGTCACACTCTATTCTTCATGATCTTTGAAAATCTTCTTCCTCACAAATGTGTTGGTCTCCCTCTTCTATGTATTGCTATTACCTGCCCTAGCCCTACGTCACAATTCGCTGGTATCTTCTCTTCTTTTCATATACTTTTCAATAGCGTTAGAATTTTTCCCTCAACTCCCTTCCTCTGTATTTTATAAGTTCCATGTTAATTTCATCTTTATCGGGAGCTTTACCATTTTTACTCCCCTGTATTATTTTCCATAATTCCTCTATTGTTGGGTTTTTTGAGATTTAAATGTCTAGTTCGTCTGCTTCTTCGCAGATATGATTGTGACATATGAGATCGTTGTAAAGAGGGTCCTAAAGAAGTAAGTAATGAAGGGTTGGGACGTTATCCAAAAGAGCCTTAGGCAAGTAGCATCCAAACGGCTTATCTAAAAAGGTTATAAGACGTCTCGTTAAAGAGGAGAGACGGCGAGAGGTAGAATGACAGAGAAAAATCAAACACGGATAAGATACAACCTTAAAATCACCAACGGATTTTATAAAATACAAAGAAAATTCATAAATACATATGAACAAACAAACAAACAAAAGAGAGTTAAAACTAATAATAGACTACATCATAAGAGTAAAATGAAAACTAAATTGGCGACAGTAGAGAAAATACATGTAGATATAAATCAATTAGTGCTAAATGGTGCAGTCATTGAACAGTTAATGATATTATGCATCTGATGCCATCTTCGAATTCTGAAGATATTGTTGACAACATAAACTACCAACAAGGAGGTGTTTAGAATGGCGAATATAAGGAAGGAACTGATAAACGTAATTGGCTTATGACCAGAGAACCTAAATACCAAATATTGCGACTAATTATTCAGAAAAATTTGGTTACGTAACATGGACGACAATGGACATTAAGGTGAAAGATCTGTTCGGCTCAAAGAGAAGAAAACAATGTAATAATGTGGGATTGCTTAAAAACTTGGGCATGAAAAGAACAGAAGAAGAACATACGACATATAAAACATGAATGTGAAGTACAATTACAACAACGCAGGAATTGGAAAATACATAAATTGAACAACACTAACACAGCTGCAACAGAAAGAAAAGCCTTCAAATAAAGATAAAGTCTCGTTCTAAAGAAAAAAATGTATGTAGAAGAGAAAATATTGACGTGGTAAAGACCACCGACAGCAGATGGATGTAAAAATAGAATAGGGCGAAAATAGCATCCATGTATATCTGTTATCTTTTGTATATAAATGTATATCTTTTAAGCTACATATTCCTTACCTTGGTCTCTTAAAATCATCATCTCCAGACTCTTTTAGGGATGAATTTTCGCTCTGTAAAAAAATGTTTTAAATTAAGAATTACTTACTATCTTTAATGGATTGGGTTTTAAATTAAGGATTATTTACTATCTTTAATGGAAATTAACCACAATTTTAGTTGAAAATACGTTTATTTTGGCGTTCAACGTGTGGTTAGTTCCCATTAAACTTAATATAATGTTAAAATATAATATAAAACTAAAATTAAATTAAAAAGCATTACCTTTTCCCTGTTTTCACAGATATTTTCATTACATTTACAACTGCCTTCACATGTTTTGCCCATCTTTCTGCATCCGCACCTGCCATCTTTGCAGTAAGTTTTACATGTGCAGCCACCTTCAGAAGATCTTTTAGACGGCCTTTCATCCGAGAATTCTAAAAAATATTTAAAAGATAAATAACACTCAGATATCATGTTTGAGTTTTTATAAAAACATGGTTAAGGGAACATCCATAAACTATGTCGTAAAAATGTTCGACTTTTTAATACCTCCTACCCTTCGTCGTAAAGTGTCGTTTACAGTCGAGGTTCTTCCTCATGTCCACGTCTTAACTACAACTCATGATCCCACGTTCCGGTAATGTTTTAAAAAATTCAATGTTGTTTCTGTATTTTTTAAAAATAAAGTACAAATGTACCATAAGAGCTAATAAAAAATTATATTTATAAAGACAATAGTGACAAATTGAAATACACCAAACGCAAATTTTTGAGAGTTAATACAGTTATACTGAGACAGTTGCCTCTATCGATACAATATATCACAAGAAAAGTGTTACCACAGAGTGTATTTGTAGTTTGTGTTGCATAGTTTAGAAACAATGTTTTCCTTCTTATAGTGCCGTGCACCTATAGTGCGTTGGCGAATTATCTTAGGGCCAGGCGTCTGCCTTTTGCGGCATGCAAAAGATCGCCAGTGTCATTTTTGCCTGTCCAGTTTTTTATGTTCCGTAGCCACATTTGTTTGCGACCTACTCCTCTCTTGACTTCAATCTTTCCCTGGATGATATAGTTGAGGGATTGCGTATTTTTTCCTTTCAGAATAATGCCGAGGTATCCAATTTTTCGTACCTTCATCAAATTGAGTAGTTCTCTCCCAGTATTTGCCTTTCTTAAGACTTCCTCGTTTCTCACTCTATCTGTCCATGGTATGCGGAACATTTTTCACAACGCCCACATTTCGAAGGCCTACAACATTAATGGAAGGTACTTTTAACGTCCATATTTCCATGCCGTATAACAATATGGACCAACATAGCATTTAATCATCCTGTAGCGGAGATTGAAGGAAAGATTGCGATTATATAGTAGCGGTTTAAATTTGATAAAAGCTTGTCTTGCTTGTTCGGTACGGCATTTTATTTCTTGTTGAGGATCCCATTGGGCATTCATCATCATTCCCAAGTATTTAAATATTTTTACTTGATCGATTGGAGCACTATCTACTTGCAGTTGTATTCTTAAAAGGGCGTTTTTTCTTATTGCCATGCATTTAGTTTTTCCAGCATTTATCTTCAAGCCATATATTTTTCCTATGATGTTTATTTTATTTAACATCAACTGCATATCATGTTCGTTGTCTGTTATTATCGCGGTGTCGTCGGCGTAACGAATGTTATTTATCGGAAATCTGTTTATCTTTATTTCACACTCAGAGCCTTCCAGTGCCTTGCAAAAATGTTCTCCACATAAAGATTGAAGAATATAGGACACAAAATACACCCTATCGCACCCCTCTTAAAATTTCAAATTCTTCTGTGTTAGTTGATTTGTTCAGTCTCACTCGTGCTTTTTGATTCCAATAGCGTTGTGTAGCATTTTTATCATTGCGTCATATTTTACGGTGTCAAACGCTTTTTCATAATCGAGGAATGTTATGACTATATCCTTTCGTTGATCCATGCAGTTTTGTACAAGCGTAATCAAGCAGAAAGCTGCTTCACGTGTACCCAGTCCGTTCTTGAAACCAAATTGTGTCTCACCGCTTAGATCTTCCAGCTTTCTGAACATTCTTGTGTGAAGGATGCGAAGAAACACCTTAAGCAAATGGCTTATTAAACTCAATATTTTCCAATCCTTAGAAAACAAGTTTTCAAAATAAAATTAGTATAAAAGTAATCAAGTTAACTTTTTAATTATTTTGTTAATTAGTTGAGTGAATGTATAAAATACATTCAGCCGCATTGTAGAGACCGACCGAATGTGAGCTTTTTGGCCGAAGCCGATGCCGAAGTTCGGCCTGTAGGATACCTTCGGCTAAATTACTAGGCTAGGTGACTAAAAATATACCTATTATATGTTAATAATTTAAATAATGTGCATTATATTTTTATTAACTGATAAGTGATAAACAAAAATATGAAATTATGAGATAAAAAGTCAAACATTTATACATTATTTGGTAATAGAAGAGATAATAAAAATAAATAACATTAAAACACATTAAAGCAAGTGAGTATTACTGATTACTGGATCTGGTAGCTAATATTAGAAATCAAACATCCTAATATTATACGTAAGAAAAATAAGCTTGTCAGCATTTTTTCCTAACAAATTAGTTCTTTTGTCAGCGTATAGTTGCCCAGCAGAGCTGAATAACTGCTCACTAGGTACACTCGTTGGTGGTGCCGATAGAAATTTTTGGCTGCAGTTTTCAAAGAAATATAGGGACTTGATTCCCAATAATGAAATATGTCGGCACTTCTTAAAAGCAAAGCCTCTCGTCAATACGAATCTAGGTAATCTGCATTGGGATCATTGTCATTATGAATTTCTTGTGTTGTATCCAAAACGGCTGTGACAAAAATATTCTATAAATTCCAAAGACTATTGTTTTCTAGATCTACTACATGTGTAGTTGTAGATGATGATGTTGAAGCGATAGCCGTAGGAACTTTATTTGTATAACTAAACTTAGCTATCAGATTCACGTAACAATTTTAAATTCGATAGACAAATTTAACATTTAAATAGACAAATTAAAATTCGATATTTCCAAAGTTCGTACCGAACACATGAATATCGAGGAACGAGAAAAAATATTAAAGCTAATCAAAGAATTTTCAGATATATTTCATGTAACAGGCAATATGCTATCCTTTACTAGTAAAGTAAAACATATTATTAAAACAGTTAAGGATATACCTATTTACTCGAAATCTTATAGATATCCTGAACTCTATAGAAAAGAGATACAGAACCAGATTCAAAGTATGCTGGATCAAAATATTATCCGTCCCTCAGACTCACCATGGTCATCCCCAATTTGGGTAGTTCCAAAAAAGTTGGACAACTCCCAAGTACCTAAATATAGGATCGTAGTTGACTATAGAAAATTAAACGAAATTACTTTAGGAGATCGATATCCCCTACCTAATATTTCCGATTTAATTGACAAACTAGGTCGTTGTCAGTATTTCACAACTTTAGATCTTGCTTCGGGATTTCATCAAATAGAAATGGCCGAAGAAGATATACCTAAAACAGCTTTTCGAAAACGGTCACTAAGAATTCCTTAGAATGCCCTTTGGATTGCGTAACGCCCCGGCAACCTTCCAAAGATTAATGGATAATATACTTCGAGGAATATAAAATGGAAAGTGTCTTGTGTACTTAGACGATATTATAGTGTTTATTACTAGTCTCCAAGAACACCTTACAAATCTAAAAGAGTTTTTAAAAGATTAAGAGAGTCAAATCTTAAAATTCAGATTGATAAATCAGAATTTTGAAGAAAAGATGTTGCATATCTGGGACACATTGTTACACCAGATATCGTAAAACCCAATTCAGATAAAATTAAAGCTATAGTGAACTTTCCCATTCCAAAAAATACTTAACAGCTAAAAGGTTTCTTAGGATTATTGGGATACTATAGAAAGTTTATAGAAGATTTTTCAAAATTAACTAAGCCTCTAACTTCTCGTCTTAAAAAAGCTGCAATCATATATATATATATATATATATATATATATATATATATATATATATATATATATATATATATATATATATATAAATATATTACGTTTTTGGTACTCAGAAATAAATAACGATAGACGTATTAACACATTGTTGGCGTCAGAAAGTAAATATCCAAAGTAGATATCTCGCATTTGGCACTAAACGTGTTAAATGAAATAAAAAAATTTTTAACTGAAAATAGATACTCACTAAGGGAAGTTTTTTGTAATTTTTGCTTTTCCTCTAATATTCTCTTTCCTAAAGGAGTTTTTCTCCAGTCGGGATCGTTTTCAATATCATCATCATCAATCCCGAAGACATCGTCTTCACCTAATGAGTTCTGTAAAATAAAAAATAAATCATAGAGCAAGATAATTTAAAATTAATGGAATAATGCCGACTTATTAAATCAAATGAAACAAAATGTAGAAGATATCTACAGCGAAAAATAAGAGATAAAATTGGCCAAAGAAAACTGGATGAAAGTTGCAATGAAATGGTGAGAAAAGATGTAATTGTAACTGTATATATTTTGACGACACTTTTTAAAAAACTGTTACTTAGTTCTATACCTAAATACAAATGTGAAGTGTATTCACTTCTGTATAAGTTTTTTAAGAATATTTTTCTTAATGAGAACCAAATAAGAAAAGAATGGCAAATATATTAATTATATCAGAGTGGTTTGACAATGACAGAACTAATAATACTGAATCCTACCAAAATTATACTGATATTAACAAGAAAGTACTAAGGAGGGTAACAAAAATAGGGCATTACTTAAGACTGTTAAACAGCAGAAAATGTCCTGGGCCATATATTGAGAGTAAATCAATATAGAATACTACAACTAATTCTTTAATGCAAAAGAAGATTGGAGAGTTGTAGTAAGAAAACAAGTTTCTTGGCTAAAAACATCCGTGAATGGACTCAAATCGATACCAAAGCCAAAGCAGTAAAGAACTGTATTAAAGGTATTTTGAGATACAAAGGGCTGCTGTCATCAAAATACAGTAATCAGAAAGTTATACTTACATCATCAAATCTAATGGGCTCTGGTTTCAACAAATTTTTGTCCCTGCTCTTTTGTAATTCGCTTGGAGGAGTGGCATATACATAATTTACGTCAGGCTGTAACAATTTATACAAATTATTTAATTGATAAGGAAAATATAAAATTGCACAACACTTTTTTCGTAATTTGTCGTAATTTCAAAATAAACCAAGGCTGAGAATATGTAAATATTAGGAGGGACATATACTCAATAATCTTCTGCCAAAATGGCATATTTCTCATTGTTCGAGTTCCATCTTCGATATGGGCTTCCATTTTGGGGTTCTAGTACAGCGGCCCAATTTGATACTATTTTTAAGTTGCAAAAAAGAGCAATCCGTTATCTATTTGGTCTCAAACAAACAACTCATTGCAAGACCTACTTCAAAAATCACGGAATTTTGACGCTTCCATCTTTATTTATTTTGGAAACGGTTTGTTCGATTCGAAAGCATCTAAACATTTTTCTCGATAGACCTGACCATGGCTACTCCATTAGAAATTCGGATTGTAACGTTTATTTGCCGATCCCGTCCACTCAGCTAGTAAAGAATTCTATTCTATATCGTGCAAAGAAACTTTATAATCACCTTCCAAGAGAAATTAAATCCGCAACATCCTTCATTAAGTTTCGTAAGGTGACAAAAATCTATCTCTCAGAAAGACCATATTATTCAGTTGACGAGTTTCTTAATGTATAACAAAGAAACAAAATTAGTATTGTTTATAATTACATTTGGGTGTCTCAAGCAGTGGCTACAATTTGTCTCATTTGTTGTTGTCTGTACAAATTATGTAGGTTATACAATAATTTTACTAATTTAAAATTGTGTTATTCTGTTTTTTACTATATTTGTTTTTGTTTTATACTTTTTGTACTGTTTGACTGATTTATTTTTTAGCTTTGTCCATAAAATTGTTCAATAATTTTCAGTGACAATAAAGCATATTTCTATTCTATTATATTCTAATACAAAAGAGGATGTATTAAATAGATGGGTGGACCGTTATGAAGAGCTAATTTCCACAGAATTTGAAGTTGAAAATCCACCACCTCCAGGAGCAATATACACAATACACAATTAGAACCTCCTTCAATTTATGAAGTACGGGACACAATAATAACACGGTATACTTGCAGAATTTATTAAATGTTGGGGATAGTTTTACTATTTAGTAGAGACTTGATTAAATGCAAAATGCATTTTTGCAGATTTAAGAGTATATAATTGCATATTTTGATATACAGATTGAACGAAATAAATTCGGAACATACGAAATATTATGTATTTCGGCCCAATTTTGCTGTAGGTGGTTTGCCAACAAAAGGTTGTCAAATTATTATATTATAAAAATCCAATACTTCAGCGGGCTGCTGGATTCTGAAATCATAAAAATTTACGCAAACCATTGTTACGCAAACAACATTGTTCAGAGACAGATAGTTGAACAATATTTTATACAATGTCTAAACCCAGGTACGGATTTATTTTTGTCCAAGTTTTATATTGGTCCACTATTTCAAATGCAGTTCAAACAGACATGTATTAAATTGTATGATCCGTTTTAAATTCGTTCAATCTGTATAAGAATAGCAGTAACATCCATTAAAATAAAATGTGAAGGTATATAATATTCAGCTATTAAGCTCCTTTGTTGTTGTACACATAAACATAATGTGCGGTATTACTACAGGTATCACCGTCCGCAAGTTTAAGATTATGGACTTCTAGGAAAATATTACATTAGAAAATACCTATTCTTCTTCTTCTTAGAATTCTATCGTCCATTTTTAGACATAGGCCTCTCCTAACTAATCCTAACATAGATGGAATCTAATAAGATTCCATCGATCTCTATCTTAAGCAACATACTTCCAATTTATTCCTAATACCTATTAAATTTTGAATATTACAAATACTACCAGTACCAGTGTGAAACGACCACGCTGGAACAGTTCCTGTCACCACATAGCCCTCTGGGGTATCTGGGAATCCTTCCCAGGTATTCAAGAGACTAGGAGTGGAAGAACTGCTTCAGCGACCAAGAAGCAGCCTACCCAAGCTAAGGTGTGAGGTAATCGTGCCGATGGCTGTATGACCACAGGGTTTTATGTGGTCGTGAACGATCCCCCTGGGGAACCAGGCAAACCCCACTGTATTAAGCCTTCCCCTGGTAATGCGGGGCTCTGCCAGGGGCGACCAATCTTTCCCTAGCTACTCGTGGGAACAACATGAATTCAAAACAAATAAAAAAACCAAAACCAAATTCCGAGGTTGGACCAAAACGTTCACCTCAGCTTGAAGCCGCAGATAAAGATGGACAGCAATGTTCACCTCTAGTCTCGGCCCAACCGGAGGCTGGTCCAAAACGTTCACCTCAGTCTGAAGCCGGAGCTAAGGATGAACAGCAATGTTCACCTCAAGCTTCGGCCCAAACTAAGGATGGACAAGGACCACCTCGGGAAAATCAGCCAAAACGCCGCAAAATTTGCGGCGCCGAGGCAAAAAGAAGGAAGAAGGCCAGAGAGGCGATGGGAAACGCACCCACGGGAGCAGCTCATCCCTCTCCAGCCCCTCCCAAGACAAAAGTGAAAATGCCCACATCGGAGGCTGACAACGGTTCCACCTCCAAAAGAGGACAGGAACCAACAGCCTCCGGTGTGAAGCGCCTTCACCCAAGTACCTCCACGGAGGGAACGCCGAGGAAGCATAAGAAGTCACGCGGTGGTGGAAACACCGCTGCGCCTTCCCAAAGCTTCACGGAAGCTACCTTGAGACATCTCAAGGTTGCTATTATAGATAAGGAAAACCCGTACGGAAAGGTCACCGCCGACCGGGCAAACCTTATTAGAGACAGCCTAATCGAGGAATTGGACAGAAAATTCTTGTCACCCTCCAGAAGCCAGGTAAAAGCACCCACGTTTAAATCGTGGACTCACTCTGGTGAGATCATCAGAGTAGTCTGTGATGACGATGAGGCGCTTGCATGGCTGGAAAAGGCTACAGCTGAGCTCAAACCGTGGGAGGAAGCATCACTGGCAGTTGTCAGTCAGGATAAGCTCCCAAAACTTACCAAGGCCTCTCTATGGATCCCGGAGGATGCTATTAGCACCTCTGATGACCCAGAAAGAGTGCTGCGGAGGTTAGCGGTGCAAAATCCAGACATGGCAGTGGCGAGATGGTGCACCTTCCACCATGAGGCGAAAACAAAGGATCCTAAAGGACACCTGTTTGTCTTTGGAATCGGAGACGATGATATGGCTGTCCTTAGGAAAAGGGCAATGAGGCTGAGCTGCGCGTTCACCTCATTGTACCTAAAAGCAAGCACAAACAAAGTGAAGGATACCTCCTCGGAACCAGGAACCTCAGACACGCGGCAACCGACGACGGTTGCTGAGACTGAGACACCCCTGGTTCCACAGCAGGGAGACGATCATCAGATGATGGTCGACGAACTCTGCGGAGGAGGTTCCAAAACAACTGAAGATGACCCCTCCTCAATCGAGGAGGAAATGATACCTAAGCCATGGGCAAGGACGTCGAAAAAAATAAGGTTATCATTATTCAATGCAACCTCCAACACAAAAAGGTGGCAACGGCGACACTATGTCGCCGCCTGGATGAAATGGAGGATGCAATAGCACTAATCCAAGAACCTTGGATAAATAAGACCAAAATAACTGGTCTTAGCAGCCTAAACGGTCAAATTATCAGCTTACCAAGCAATCAACAACCGAGAACAGCAATATATGTTCCCAGAAAAATCAAAGCCTCCCCCATGGCGCAGTTTTGCACCTCAGACGTAACTGCGGTTAAAGTGAAGTGCCCATGGGGAAAGGGCAAAAATAGAGAGTTGATACTAGCATCAGTCTACCTACCCTCAGATGCAGCCACCCTACCACCAACAAGGGAAATGGAAGATCTGGTAGACCATTGTCTCAGTCAGAAAGTAGAACTTATTATCGGCTGCGATTCGAACTCTCACCACTTAGGCTCGGGCAGCAAAGACAACAACGCTCGAGGTAAGTCCCTTTATGACTATATTATTATAAAAGATTTGTATATCTTAAATAAGGGCACCGAACCTACCTTTATTAATGTTCGTAGCCAAACAGTCATAGATATCACGCTGGCAACAGCTGAAATATCGAATAAGATTCAGAACTGGCAGGTATCGGATAATATTTCTATGTCTGACCACCGCTGGCTAACCTATAATATTAGTCTGGAAAAAAGCCTTGTCAAATCACGCGACCCTAGGAGGACGGATGTAGAACTCTACAACCGACTCTTAGAAGATGCTCTGCGGAATGAAAAGGCTTCAACTCCAGGAACTAATATAGAATTGGAAAGGTATACGGTATCTATCCAAAACAAAATAAGCTATGCTTATAAAAAATCCTGTCCAATAAGGATGGTCCAGGAAAGTCGCAAAACCAACTCTTGGTGGTGCACTGAATTGGAACACCTTAGAAAGATAGCAAGAACAGCTTTTAATAGAGCGAAACGCACCAAACTCAAAGAGGATTGGGATTCTTATCAATCAAATCTCAGAGAGTTTAAAAAAGTCTGCAGACAAAGACAAAGAGCTGCTTGGAGAACCTTCTGTGAGGAAATCGAAGATTTCCCGCAGGCTTCCAGGTTACAAAAAGCGCTCTCAAAGGACCCACATCGGCATGTCGGCATACTAACGAAGGAAGATGGGAACAAAACTTCCAACCTTCGCGAAAGTGCTGAGGTCCTGATGAAAACACACTTTCCCGGTTCTAGTGTCTCAACAGCACCAAACCGGATGGAAGAAACAATCATACCCTCAACAAACGACTGGCATCTCGCCAGAACAATGATTAATGAGGAAAAGGTAAAATGGGCTATATCGTGCTTCACCCCTTTCAAATCACCAGGGCCTGACGGCATATATCCAGCCCTACTGCGGTGGGGACTGGATATCCTTCTGCCGCACCTCGTGGAAATATTCAGAGCCTCTTTGGTTCTGAGATATATTCCTAAGAAGTGGAGAGAGGTACGTGTGGTCTTCATACCAAAACCAGGTAGGATGGACTACACCCTACCAAAGGCTTTCCGACCAATTAGCCTAACATCCTTTCTGTTGAAAACGATGGAGAGGCTATGCGAGAGGTACATAAGGGATGAAGTTCTGGTTCATAACCCACTTCACCCAAATCAACATGCATATACTTCGGGAAGATCCACCGATTCTGCACTGCATCATGTAGTGGGAAGAATTGAAAGATCGTTGGATAATAAAGAATCCACCCTAGGTATATTCATAGACATTGAGGGAGCGTTTAATAAAACCACATTCCCAACTATCACCCAACAGCTCAACGTTAGGAATGTTCCCCTGGCCATAAGCAAATGGATATTTAGTATGCTTTCTAGTAGAGCAATAAGCATAAATGTAGAAGACGTTTCTGTTAGAGGCATGGTTACGAGGGGATGTCCACAGGGAGGGGTGCTATCACCACTACTATGGAACATAGTTCTAGACACCCTGGTTGACCAACTCAACAGCAACGGTTTCTACACAATAGCCTATGCAGACGATATTGCTGTCCTGCAAAGCGGTAAGTTTGAGAACACACTATGTGAGAGATCACAAGTTGCTCTTCGACTAATAGAAACATGGTGCAAGGAACACTCACTATCTATAAATCCTAAGAAAACAGAGATGGTCCTTTTTACCAGGAAAAGAAGAATCACGGGCTTAATACCCCCAAGGATTCTAAACTACAGTCTAAATTTTTCTGACGAGGTGAAGTACCTTGGTATTACCCTCGACAAGAAATTAACATGGAACTCACACCTAGATGGTAGAGCTAAAAGAGCATATATTGCCTATGAACAGTGTCGACGAACGGTTGGACGCACCTGGGGCCTCACGCCCAGGGTGATCGCCTGGGTCTACACCGCTGTCATTAGGCCAATGCTAACTTACGGAGCTATTGCTTGGGTACCAAAAGCGCTACAGGCAACAGCGATTAACAAACTAAACCATATTCAGCGGATGGCTTGCATAAATATAACAGGTGCCATGAAAACAACACCAACTGCTGCAATGGAGTTGATCATTGGCATCACGCCTCTAGACATACATGTCAAAGAGGTGGCTTTAGTGACAATGATGCGACTGCGCTCAGCTGGTGCAAACCTTGATGTAGGAATGGGACAATTGAGAACTCGTTTCTGGCGGGGAGAGCTGGATGCGTTACCAGTACTACAGGCAGGCTGCGACTCAATTGAACCAAAGTTCGTCTTTAACAAACCCTACAAAATTGAAACAAGACAGTGTACGGAGACAAACGTGGCAAATGCCTATTGCATATACACCGATGGCTCCAAAATGAAAGAAGGCTCAGGATGCGGGATATACTCCAGATCACTGAACCTAAGAATAAAGTGGGGTATGGGCAAAAATGCCAGTGTACTTCAGACAGAACTAACTGGTATTTCCATAGCCGCAAAAGAGATAACCCAAAAAGGTATAGCAGGGAAAACTATAATGATCTGCACAGATAGCAGACAAGCGCTACTAACCTTGAATAGACCACGTGTCACATCAGGTTTAGTAATGGAGTGTCACGAGTCATTAACTCAAGCTTCGGATGGTAATACCATCATCCTGAAGTGGGTTAAAGGACACAATAGGAATAAAGGCAACCGCATTGCTGACCAATTATCTAGGAAGGCGGCAGGCCTAAGACTCCTAGGACCTGGGGATCTTTTTGGTTGGTCAACTACAACAATCGCGGAAATTGTCAAATGTCACTCCCATACGCAAACCGTAAAAAGATGGGAAGAAGGGAAAGGATGTAGACTTGCCAAGTTAACACTAAGTAACCTTGAAGAGTCAACATCAAAGAAGTACTTGGGAATGACCAGGAAAAATCTACGTTTGGCAGTTGGTTTTTTAACTGGTCATTGTCAACTAAGCAAACACCTCCACACATTGGGGCTAGTAGACACACCTCTATGTAGGAAGTGTGAACGAGAAGACGAAACTGTAGAGCATGTCCTATGTGAATGCCCAGAGTTATCGTTAATACGAGAGTACGCGTTCGGCGAGTCCTGGCCTACACCTGCCCACATAAGTGAGATGTCTCCTGGTGACTTGTCCACCTTCCTAGAAATGGCAGGATGGACAATGAGCTAAGGGTGACAGCTCCCTGGGAGGATGCACAATGGGTCAATTGTGGCCTAAGTGCTGTGAAACTTAACTCGCCCTCCCTACTCTACAGATACAGATACTACCAGTACTTTTGCTTTATGGATTATTCTAGGAAAAACAAATAAAATTAAATTTTAAGAGTAAATTATTATGCCGGTTGTTCAACTTTTGTGATTGTGAAGTTATTCACTATAGTGTATCGAAAAAGTCATTTTGTTATTTTTTTGTAAAAATACCTAAAGTATAGTAAAGTACCACAATTGTAGCGAGTGACTCATGTTTTAACGATTTTTTACAGGCCAGTAAAATCAGGTTTCCGCTTTAGAAAAAAATATGTTTGTTCTGACAAAACGAAAAAATTTAATTATTATTTAATAAACAAATTAAAAAATTATTGCAGAATCTGTTAAAATTCTTAAAAATTGACAAAAGCCTTTTTCTTCTGACTGTTCAAAGAATATACGTTCAGATAGAAGCGATCTTATTTTATATGAAATACATTTCAATAATTTGACTGGTATGATTTAAACTGTTCAAATGTTTTGGCAAAGATTTGGATTCTAGGGAAAATGTAACGTTGTCAGCGTGTACGATTCAACTTAAAATTATCTGCAATGCTGTAGTTTATATTTTTCTCCAAAAGTAGATAATGCCTGAGATCAACAACGTCGCAAATTAAGGCGATGTAACTGGCAACAACGCCATTATCCGGGTAGTTATTTCATTGTTTGTTATCTGTTAAGTCGCTTTCATAAGCGCACTGACAGGGGTTTCATAAAGCGAAGAACATAATTTTTTGTAGTATTACTAGTGAAATGAGCTTTTACGTTTACTTTTTGTGCATTTTGAGTAAATTATTTTAATTCAATACGTATTTTGTTACGTGTGATATATATAGAAAAAGAAAAAATCATTTTACGACCCAGAAAGTATCTGAAACAAATAGCATAATTTCGAAGAGATGAAAAAAAGCATATACCTACAGATGAAACATGGTTAAGTGAAGGACATACTGTGACAAAATTTTGACAGGATTTAAATGTGAAAAATAAACGAAAAGCTTTCCTAGATGGTATGTCGAGACAGGTTTAAAAGACCCATCAGGAAAGGAAAACGCCTAATTATTTGCCATATTAGTAGCGACTCAGCATTTGTTAAAGGGGCTTTAAATGCATTTGTTTCTGAGAAGATTGGAGATTACCATGAGGAAATGGATGCAGATCATTATAAAAAGATATTTTGTTAAAAATCGACTCAGGATCTGTTATTGTTATGGATAAAGCTTCATATCACTGCCGGCGTATAAAACAGTTACCAACCACTAAATGTAGAAATGAAATGACAACCACATAATGAAAATATATTAAATATGTAGTAGATGAAATGGTGCGAGAACGAGGCGGAATTGTAGTTCGATTGCCCGAACTTATATGGAATCAAATAAAAAATGAAGTAGCAAGGAACAATGTTACTTTCAAATTTAATGATGAAAAAAATCTGATAACTTCATTGAAAAGTTCTTTATAAGTAATTTATCTAATTTCTTTACACGTCTATGTATCTGCCCCTATTCAAGGGTGGGAACCAGTCCTGTAAAATCAGGACTGTCATGTTTTCTCAATGATACTTCCATCATTTAATACAGTTTTTCAAAAAAGAAATACTAGAAGTAAATTGTTTCCATTTAAAGGGTTACATAGGTCTTGTATTTTTAAAACATCTTTTAATTTTTTTCTGGATTCCTGGTTTTTTCAAGCGGTAGGCACGATGTCTCAAGGACGAATCGATCGATTTTGCAGAAACTTTTCTCAGTTTATCTTTATAGTATTGTTTCGTGATTAAACGAAGGGATTGAAAAAAAAATAAAGTTAAAAGTTTTTAAACAAGTTTAAATGAATTTTCGTCTCATATTTTTTAGCATTGTTCCGGCTCTCATTGTTTTTAAAACATTTTTTTTGTATAAAACAAGAACGAGTCGACCGATTGAAAATCCCTTTGTTCAATCAAGCAAAAACACCATAAAGATAAACTGTGCAAGGTTTTTAGCAAAATCGGTGCATTCTTTCCACAACAAAGTTTCGAGAAAAATGCGTTTGAAATTTTTAAACTGAGATTTTGGTGTGAATACTCTTGATGTACTATACTTTCATACGAAATAAAAAAAAATAATTTTAAGCCGGCCACTCACGGTCCAGCGGTGTCGTTCGACAAAATCGGACAACGGCGTTGTTCAATTTGTTGGCATATCTGGTGCACCCACACACCGCACTGCGCCGCAGTATTTGTTTGGTTCTCGACCGTGTCAAATCAAACAATCATTTTAGCGTCTCTTGCTTTGTGTATAACTAATCGTAAAAATAAACCTAAAATGAAAAGCAGATTTTGGTGCAAAGAATGCAAGATTTTGGTCCAAAATAAATCTCGTCTGTTTCTGCAGCTGATTTACTTGACTGCAATACTAATTTTAATTCTCTTTTACAGCATGTTCTAGGAACATGGATAAACTATAAATACTTAGGAACATGGATAACATCAGATGTAGACCAAACCAAAGAAATTAAGACACGTATTGAAATAGCATGTACATCAATTATTAAACTTAAAAAGTTTCTTTGTTGTCGTGATATAAGGTTAGAACTACGCCTGAGAATGCTTCGATGTTACGTGTTCTCTACTCTTCTTTATGGTCTGGAAGCTTAGACACTAAAACAAGTTCATCTGAATAAGTTGGCCGCCTTTGAATTTTGGTGTTACAGAAGAATCCTACGAATATCATGGATTCAAAGAATGTCAAACATGGAAGTAACTAGAAGGATAGGAAATGAGGCGGAAATAATATTAACTATTAAAAGACGAAAACTTGAGTACTTGGGACATGTGATGAGAGGGCAAAAATACGCATTATTACAACTTATTATGCAGGGCAAAATCCGAGGAAAGCGAAATGTGGGAAGACGAAGAATATCCTGGCTTAAGAACTTAAGGGAATGGTTTGAATGCAGTAGTGCAGAACTTTTTAGAGCGCCAGTCAACAGAGTCCGCATAGCCATGATGATTTCCAACCTTCGATAGAAGATGGAACTTAAAGAAGAAGAACAGCATGTTCTAAAATTGTTATTTTATTTTGTTACATATTCTTCATTCGCATCTTTGTTTACTTCTTGGAACTTTAAAATTAGAATGTCCATTGCACGTTTTAGGGCGTTTCTATCGTGATACGTTTTACCTTTAATTCGCCATAAGTATTTTTGTTCTTTATATAATTCAAAAAACTCTTAAAAAATTCTCACTAAATCAAGCTATGTCGATTTTCTATATGATCAAAGCAAGTGTGTAGTTAAAATTGTATTTTTGCAGTATCAACAAATTGTAAACGGCCACACACGCTCAACAAATTGACGAGATCAACTCTGTAGTACTGCAGCAGACAGGCCAGTCTGTCTGAGGTCAAATTGTACGATTTCGTTGGATGCACGGTCACACACGATCAAAATCCTTGTCAATTCGTCGAACTCGACGAAGTTGAACAACGCCGCTGTATCGTGAGTGGCCGGCTTTAAGGTTTGATGATTTCAATTTAGCTTTGAGAAACAAAAAAAAATAAAGGAGGTTTAAGAAGTTCAATCATTTTAATGTAGGTACTTATTTAAGAAAATATTTATTTCAGATTCCATGCCAAAAAAAATTTCAAGTAGATCAACACATAAAGAATTCACTGTACCAAAATAAGCAATCAAAAAATAATAATAAACCTCGCCAGAAGATTCTACAGAGGTGTTTCCAGATTCAGAATACGTCAGCTGGGTATGAAACTTTTACAAAGGATTTATTCAATTCCTTTATAAACTGCAATATCCCTCTGCACAAGTTAAAAAATAAATCATGTCAAGACTTTTTAAAAACTTTGTTAGATTTTTTAATGAATCCCTAACAATTTTGTTTATACTGGATCAAGTACCAATTGAAAAATTATTATTAATTGTTACATTCCATACATCCGACGATGTATGAAATTGCTGATGATACTGATGATTCGTTATGGAGAGGATGTAAGTTATATTTTATAGAATGTAAATAATAAACTAACCGTACAAGAAATAAATAAATAGTGCAAATAAATCGAACCGTGGAATTAACTTCCGTTACAATACGAACTCATTATTTACTTACAGGTTTGAGCAAGAATGTTGCATTCATTTCTGCCGTGGAGCTTTTTTCTTCGGAAACAGCTGGAGTAGCTGGGGCAGTTTTGGAAATAGCCTAAAAATATTAAATATGAAGGTAAAATATTCTTTACAGAAGTTAACAAAACCATGATGAGCAACTATCAGAAAAGTTAGAAAATTCAGGAAAAAGAGTTAACCAAGGATCGGAATTGGGAAATAAGACGGAATAAGAAACACAACGAAGAAAATGAAAAGAAATAAAGCTGTGTGAGAAGATAATCTCACAAAACTTTGGCATCTCACCTGCACAAAAGAGATTATAGAAAAATCCGTTGTTGAATACAAACGACCAATGGTCCTGGTTTCGTAGACTTGCACAAAGCATTCGATACGATAAAAGCGTAAATTAACAGCGTAATGATAGACCAGGAAATTAGCGAATAGAAAGCCTTTTTCGTGACACTCTTTGATACGTGACAATCCTGACTGTAAGACTATACAAAAATCTAAACTGTATAAAAATCAAAAGAGGAATCAGACAAGGAGACACGTTATCTCCCGAACTCTTTACGACAATTCTGACACAGGCTTTCAATAAATTGAAGTGTAACGCCAAAGGAATCAATGTCGACGGCGAACTGCTCTTCCATCCACGAAGTGAGGACGACACAGTTCTAATAGCAGATAACTTGACTTGAAACTATGTCTATCAATCAGCACCGCGACTTGTGCTTTCAATAGAGCATATAAAAACATGACTTCATACAAATGTTTAGCTTCCCAGAGCCCATGCAACCCCTTAAATCTAAAAAAGAAGCTTTTTTCGATTTTATTTTTTTCTAAGCGCAATTTTGCTTTAAAAAATCTGAAAAAAATCATGAAGATGTATCTTTCGAATACAAAATAGCCTGATTTTTTTCAGATTTTTATATTGAAAATTGAGCTCAGGAAAAATCATTGAAATTTTCAATAATTATTAGGTTATGTTAATAATTTTTGGCTAACTTTCAGATAGTATTTTTTTTTTCGTTTTTTTAAATGGCCAAGGCAGAATTTTTAATTTCTGAGCGGAAAGCATCGAAAAATAAAAAAAAAACCGTTTTTTAACTTATTTATTTGCACCTAACCTCAAAACTCAGTTGGTAATTCAACATTTTTTCTTCCACAGTATCAAAATTCATTGTAAAAGTCCCCATTTAACTCTTTCATAAAGATAAAATTCGAAAATACCACGTTTTTTTTATCATTTTCGCACTTTTTTTACCTTACCTGAAAATCAGATAGTTAGATGTACCCCTTTCCATGTATTTTCTTACGGGCTATGAATCATTGTTAAAACAATCATTTTTAACTTACAAATTCTTAAATTGCGGAAAAATCGTGATTTTCTAATATTTTCCCACTTTATTGGTTCATAACCTTAAAATCTAGTAGCTAAATGATCGAATTTCCTCGTATTTTTTATCGCACCCTTCAATTTTGTAATACCACTTGTCTCTTTTTTTTTTTAAAGCGAAAGCTCGAAAAAAAAAAAAACTACAGTTTTATGATTGACCCTTCCTCAACAATTGCTTCTATCGCTTTTAATCGCATATCACTTTTTGTGCTCAAGTCTTAGCTGATAATGCATATTGCCTACATATAGTCTAGTGCCAAATGTTTATCAAAATAAATAAGTTACTAGATAATGATATAGAACGCCTATGATATATATCATCCGTTTGTCCTAAAATCCGTTGTGAGTTAATATCATGGCCTGGAATCTTATATGAATGACTTGGTTCATTCCCCCATCACTTTGACCCCAGCGAGTTAATAAAGAGAAATGACAGCCTATCTCTCTCACGAAGACTTTAACCAATCATAAACCGAATAAAATAATCAAACGAAGCAATGTCAATTCTGTCAATCCAAAGTAATGACAGATCTTCCGTTTGTTTACAAGTTTTCAATTTTATTTTATTATCTTTAACTTTTGTTTGCATTTATTCTTAGTAATTTTAATTTAAATTTGGTTACTTCATTTTTAAAGTTTATTTTGAGTTACCTATTGTAGCAAAGAATTTTTGTGTTGTGCTAGTAACAAAACTAATCATGGTGAATTATTGTATTGCTCGTTGTGTACAAATCATGGAAAAATTACAAAAACGATGATAGTAAGTTGTCAGGAAGCAAAAAATAATAGTATTTAACTTCTGCAAATATGTGTAATAAATATTATGTAATTATTTTATAACTGTTTTATCTTAAACAACAAATAAATATAAGTATATTTAGAAAAAATTGTGCATCTTTTATATATCCTTATTTTCCAATAAATTTTAATTAGTAACGAAATAGCCCACAAGAGGCGCTAAAGGGTATGTATGTAAGGAGTGTTCATTCGAATTTGCCGCCAAAAGATGATTAGTATTGACTCCAGCCGTAAGGGGTCCTAATGAACGAAATTTATACATTGAGTTGCCTATCTATTTCTACTATTATATTATTTATCTATGGTTAATATCGTAAATCTCTAGACAACAGCAATGCCTGCTACGCGCATGTTCCGTAACCACGACAACTACAATGGGAGTATGCGCGTTGCAGATATTGTTTCTGTCGTCACTGCTTTCGCCTTGGTGTTGGTGTCGCCGTCGCGTCGCCTTCGTGCTGCCGTCGCCTTAGTACCGTTTTGACTATCAGTCTTGTTATCAATAGTCCTCTAAGTCGCAGTCATATATTATCTCAGTAATTCAAGATATAAATCGAGATCATAAGACCAGCAAAAATATATCAGAAATTTTTACATCTGATTTTGAATCAGTCATAGATAAGAATAGTGATGAGGACTAAAATGTAATTGAAGGTTTAAACTATTAATTTAAATAACCTATTTTATAACAATTTCATAATAATAAATAGTTTTGTAACCAAATATTTTATATATGTCCTCGCTTATATCCAAATAAATTATTGAAACAATTTTTACAATGTTAAAAAATATTTAAAATATAATAATATTCTTGTCCTACCGAGGTGATCCTAGAGATATGTCACATTATGCAATTATCGAGTCAAAAATAGAACTAATGCTTAGAAACAGTTTTTTAAACTTTTGACTATTTAAGAAAAAAAAAAAGACAAGTGGTATAACTAAATTGAAGGGTGCGATCAAAAATATCGATTTTAAGGTTATGAGTCAATAACGTGGGAAAATATTAGAAAATCACGATTTTTTCGCAATTTTCAAAATTTGTAAGTTAAAAATGATTATTTTAACAATGATGATTCATAGCCCGTAAGCAAATAGATGGAAAAGCATACATCTAACTATCTGATTTTGAGGTAAGGTAAAAAAAATTAAGAAAACGATAAAAAACGTGGTATTTTCGAATTTTATCTTTATGAAAGAGTTAAATGGGGACTTTTACAATGAATTTTAATAATGTGGAACAAACAATGTTGAAAATGTTAAAATGTTGAATTACCAACCGAGTTTTGAGGTTATGTGCAAATAAATAAGTAAAAGAACGGTTTTTTTGATTTTTCGATGCTTTCCGCTCAGAAATTGAAAATTCTGCCTTGACCATTTAAAAGAACGAAAAAAAAAAAATACATAAAAAATTTCCATTTAAAAATTAGCCAAAAATTATTAACATAGGTAACCTAAAAAAATATTGAAAATTGCAATGATTTTTCCTTAGCTCAATTTTCAATATAAAAATCTGAAAAAAAATCAGGCTATTTTGTATTCGAAAGATACATCTTCATGATTTTTTTCAGATTTTTTAAAGCAAAATTGCGCCAAGAAAAAAATAAAATCGAAAAAAGCTTCTTTTTTAGATTTAAGGGGTTCCATGGGCTCTGGGAAGCTAAACACTTGTATGAAGTCATGTTTTTATATGCTCTATTGAAAGCACAAGTCGCGTTGCTGATCAGTGCGGGGGCACTTTTGACCATCTTATCCCGCTATAGCCTTTTGGAAAGTATGTGTTTCCAAAATTTGGTACCAAGCGAAAATCCAAAAGCTGACTGAAACGAAATAGGGTTAGTTCATAAATATAAATACTAAGTCACGTTATCCAAATTGCCAACCAAACTGCTGAACTGGAAAAAATAATCACTTTAGCATGGGCCACATATGAAGCCCTATCAGACATCTTCAAGGGCAACATGACAAATTATTCGAAAAAGAAGACGTTGAACCAATGTGTGCTTCCAGTTATGACTTAAAGCGTCAAAACACGTTTCTTAACCTAGGCCACAGCAACCAAACTCAGAGTAGCCCGAAGAAGAATGGAACGCTCGCTACTTGGACTGACTCTCCGGGAGACCGGGATACAGATGGAGAAATAAGAAGGACAGGCGTCACAGATGTCATGTAGCGTTTAGCATGGCTGAAGTGGAACTGTTCGGGTCATGTGGTCAGACTAAACAACGGACAGTGGACGCAAAAAATTACAGTGTTTAGACCACGAGCAGATAGAAGAAGCAAAGGTAGACCACCTGCACGGTGGACAGACGACGTAAAAGAATCGCTGGGAATTATCTGCAGCAAGCTCAAGACTTAAGTAATTTCCACGGTAAACAAAATGGTAGCAATATGATTTTTGAATTTATAGAAGGAATTAAAACAATAAAAATATACTTACAAATACATCACGAAGTTTTTCTGTTAATTCTTCGTTTTTGATTTCCAATTCTTCAATTTGTTTTTGAAGAGCTTCCTCTTTTGCTAAAAGAATGACAAGAATAAATTAATATTGAATGGTAAATGATTTGGTATCAATAAGCTCTATATTACTTACCAATAGAATCTCCACTTCCGTTAATCTGAGTCAATAATGAAGCAATTTTTTCTTGATATTCTTGCCGCATTTGTTCGGCTTCTTCGCCTTGGCATTTAAGTTTTTCTTGCGTCTAAAAATGTGATGATTAGAAATATTATAATTTTTTTATAGGCTTTAGTGGTCTTTTGACATTTTTATGTTTTATAACTTAATTGGAGTAAATCTGGGGACATTGGCAGTTTACAAAGTGGGAGAGAAGGCTGTACAATACTGGACATCGATCATATCAGTTCAATTTGGGAGAAGATATTTGATGATTCTTTTATGAATAACTTTTAAGGCTTAATAAGAATAGAGATCGAAAAATACAGACATTCTCATTTTAAAAGAAAAGCTGTCCTTTGTAAACAAAATGAATCTAAAATACAAAGAAAGCACAAAATCAATTAGGCCAACTAAGTTAGTTTTTACTCAACACAACTGTATATACAGGTTTGGCAGTTTTGTAGTATGAGATACACAAAAAGACACTCATCTAGGGATCCATCAATTTTTTAGTGGAACTATTTTTAAATAAACAATCAAAACGTCAAGTTCATTATTTTGCTCATAACTTACAAACTTATCTAATTAGAAATTTGACGTCAACACACAACTTTTTCAGAAAAAAAAAACGATTCACAAAATGGGATTTACTAAATCGCTCTTTTTAAATACTATTAATAACTTTTTATTATATATTAAAATTTGTTTAAATGTACCTGAATTTGAGGGTGTTACTGTATTTGAACAGTGCGCAAAAGATGGGCCAGATCGACTAAATAGTTTTTGCGAGATTTAAGTTATGATTTTTTTGAAAAATGAGCTAATTTCTAAGGCTGGTCCAGATAATTTGACTGAATGGATCTCAATAATCCGGGGTTTATTTTCTTCTGATAGCCGATGAAAAAAGAAACAGTTACACTTACAATAACTACGTAGAATTTAATTCAAAGTAAATGACACCAAAAACATGTAGAAATCTGGTTAAAAACACAACTAAAAAAAAATAGGTCCTACGACCTTAGGAGCCAAGATAGCTCAGTTTTTTTTTAAATCACTGTTACGTTAATTAACAACATTAAGGGCTAAAATTAACCAATCTTTTATGAGAAAAGTAAGTTTTTAAAAAACTTTTAGCAAATAAAATTATTGAATATACAGTTTCATATATCGCCGACTGATTATGGCTGCGAATCTGATCGTTGATGATAGTTTTAGAAGATTAAGAGAATAAGTGAATAAGTAAGTTTTTTTGTTTTTTTTTTTAATATTAATTGAATATTCGACTAAAAATTTACACTATTTGATCACTTAAGTATTGTTACATTTCGTTTAAATCACATAATTCAAAAACCAACTTGTTTACAATGAAATAATTGAAATGAAAAAATAAACTCCATGATAGTAATTATATACTTCAAAATCTGAATTACAACTGTTTTATAAACTATTAACTTTATATTTATATCATGACTTCATATTTAAATCTAAGGTTTATATCTGTCGTAACAGTATTTTAAAAATGGGGAGAATTTACTATTGTACAATTTAGTACATTGGATCATTTAAATCAACACCTTAAAGCGAATTTAAAACAGTCGTATATTCGTGGAATGGAGTATACTTGAAATAGTTCCTCTTATAATAAAAGTACATGTTGTAAAGAGAAAATGATGGTCAAAAATGGTTTAAGCAATTTTTTTAAACCAATTGTAAAATTAATTTTTTTTTTGACAGTAACAAGTTTAATTGGCAATAATAATTGGTTAATTGGCTTATTCTGAGCAAAAAATGTCCAAAGTAACTTTTCTCTTAAATGCATCGTTTTCGAGTTATAAACAATTTAGGGTCTTAGACAGCGCGAAAATATTCATCCAGGGCTCGATAACTCAGTAAAAAATTAATATTTGAAGTGTACCAATATAATATATAAAGACCAAATTTCAAAGAAACAGGTCGGACGCTATGCTATGTATTTCTTTTTGGAGGTTAACTGCGTAAGTGTGAAGATAAAAATAATTAAATATGCCGACTGTTTATATAACAGAAGAATGGGTACAAATAAATGATACTTTGGAGGCAATTCAGGACAAGAAACTATCAATTTATTTATTATGGCTTTTGAAAATAGACCAATACCTATAGAAAAAACTGTATTGGCCATTATTCATCAATTTGAAAAGTTTGTCTGTACTAATGGCAGATGTAAAAAATGTTGAACATCAGATCAACCTCGCGAAAAGAAAATTTCTCAAGAAAGAGAAATTCAAGTTTGTGCATTGGCTGAAGTGATGCCGTGTTCAAGTAAACACATTGCCGATGAAGTTGATTTGAATGCAAAAACAGTGAGGAGTATTTTGAAAAGAAACAACTACCATTGTTATAAAGTGCAGACAACTCAAGAAATAGTTCCTGATGATCAATTTAAACAGATGCAATTTTGTGAAATTATGATAGAGAGATGCCATGCAAATAACAGGGCCTTCTTCAGTGCACGATTGAGGGGTAAGAGAGGAAAGGTCTTGGACGTAGACGTATATCCTGGCTGGCTAATCTAAGGAAATGGACTGGTCTAACGTCAACTTATCTATTTCGAGCTGCTGTGAATAGAATAAGATGGGCCAATGTGGTTGCCAACATCTCTAGAAGATAGGCACATTTAGAAGAAGCAACAATAGACTAATCTTGTAGAATCAATGGAAAAATACTTGCAGTTCTTAGTAACGAAACCAAGAAGTTTAGATGCCTTTAATGAAATAGAGCTTAGGTGGTCACAGAAAGTAAGCTTTTCATGAAAAATTACACCCAAATCCCGAATAGAAGAAACATAATTTAGTGACTGATTATTAATAGTATATCTTGTTTCAATTCCATTGACTTTACGGGAAAAACAAAACAACATTTCTTTACATTTAAGTGAAATTTGTTCTGATTCATGGACGTATAAATTTCTGATTGCACCAATTTTATAGTCTAAGCAATTTTGCAACAAGCTTTAATCTTTTAAGCTATCTATAACTTTCCAAAATTTCAAGTCATCTGCCAACATTAGACATTGGCTATTTAGGAAACAGGAAGTGATGTTAACGAAGAAATTATTTGATTCTCTTGTTTATTTTAATCTATTTTAACCTATCATGTTGATATTCTAGTTTTTAATCGATTTAGGTGTTCTGATGTTTTTGAAAACTTAATGCATGTTTTTCCGTTAATCATTCTATAGAATTCTGAATATACTAGTAATTTTTAGAACTTTCCTCATCCTGTAATGGATGTATCTCTTGTGTTTTACACACATATCTTTCGAGCCGGATAATAACAATAAACATTTAAAAAAATAATAAAAAAAACAATGGCTTACGTCATTATAAAGTTCCTGTAGTTCTGTTAGTTTAATTTGAAGACTAACTTTCTCCTTCACGACTTCTGCGGCTTTAGCAAACAAAAACTTTATGCCATACTTTGCTTCTCCCATTGTTTGGAATTTGTCGATTCTAGTTTTAGCTTTAGTATCTGAAAAATGATAATATATATTAGACGAACAAGATAACTTTTCAAAAATCAATCACTGAATCAAATGTATCCAAAATATTTTTGTTCTGTTACTTTACCTTCATTAGAATCCAAGAGTTTTTGCTGCAAATCCTGTATCTGAACACTTCTTAGCTCCAGATCATCCTCAATTGATTTACAATCGGTTGAATTCGCATCAGAGTTGTTTTTCATTTCATCTAATTGATGTTGTAAGGTAGCTCGATCTTCCAAAAGCACTTTAAGCGTTGTTTCCGCTTCCAATAAGTTCACATATAGGTCAAATTCCTGTTTGAGCTATAAAAGTAAATATATTTTTTACATCGACTCATATTTAACAAGCGGTGGTTATATAAAGTATAGAAAGTGGATGAACTGAACATTATTATTATAATTATTATTACACTCAGATGCAAAAAATACGCAACAGAGTAGTGTCGTAGATCAGCGAATTTTTTAGTACGGCAAATAAAATGACTTAAACTTGTTTATTTAATAAAATAATTATTGTAATTTATATTGGAAATCCACTTTTCTCTTTTCATTAATTTTTGCTTACAATTTATAATACATTCGCGAAATCTTATTGTCTTCAATGATAGTACTTATTAAATGTGCTAATAAAATGCAAGGTTTTGCCGCTTCACGCGCACGATCCCTTCTCATAACCCCTCCCAGTACTTGCACATAGTGAATACAGCAAATACAGCAGCTCAACATTTTACTATAGAGAAAAATTAATATAATGCCAGTATAAAAGTTTTGCTTCAAAAATGAAGCACTTACCCATGGTTCGATTCGTTCAGCTTTACCAGCATTCCTCGATTCCTGTGCTTGTTGTTTTACCGACAACGCGAGTTTCAATCTCCTATTTATAGCTTCCGCTTCCTCCACTCTCCTCTTAAACACATTCTGCTGTTTACTATGAATAACTTTCATTCTTGCAATTTCACATTCTTTCTTTATATCTTGTTGTTTCAATCGTATACATTCCCTCTCCTTTTGGATTTTCCACTGCCGGAACTTGTCAGTTTCTTCACGCATCGTCTTTACTAGTTTGACTTTGGTCTGCTTCATTTCGAGTATTTCTTTGTTTAAAACTTTGATACGTTCTTCGTCCCTGGCCTTCGTTTTTATTAACTGGTTTTGTTCTTGTACCTATAACAAAATAAATTAAGTAGAATTAAATCAGTTTTATTGATATCTAAAAAATATTGTTGTATAATAATAAAGAGATGACCTTCGAGAATTTCCGGATTTCCCTATGATTAAACCGCCCGCCAGCTGTTTTGAGATAATTAGTTCTCATTAGATAATGAGAGAGATACGTAGCAGAATTGAGCAAGTCAGGACAGCATTTACTAATATCAGAACCTTTCTAAGCAGTAGCAGTCTTAACTTAACGCTTCGATATCGCTTTGTAAAATGCTACATTTACTCCATACTGCTATATGGTGTAGAAACCTGGACCACAAAGGCCAACGTGATGAACCGATTGGAGGCCTTTGAAATGTGGGTATTTAGAAGACTACTTAAAATTCCCTGGACATATCACACAACAAATATCGAAGTATTAAATGAATGGAGAGAGAACTAGAATTGCTGCCAATAATAAAAAGAAAAACTGCTTATCTCGGTCATACATTTCGAAATTCCAAGTACCAATTCTTAAAGCTTAAAGCACAAGATCGAGAGGAGTATGCCAGAATTGTCGCCAACATCCACTAATTGGATATGGCACCATAAGAAGAAGATAAGTCTCCGAAATTAGTATTGGCAATTCTACGCATCAGTGCGAATTCTTCTAAGGGATAATTAGTAATTGTGATATTTATAATTAAGCGAATTTAAGTTTAAATAAAGTTCGTTAAACCACGTCGTGTTTCACTAAGATGTTACATATCTTGTATTTTGAAAAAATCCATTTTTATGGATTTTTATTTTTATTTTATTCCATACGAAAGTTTAGTAGGTACTTTAAGAGTATTCATACCAAATTTGAAGTATATTTGAGCAATATTACCGGAGTTAGGCCCGGCGCAAATTGAGCACAGCCCACGCACATCCCACGTATGGTCCAACCTAGTTTAAGTACACGTTATATTTGTGTAGAATATGTTCTATCCCTAAAATTAGGAAAAACACAATTTACGAGTGTGCTGATTGTGACGAAAAAGCTGGACTATGCATAGGAGATTGCAAATACCATTCAACGAAAAGATAGACTGTCTTCAGTATATTAGTTTAAATAAAGATTTTATTTTCTAAAGACCTTTTAATTTTTATCTAATATCCCACTAACAATTTCTAATCTGAAAATCTAAATATCTTGAAAACTTTCACAAATGCTAAGGGTAAAAAATTGAAATCCTTCAACAAAAGACTATAACAGGTAGATACCCATAATTGGAATAAGCTGGTTTTGCCGATATTGACTTTCTAATTACTAATTAGCATACCAGGCAGATTTTACAGAGTATTGTTGAAATAAGTGAAATAACGTAATAAACAACAGAAGAGCTAAAAAAATACAAAAATTCTAGATCGTATTTTGTTTTCGAGATAAATTTAAATTTGAGAATTTTTTATTATTTTTCTACTTTCTTTATGTTCTTTTTTAATTTAATTTCAGTGTATAAAAGCCATTCCAATATGAGCATCACGAAAAAGTACCATCAAATTTTATTTTGAAGTTTTCATCTTAGGTGTTCATAAACATTTTGCTAGGAAATGAAAATTTGTTTTTTTTCCTTAGTTCTCGATTTGTTATATTTCTTATTTGATTTAATAAAAAAATAATTTAAATTAATTTTTTTTTGAATAATGATAACGGCGACTTACATCCGAGTCGCTTAGCTCAAATAAAGAAAATATTAGTTTTGTTCTCTTGTAATCTTCATTACTAGTATCATACAAGACACTAAAGTTTAACCTTTGTCAAGCGTACTTTTACAACGTTAATAGACGGCATTAACCAGACGTCATAAGTCAAGTATTCTGTAATGAATTATCCAACACCTTGAAACACTTTCCCCAAAGAGGATCTAACCTTGATTATGGGTTATTTAAATGTTAAGCTTGGTAGGGGACAATCGGGAGAATTCATAGGACAGTTTGGGTTTGGAGAAAGAAATTAGCGAGGAGACAGATTGGGTGAATTTGTATCAGAACAAGAGTTTGTAATTACTAACACTTACTTCAAACTCCCATACAGAAGGTTATACACGTGGAAATCACCTCAAGATACTTAGTCAGAAATCAAATATATTATGATTAATAAAAGATTCCGTGACGGCATTACATCAGTCAAGACATACCCAGGAGCCAATATCAAGTCAGACCATAACCCACTGATTTGCAAAATGAGGGTCAGGCTAAAGAAGATTCGACGTAGTGTCAACCCAAATTGCGACATCAAAGACCAACGCACAAAACAGAGTGTAAAACAGTATATACATAGCAATTTGAATAGCGTTATTCAAACGAATTTAATAGACTAGGAGCTTGAAAAATTGCATAGAGTTTCACAAGACATGTAAGAAAAATTCCTCAAACTACCAAAAATTAAGAAAAAATCGTGGATGACAAATGAGATACTAGGTATGATGGAAGAGAGGCGAAAGGTCAAAGATCACGACAATGTATTATTCAAAAGAATAGACAAAAGAGATCAAAAAAGCAAATCAGAATGGCTAAGGATACACAGCTGAGAGAACAATGTGCGGAAATACAGCTATTACAACAGAAACATGATTCATTCAATATGCACAAAAAAGTTAAAGAATCTGCATTATTATACAAGCCTAGAAGAGTTGGATATCTGGCAGGCACCCAAGGTAATCCACTACTAAGTGTGGAAGAGAGACTAGACACTTAAAAGAAATATGTGGAAGTAACATTTGCAGATGAAAGGCAGATTGTCATTGAAGACATATAATGCCAAACAGGACCCCTGATTACCATTGAAGAAGTCACGGCAGCTATAAGAAAAACTGAAGATGGGAAAGCTGTAGAGACTGAAAAATTTTATACAGAATTCCTGAAACTTATGGACGAACAAGGAATAAAATGGATAACGACTATATTTAACAAAATATATGTAACTGGAAATATGCCCCAAAGCTGGTTAATGTCGGCCTTCGTAACTATACCAAAAAAAAAAAATAATAATAAATGCAAAAACATGCGAAAACTACAGAATAATTAGTCTAACGAGCCACTTACTTAAAATGTTTTTAAAAGTGATATATAACAGAATATATAAAAAATGTGAAGAACAAGTGTCATGGGCACGATTTGGATTTGACGATACCTTAGGCACCCGAGAAGCTCTATTCGCTATACAAGTGCTTATCCAGAGTTGCAGGAATGTCAACTGTGATGTATATATTTGTTTATCGATTACAAAAATGCATTTGATAGAGTGATGACAAGCCCATATCCATCTTGAAAGAAGTGGACTTGGCTGAAGTTAGGTCAGTATAATTGGACATTTGTGACCAGGTAGCAGTATACAAGAATAGAACGAGCTAGAGTAGCATTTAGCAATATGAAAAAGCCCCTCATAAGCAAGGATTTGTCTCTTCCCCTAAAACTACGTATAGTTAAATGCTACATTTTCCGATCTTGCTGTATGGCGTGGAGGCCTGGAAGCTGACGGAGACGCTAACGAGAAAACTAGAAGCATTCGAAATGTGGGTGTACCGACGCATTCTTCGTATATCCTGGACCGAACATATCACCAACATAGAGGTACTCCAAAGAATCGGAAAGGAGAAAGAAATCGTGAATACAATTAAACAAAGAAAGCTTGAATATCTAGGCCACATATTGAGACACGATAAGTACCGTCTGCTACAATTGATTGTCCAGGGAAAAAGACAGTAAGCGAGGGCCAGGCAGGAGAAGACACTCCTGCCTGGCTCTTTGGCTCCAAAATCTGCGGAAGTGGTTCGGGCTCACATCGGTCGAACTATTCAGAAGCGCCGCAAACAAGATCAAAATTGCCATGTTAATAGCCAACGTTCGCAACGGACAGGGCACTTGAAGAAGAAGAAGAAGAAGCAGTATACAAACACCGTACAGTTATTTAAAAAAGGTAATTTTTCAGATCTCGTTGTATCGAACGGTAAACCAATTGCGGAATCTGTTGGATTTGGCATTAGATTAAAGTATTCCTCAAAAACATCAGTATTCACATCTTCAAGATAATCACCAATGTGAACTGACTGAAATATTGGTAAACCATCATTTAAAGGGACATGTGCATTACCCGCATGACTATTTTTTGCCAGGCAGCTTGTACTATTACCAGAATTTTCGGAACCATTCCATTGCTTTTCTTTTTTAGAAATATCTTCTTTCACCATACCCAAACTTATAGCTCAGAATTTCGGTGCTAAAATAAACGGAATGTTTTTTACTTATGATAGTTTTTTACATCCTTGTTGATAAATTTGCAAAATAGGAAACACTTTTACTTTTTCATTTATAGAAAACGCAAATTTACTGTTTAATGCTACAAAAAGAACTTAATATATGTTTGTTATTTACTATAACCAATCAACCGATCAGTTTATAACGTTCTACGCCGTCTTCTGATTTCCATTCTCCATTTATCTCGATCGTTCCAAAGGTTTTCTTCAACTCCCCTCTCCCGTGGGTCTTTATCGATTCCTTCTCTCCAACTTAATCTCGGTCTACCTTGCTTTCTTCTTCCATGTGGTGTCTAGTTCAATACTTTCTTTGGTATTCTGTGTTCATCCATTCTTTAGACGTGTCCATACCAACCATCTTAGTTGATTTATTCTGATGTCCTCTGTTACATTGTGCTTAACACCCGTAATTTTTCGTATTCTTTTGTTTCTTCTGTATAATCTTGATTTTCCAGCCGCTCTTCACCAGAAGTCCATTTCTGTTGCTTCTAATGCTTTTAAGTTTTTTTGCTTTCAGTAGCCATACCTCACTTCCATATGAAACAATGCTTTTTATAATGCTGTTATAGATTTTGGTGTTTTCTTTTGAGATTGTTTTGTCGCACAGTACACTGTTTAATTGGCTAATGGCTTCTCTTCCCTGGTTATTTCTATGTTTAATTTCTTCGTCTAATTTGCCATAGTTGGTTATTTGCGTGCCTAAATATTTATATTTTTGACATTGATTTATTTCTCGCTGTATTCCTTCCAAGATTAGATTTTGTCGAATTCCCCAATACACATGTATTCAGTTTTCTTGATATTTACTTCTAGCCTTCATAGTTCGTATTTACTATTACTATTTACTAGAACACGAATTAGAAAGATTTCTCGACTATTTTAGAAAATGATCTCGAGTGGGATGCTTGGCGGAATGATAATTTAAAAATTACAGAGTAAGGAAGGGATGGAAATTACAAATTAAGAATGTCTTATCGATATATCATATTTTAGCCTAATCCATTAAGAGAATAAAATTGCCTTAAAAATTCATCTGTGTTGGTATTTATGAAAAAACCAAGATCAATTTCAAATATTAAATAATAGTTTCGCATTTTATGGGTTTAATCTCTAAATCCTACGATTTGCATTTAAGAAATTAAGTATTGTATTATTCCTTCTTCTTAATATATTTGTAGACAATTTGTAGGTCATTTGGGAGAATATCAATTTTGGGACCTCAAAAAAAGTGCAAAAGCATTTACCACTTTTACCCCCGGGTTTCCCACTAAAAAACCCCTCTCTAAGGGAGAGCGCCCACCAAAGTGGCGTGGCAGTGGCAAGTAGCGAGTAGCACGCGTCTAGCATAATGTAACCAATGAAAACGAATGATTCAGCGCTCACCAAAATGATAGTGACGTCATTCATTCTAATAATTTTTTTTCATTGGTTACATTTAAAAATAACATGCTAGATGCGTGCTACTTGCTACTTGCCACTGCCACGCCAGTTTGGTGGGCGCTCTCACTTAGAGAGGTAAAAACTCAAAAAATCGATTTACCAAGAACTTACACACCGTCGAAAAAAATATTTCAAATAAAAAATGGTTTTAATAACCGGGCATAGTGCCCGGTTAATAAAAGGGATAAATTGTATTTATCATGTATCTCATGAGAATCATAAAAATTGGCAAAAATCGCCACGTATATTTATTTAACGCCTTTATAAAAACTCAGTTTATTTGCGGCAAAATACAAAAATTGGGTACAAAGGCTGCACTCTTTACCTTTAAAACGCATCTTGATTTTTGTCTATAAAATACTCGGATCAAAAGATATCGAATTTTTACCGTCAAGCTGATATAAATTTTATAAAACATTAATTTCGCACGCGTAACTTACATTACTAAAATTGCCAATCGCTTCAAGCGTTCTTTCTGAAAAAACGGTTTATTCTACAGAAAATGTGCTTATAAACATTTTTATTCAAAATATTTTTTCTATGGCGTACAGATTCTTGGTAAATCGATTTTTTTCCGTTTTTAGGATTCCTCTATGAGGAGGTTTTTAGGAGAAAGCGGGAGGGTAAAAGTGGTAAACTTTTTTGCTTTTTTGGCATCCTAAAATTGACATTCTCAGCAAAATTCAGTTTGTTCGTATGATTTTTAGAGGTTCAGTGTCATTTTTGTCTCTTGACGACTGAAGTATCTCTCCCAATATCCAATAAAGTTTAATTAAGCTAAAATGATTAAAGTTTGGTTTGTAATAACAAATTATATAACTACATCTGTTAACTTACCTTTTTCTTTAACTCAAATAACTGATGTTCCAAGTCTTGAACTCTCTTCCGACGTTGCTCTGACAATTTTCCAGAATTGCCAATATTTTTTAACATCTGCTGGAGTTCCTCTTTTTCCTTTTCGAGTTGCGCAATTTTTGCTTCGTTTTCTGCCATTGCCTAAAAAATATATCAAAGACATAAATACACCAAAGTCAATATAAAATCAAAGAATATAGACGCATATAGAAGGATTTTTCACTGTTATTTTTCAGCGTCGGCAAAGGTTATACACAAAACAATAGAAGTTGATCATGATTTTAGTTCCTTATTTGTACCACAAGGGAGCGGTCATGTCGGCGCTATTACTGTTTCTAAAATAAGAAATAGTGGGGCAACAAATGAACTTCAGTCATTTTTATATGTAGATACCGCGTGGTCGTAAAATACCAGTAAATTTTTGCGTTTTTTTAAATTTTTTGAAGAAAATAAAATATTATTTCAACTTTTAATAAATGAATCTTTTTAGAAAAAATATGATTCAAATTTTTAATTCAAAATGTGCAAATCTACAAATAATATGATTAAAACTCTCTTGTTTTTAACTATAAATAAAATTAATTAAAAGTCAATCACCGGGAGAGAAAGCTCAAAGAATTGTAAGGTGTTTCTATCAAAAAACAATTCCTGATCTTGTTAGTACGCTAGAATTTCTTTTTAGCACATACACCAAAGAATTATTTTTTACAATTTGAAAATTCGAAATTGTGAAGTATAATTTCGGATATTTAAATTAAAAAAATTAATAAGTACTTACTTATTAAGTCTCAAATACCGCCTCGCGTAGAATATACTATGTAGTAATTAAACAATAAGTTAACATTTGGCTTCACTTTTGAAACCAATAATTTATTCATTCATATATGAATAAAAAAATCAGTTATGAAGATTATATTTTGGTAAATGTCATAAATTTAAAGATAAAATTTAGTTTAATTTTAAATAATGTCATTAGTTTATTTTCAATTAACTATGCATCAATTTAACACTATATTGTAATAATTTCACCAATATTTATTTATTGTGAAAATTATGTTTTACTAGTAATTGTTATTTCAAAAAAAGATTAAATAGTACTAATACAGCGTAAAAATTTTCACATAGACTATTCATTAAAAGCTACTGTTAAATATTTTAGTAAAATAATTCAGGAATGCTTTTTGTTGTTATTAAAAGATTATGGATGAAATGGAAGTTTGGAAGTATCGCGAAATGGAAAATTTCAAAATTTAGAAAAAATTTTCATTGTCTACTTTTTTGAACAGGACAATTGTTCAATGAAATAATTTCGAAAATTGTCTAAAAAGTTTGATGAAAAGTCCTGAGAAAATTAAATTTTTGGTTGAAAATTTTTGAAATTTTTATGTCATAAATTTTTGGACACGAAAACAGTATAATAAACGTTATGTGACGGTTTTTCGTAGTGTTGAAATAAACCTATTTTTAATTCAAGGTCATAAAATTTTATTTACATGTCATAAAAAAATAAATACTTTGAATATTGTATTTATCACACCTTTTTAAGTTTTAAAATTAAAAATTTAACAATGTAATATATTAAAAATAAAGATTGGCATCGAAATTTGATTAGGCGTGATTTGATAAACGTCACGTAACTTTTTATTAAACTGTTTTCCTGTCTAAAAATTTACGAAACATTTTAAAAAAATTTCAGAATGTATTCAACCGAAAATTTCATTTTCCCAGGACTTTTCATTAAACTTTTCAACAGTTTTTGAACATTTGTCCTGTACAAAAAAGTATTCAATGAAACTTGTTACTAAATTTTGAAATTTTCCATTTCGCTGAAACTTCCGCAAACTTCCACTTCATGCATAATCTTTTAATAACAACAAAAAGTATTGCTGAATTATTTTTGAAATATTTAATAGTAACTTTTAATTAATAGTCATGTGAAAGTTATTACGATGTGTGGGTACTATATAATTAATAAATTATTGGTTTCAAAAAAGACGCTAAAAAATAACAGTGAAATATTCTTCTATATGCGGCTAGAACATTTTCTTCTAGGAAGATTACCTAAAAAGCGAATTACTGGATACTGAGGCCACATTTAGAGACGAGTACGACAAGTACAACATTGAAACAATTGCGAAAAAATATGGCGTTAAGATTAAGAGACTGCTGCCTTACCATTGCGAGCTGAACCCGATTGAGATGATGTGGAGTCAAGTGAAAAGGTATGTGGCTTCAAACGACGTCGATTTTAAAGAAAAAACGGTAGAATGACAAAAGAAGCTTACCAACGCGTATCTAAAGAGCAGTGGCATAATTTTATTGTGTGAACCACGTCAAGAACGTAGAAGAAAAAATGTTTGCGGTGGACAATTTGCAGGAAGATCATGAACCGGTGATAATGAATATAGATGATTTAAAGGATGAGACGATTATACAAAGAGGGGATTGGGCCATGGTATGGACCAATATTTAACAAAATTTGTACTGCTCTTAGCCGTTTCAAAAATTAAGTCTTTCAATATTTACTAAAAAAATAGCAGTAATATTAATACGATATAATTTATGCATAAAACTTATTAGGCTAATATTTGTATATTATACGACCTATTTTTGTATTTTAAAGGTACATATATTAGTAATAGTATATAAGTACAATATATTATATTAAAAAAGATGGTTTACGTTTTATTTTTAGTTTTCATAAAACTAACATTTTGGTCATTTTAGCCTGGTTTTTACTTTTTGCTACATTTATTCTCGCGATTGTGTAATATGATGTAATTATTAATAATTAAAGCCGTGTTTTCATACTAAGCGCATTCTAAAAAAAACAATACCTGATAATCTACAACATAATTGGCACTGATCAGTTCCTTAGCCAAATTCTCTTTAATATTGAGCTGCTTTTCTATTTCAGTCAGTTGGACATTTAGATTGAATTGCCTATTTGTATGCGATTCCTGTTTCTCTTGAATATCTTCTGACTGTTCATTTGCGCCTTCCGCAAAATCTTTCATAGAAGGTTTATTATGTTCATGGTTGCTAAAAATAAAAAAATGATTGTTACTATTGGAAAATACTACCGAATATTCTTTTTCTTGTAGTGTCTATCCGTTTCAGATGTTGGCAATCTGTATTTTGCAAACTGCTGCTCTGAAAAGATTTGTGGTTGTTGTATTGAACCACATACGTAGATTTTTCAGCCAGGAAATCCTTCATCTTTCTATAATTGTAATTTCTTTATTAAAAGATAAATATAATAAAAATTCAGCCATGTCCATTCCTACGTCATTAAGCGAAAAATCTGTAAATAAATCAAGCCCGACCAACTCAGGTTCTATCAGTCAAGAATCCATTAAAATGTCATTAAACAAAAAACACAAGTCTACCTCATTCATACATGAGTGATAAACAAAAAGAAAATAAAAACAATCTAAAAACAGGACACTCATCTTGGAATACCCAAACAAAAAAAGAAAACAAAGACAAACCGATAATTGGAAACAGCGAATCGTCTACTGTAAACACTATTCCTAGACAAGGCCACGTACATGTGTCCCGCATTGGTGTTGATATGAAAGCCGATGATCTTCTAAAATTTTTGGGTGAGACGGTACCCGATATTACTTTTAACTGCGTCGAATGGCATAGAACTGACAAATATTCCACATATAAGGTATCTTTCCCTTTCGATAAAATTGACGAAGTCTACAGTCCTAATATTTGGCCCAATGGAGCTGCCGTTAGGAGATTTAACTTCAACAGAAATTTTCAGCACAAAAAGAAGACGGAGGAAGAAACCTAGAAGCTTCTACAAACTTTCATCAAAATAAACAAATTCGAAAAGGTACGGTAAGCATGTTTCATGTTAATTTGCAGTGTATTTCAAATAAAGTCGATATGATCAATGCTTATCTTGCGGATCAAAAATTAGTCATATGTTTTTCGGAGCACTGGCTAAGTGAAGACAATTTAAAATTAATTAACATCTCCGGATTCTCATTAGCTAATTTCTTTTGTAGGGTAAAAAAGAAACAAGGCGGAGTTGCAATTTATATAAAAGAAAATCTTATGTATTCTTCTCTTAATTTAAACGAATATAATGTAGAGCAAAGTTCTGAGTTTTGTGCAATTTATGTACCTTCAATAAAAACCAATATTTTAACTGTATACAGATAGGGTAAGGGTGACTTTGACTTATTTTTGGTGAATTTTGAAAATGTCATAACATCTTTGCTTAGTAAAGCTGACAAACTAATCATACTTGGAGATTTTAATATAAATTTTAAAATTGAATCTGACCATTTTTTTGATATTCAAAATCTATTAACATCTTTTGGTCTAAAAATAACTATAAACGATTATACTAGAATCACATCCCAGTCCAGAAGTTGCATTGACAACATTATGACAAATTTTTCTGAAAATATATATAGAGTGGGCGTATTTGAACCTTGTTTTTCTGACCATCGAGCTCAATTTTTATTTATTGACTCAGAGCATAAAGTTATTGACACTAATCAAAATATTTCAACGGTTTATTACTTCTTCAGGTTTACAGAAGCTTAAACGTGCGCTAGCTATTACAAACATGGACTTTTTCTATGATATTAATAATGATCCTGATTCTTTGACAGTCTTTCTTACCGAAACTTACAACTTAATATTACAGTATTTTCCACTAAAAAAAGTACGACAAATGACTGAAAAAACACCTGTGCAATGGTTTAATAATGAATTAAGGTCTAACAGATCTAATATTTCTCTTATCAAACACATTGCAGAGGCCACTAAGGATCCCGATTTGTTCAAAGTATATAAACAACAAAAAGTTGAATATAATCGGCAATTAAAAATTGCTAAAAAGTCAGCTTACTGTAATTTTATTACTAATTCCAATAATAAACCTAGAGACTGCTGGAAAATAGTAAATTTCGAAAGAAACTACACTAAATCCAGTTCGGTACAACCTGATCTACCTCCAGACGAAATGAATCAATTTTTTAGTACAATTGCAGAGAATATAATTACACCTCTTCCCACTATTAACATCGATATCCTCGTCAATTATAGAAATTATCCTTCTCCGAGCAAGTCATTTTTTTTTCGGCCCGTTCTGGAAGAAGAGGTCTCTCAAATAATAAAGTCGCTTAGTAATTCTAATTGTAGGGACGTTCACGAGATTAATAGCAAAATTTTAAAAGAAACTTACTAAATAGTTTTAACACCTCTTACTCATCTTATTAATTTAATTCTATCCACCGGAGTATTTCCAGAAGTACTAAAATACTCAAAAGTACTACCAATCTACAAAAAAGGTGATTCCTCAAAAACTGACAATTACAGACCCATAAGCATTGTTTCTACTTTTGGGAAAGTGATTGAAAAGGTTATGAAACAACAATTTTATTCCTATTTTGAGTCAAATAATTACTTTAGCAACTCACAATATGGATTTAGAAGTGCTCGTTCTACTACGAACGCGGTATTTAATGTTGCGAGGTGATTGAGGGGCTTGAACGCGGCAATCGCATAGCAATTTCTCTTTGTGACTTATCAAAGGCTTTTGACTGCGTTTCACACGACATTTTGCTCCACAAATTAAATTACTATGGAATCAGAGGTATCCCTCTTAAGCTTATAACTTCTTATCTATGTGGCAGACACCAGGCGGTAGTGTCTAAAGGTCATCTCTCTGATTTTCTATCCGTAAAACATGGAGTCCCACAAGGTTCGGTGTTAGGACCTCTTTTGTTTATTATTTATGTCAACGATCTGCCTAAATTCATATCTTCGTACAAAACCATACAATTCTCAGATGATACGACATACGTTATATCAGGAAAAAATAATGATGATTTAAAAATGTCTCATGAGGAAGTTACTACTAAATCTAGCTCATGGTTTGCTGCAAACAAACTAAAACTTAATTCTGATAAAACGCAAAATATGGTTATAACTTAGACTATAACTCTAATAAGACTGAAGTTGATAATGTCGCTAAAATGTGTAGAACATAGGTATTCAGTATCTCGAAGGCCTTGAAGATGGTCATTAGTGATATTCTTTCAGCTAATGAACATATTCAGTCGATAAAAATAGTCAAATTTTATACAACGCTGTTCATCATGAAAATCCACAGCAATCCTGACATTACCTAAATGGTTTGCTGCAAACAAACTAAAACTTAATTCTGATAAAACGCAAAATATGGTTATATCTGCAAGTAATTTACACAATGATCTAGTTAACAAAGAGACTGTTAAACTATTGGGAATAACCATAGATAATCGACTCAACTGGTCTGCTCATATCTCACACCTTAAGAAACAGCTATCCAGTTCATTATTTGTTATTCGCCGACTAGCAAGGGTTGTCAACTTTGAAACATTAAAAATGACATATTTTTCTTTATTCCACTCTCACCTAAACTATGGTTTAATTATATGGGGCAATTCAACAAATGCACTTTAAATTTTTAGAATACAAAAGAAAGCTGTCACGATTTTAGCAGGGGTTAGTTATCTAGAACACTGCCGACCTTTCTTTATCAAATTCAAAATTATGCCGCTACCTACTCTGTTGATATTTCAAGTTTTAACTCAAATTCACAGAAAACGTGCCCATTTAATAAAGCAGTCTGATGTCCATGTTCACAATACGCGAAACTGTCACTACCTACGAACAAATCACTGTAGATTAAGTCTTTCAGAAAAAAATAGTCTTAATTATAACTATTACAATATTTTACCAAAAGTATAAAAGAGCTAAGCTGTAATAGTTTCGATAAAGTTATAAACAAATATCTTTTAAAACATTGTTTTTACTGCTCAGAAGAATATATGACTCATTGCAGAACATCCACTGAACTGCTTACCGTAACTTTGCCATAAATATTTTTCTGTTTAATATGTTTTCATGTTTGTATTATTTAATTTTTTATCATTTAATACTATGTATGTTTTTTTTTTGACTTGCTACAAACAATATTTGTATATGTTATGTAGTTAAATAAATACTCTACTCTACTCTAATCTTCCTGGTCCTCGTTTTCCTTCTACTTTGCCTTGTAGAATTAAATACAACAATCTATATCTTTCGCTGTTCTTCATGATGTGACTAAGGTATTATATAATTTACCTAGAGAATATAATGTACCTACCATTATCACCAGCCGAGAAAACCTTACACTTGAGTGAATTGTTTAATAATACCCAATATTCCAAGAATTATAAAGAGAAAATAATAAAATAAAGAATAAAAAACATAATAAGAAAATACTTACGCTATCTCGTTGTCTGTCTGCTTTTGATCATTGTTTATTTGAGCAAATTGTTCCTTTATTTGCTGCAAATTTATTAAATTTTCTTTTAATAAGTCTTGATTATTGGTTTCAAGCCCTACACTATAACTATTTAATGTAATATCACAAATATCTTTTAGTCCCACAAGTTTTTTATTCAAGGATTCGTTTGCGTTTTGCAAAATTATTATTTTTTCATGTAAATTAGTGTTATTAAAAAGAGCGGCAGCAAGTTGCAAACTTAGATCTCTTTTCTTAGTTTTGAGATCAATATTTTCTTTCTTGATTGATTCTAATTCTTGTGTACCGATGGCTGGGCCACCTAAAAAGTAATTTATCATTATAATTTGTATTTCCATTATGTAAGGTATAACTAATGAGACAATGGGCTTATAGGAAGAGGTTAAATATAAGTCCCCACAAATCCATCATAGCCGCTTTCACTCACAGACGGGAATTGGAATAATTAGGTCTTCTAAAGTTGAAGCACAAGAAATTCGGCTGGAGAGGCAAAGTATCTCCGGGTTATACTAGACTTGTGCGTATGGGGAAACTGGTGCCATGCATACCACTCCAACAACCGCTATGAAGGCTCTACTAGGCCTGTTTCCCTTGCATTTGATAATACAAGGAGAGGCAAAATTGAAATTTCGCAATGAAGGCACAGGGCATATGAGTATCCCAAGGACTGTGACGAAGGACATCTTTAACCTTGAACTACACCACTCGCAGAAAATGAGCCATAAATTTCCAGTACCTTATCAGAATGGCAACACCGCACCACCTAACCTTCGACTGGAGTACCCTTTTTCGTATGCTTTTAGTTTAGCTCTTAGTGCTGAGTGAATAACGATATTTGTATTTGGGTAAAAAATCGCCACAATGAACAGAATACACTACGCGTGTAATTATGTAAGTATACTAGGTACCTGTTATTTTTCTTATATGTATATTTCTTAATTTATTATATTATTATTAATTATATAAGCATTTTTGGACATCACATTTAAGGGAAATATCTATATAAATAATAAAAAATTGTATTTTTAGGGACCGAGTGAAAATAAACAATCCAAATAGGCTCACAGATGATAAAAGCTCTTGCTATATTCGACGAGAGTTTTGAAGAAGAAGTAGATGGAGAACAAGATACCTCGGACAAAGAGGCTGTATAGAATAGTGACACAGCTCAGCTTCAGAGCAGGAACAGGACAGACTTCAGAGCAGGAATATGACCTAAGTCAAAACGTGGAGGTATCAGACAGCGATGATGATCATCATCATCATCATCCAGCCTCAAGAGTCCACTGCTGAACATAGGCCTCTTCCTCATGTTTCCAACCCCGTCTATCTTGCGCCGCTCTTATCCAAGAGCAGCGATGGTGATACTGAGGAGAAAAATATTTTAAGAATATTTCCTGGCCCAAAACAATGTGCTCAAAATATTACCGATGAAAAAAGGGCGCTTGAGAAACATTTTATTGCATTGGTGCATTGTTAAATGTACCAATATAGAGATGGAGAAAGTAGTACGGCCTAACTACGATAGACCCCGAAATGCAAAACCTATGACCTATGTTGTGAGAGAAAGAAAACAGATAAACTTGCACCTATCTGTCTTATCTTTTACCGTTTGGCAGATAATTCTCAAAATAATTACTGTTTAAGTGTACAAATGACAATAGATGATGTTAATTCCTTTTCGGGCAGATATCATTTTACTCAATATATACCAAGTAAACCAGCCAAATATGGTATTAAGGCCTTTGTTTCATGTGATTCGCGAACTTTTTACTTGAGTAATATTAAAATATATTGCGGTAAACAGCCCGAAGGGTCATATCAAAAAGGCAATACTCCAAGTGATATGGGCAGGCAAAAACAGAAACTTAACTTATGACAACTGGTATACAAATTACCCTTTAGCAAAAGAGCTTTTAACAAAAAACATAACAATGGTAGAAACAGTAAAAAAGAATAAAAGGGAAATTGGATCTTTTACCAAATAAAGAAATATCTACAAGATCATCTATATTTAGGTTTCAAAAGAATGTTTCTATTGTATCGTATGTCCCAAAACAAAACAAGGCAGTAATTTTGCTTTCCACAATGTTCAGCGATTCTTGTATTGATCCCGATACCAACAAACCAAATATTATTTTAGACTATAACTCTAATAAGACTGAAGTTGATAATGTCGCTAAAATGTGTAGAACATAGGTATTCAGTATCTCGAAGGCCTTGAAGATGGTCATTAGTGATATTCTTTCAGCTAATGAACATATTCAGTCGATAAAAATAGTCAAATTTTATACAACGCTGTTCATCATGAAAATCCACAGCAATCCTGACATTACCTAAAAGCGGTAGCTATGTCTCAGATGACACCATATCTCTCAGAAAAGGCAGAAATGTAAAGTTTTCCATCTGCTATTAAAAATTTTCTTTCTAAATATAGAATATCTCAGCAACAAAATGATGAAGAGCCACCAGCAAAGACAAGAAAAAGGTGTTGTTATGAAAGACGAGCAAACAGATAGTCCAGAATGCAGCAATGCACACAACAAACCATGAAGACAACAATTAGTGGAATACATACAAAAATATTTTACTGCAGCATATCTTTCTAGATTTTTTAAATCTTATCATTATTGTAGCAGTTTCTTTGTTTGTACTCTTTAATATGACGTCCCTTTAAATTTAGATTATGTATTAAAATTTTTTTACCCTAGCATGTTTTTCATGGATTCATAAAAATATATTATAGGTTAATGTGGAATCGGATCACATGGCAAAAGCTACAATTTTAAGAATTTATACAGAGTGTCGATTTCAGACAGGAATGTATTGTCTGACAGTCAAGCGACACTGAAGTTACTGACGTCCAGACTGGCGTGGGACAGCATCAAAGAACTGAATGAACTAGGAAACCGGAACAAGGTTGAGCTTATCTGGGTACCAAACAGTCAAAAGCAAAGAGCAGATCAACTTGTTGAGAACAGGATCGAATGAATTAAACGGACCAGCTGTGATCCTGGGAGCACCAAATACTGCTGGATATTGGATTGTAGGGGACTAGGGGTAGCGATTTTGGGAGGGAATTCCAAAACAAACACATGGAAAAATCTTCAATGGTGGTCCATGTACAAACACCGGAACTGCTCGATATGGGTAGAAATGAACTGAGAACCTTAACAGAAATATTGACCGGACATGCATCAGTAAGAGAATTTCTGAATAAAATAGACATTTGCAATGGAGACCTTAACTGCCGATAAGCAGAAATCTTTGTGATAAGAAAACAGAAACTGCAGAGCATATATATATATATATATATATATATATATATATATATATATATATATATATATATATATATATATATATATATATATTAATATTATGCGATTGTGAGGTGCTGAACCGTAAAAGACAAAAACTATAAGAGCAACTAAAAGGAGACCCTAGTATATGTAGGACACAGCAAGCAAAAGATATAAAAACTTCTGCAAGGTAAAAACATTCTAATTTGGTGTAGGAAACAATAATGTACAACAAACTCAATAAGCTACAACTTCAGTGATAATAGAGATGTTTGGATCAGAGGGGCCTAGGCAAGAAAAACAAAAAGGTATATTCCAAAAGTATCTGACTTTCATTCATAACTAAACGTTTCAGCGCCTTGTATCGGGCACGAACATAAGCATTATCAGTAAAACTTCATGAACATCCTGTAATTGCCAACTAACTGATAATAGCTTACAGGGTCTTCGTCATATTAATATAAAATCATAAAAAAAATGGTTTAATCGGTTTAAAAGTGGCCGTACGTAAAAACTTGTAAACACCGGAAAATTTTGAACATATAACATTTGCGACTGAAAAAGATTCTAATTTGACCTGCGCGAACTAAAAGCCAATCTCGTTAGCTCAGAAAACGTCGCAGCGCCCTCTGTAGGGTACGAGCCAATCAGGAACTGTCCACGAAATATCTAATTTTTAATAGTTGGCATTGCCTTTATATTTTGTCTAATAGAAAATATCTAGGTCGTACAGTTTGCACTGTTTTTATCACATTTGGTTATCGCTAAAAATAACGAAGAGTCTTTTTCGAAAACTATTCAAATGATAAAAAAGTCTCGCGTTACGATCGACCTTACTTATGATAGACTTCCAATTGAAAAAGACTGTCATTTCTGACTGACAGACTGACTGAAAGCGATTTCGTGAGTTCCGAAAACTTGTGTTACAAGAATTTGGGAATCACTTGTGCGTGTGCCGAATTCATTCTAAAACTGTCCAAGGCAGGCGAGAAAAAGATTCTTTTAGAAATCGTTCTGAAAAACTTGCCAGAAATGATGATGATGTTTAAAAAGATCATTGTCTTGTGGCAAGTCGTGAGTTTACTGTTACGATCCCGAAACCAAACAACAATCTTCCAACACCTTTACATAGTGCGCAACACTAATCAACTAACAATTTTCCATGTAAGTTCTAAAAAAATGCGTAATGCAGTAAGCGCAAAACGGTCCCTTTTTAGTTCCTTCATCACGGTAATGCCCCAGCATATTTATCAAAATTTGTACAACAGTTTTTGGTAAAACACAACGTTACAACTCCGCCAGTCTCGATTAAATCCTCTAAAAATTCTGCTTAAAAAGTAAAGTTTGGATACCGGTACTGAAGACCATTCAAAAACTTCTCAGATATGCGCTTGTGATTTTTAGTGCACCAATCCGCGCGTGGTGTTATGGAGATTATGTGTTGGTTGGCGAAGAATAAAGCATTGCGCAATTATTAACGACGATTGCACACGTCTGGGACCCTTGTAAACTTATATCAATTGATTACCTTGACCTAGGATTTGCAATCTTAATTGCTGGATAGTCTTCTTAAGCATATTTATTTCAGCCGCCTGGGGATCCTGATTAACAATAGGCTTGTTCTTAATTTTTTTCGCCCGATCGGCGTATCTAAGTGTCGAAATGGTTTCTTCTAAATTGTAATCTGCAGGGCTAACGCATGCGATCATAAGTGTGATACTATTTCCGCCAAGGGAATCTAAAAAAGTTAAATTGTATTACACTACAATGTTAAGAAATTCTAGAGTAAAGGTGAAAATAAAATCTGCTGAAATATAACATAACTGCCCTGCTTTATAAGAATTATTATTAATATTAAGAGTTAGAATCTTATAAAATATTTATGAAAGAAAACACCTACTATAAAACTAGATAAATCATCAGAAGGTTTATAAATTAAAGATAAACAACACAAATACCTTTTAGTAACCTTGTTAGGTTACTATCTCTGTAAGGAATAAACCCATTCTGTGATTTTTCATCTCCAAGGCTGCTGATTACATTTCCTAACACAAAGAGCCCTTTATTGATGTTCACGCCTTCTTTAAATGTATTTCCTATTGCTCCTGTCTTTTTAGGCCTCTCACTGCCGGCCAAGTCTACTAAATGTAATTTTGCCTGTTTGTTTTCATGGCTAAAATTTTATTGATTATTAGTAATTATTAGTGCTACTAAATGTAATTTTGCCTGTTTGTTTTCATGGCTAAAATGTTATTGATTATTAGTAATTATTAGTGAGCACAAAATATTAAAAATTGTATACAAATTATATAATAAAATATCGTGTCATGAAAAAAGCTCATGATTAGGGTTGGTTGTGAAATAAATTTAAAAATAAAACTTTCTTCGGTTGGTAGGTTAGTCACCATTAGTTTTACTGGTATTAAAATGGCGACAATGTTAGTCCTCTTGGATCGAGAGGGTACATTTCCCGTTTTAATGATGCCTGAACTTTGCAAACCACTGTCTGGTAAATTTGATACTGAGCTTTAAAAACTCCGCATGCCACTAAAGCCAATTTCTTTTCATTTCGTGAACTTTTAGAGCCTTGACCTTGAGATTTTTTGTAGAATATACAAATAAGTTCAATACATAAGCACAAAAATAAGGTACTGTTAAAGAGTATGTTAAGTATATACAATAAGACATTCAAAAGTAAATACAGATATGGTTCATATAAGAGAAAAAGGTCGAATAAGAAAAATTTAACAAATAAATCCATTAGAAACGGGTGTATCCTGAAATGCAGCCTAAAATAAACTAACAAAAACTTACCAATTTTCTTTGTTGTTCATTGAAATATTAATGGTCACTATAGCATGACTTCTTGAGCTATGGGCATTCATAGCTGTGGCACTGGTTGCCCTTCTTGTAGTTCCCTTTTGCAAAATTTCAAGAACAGATTTTACAGATTTGACATCTACTTCTGTCAAATTTGGAATGTGTATTCCTACAATTTTATGATTATTGGTAAGCACCTCATTGATACTAAATAAAAAATAGTGTACCTTTAGTTGGATCCTCCCTTATTTCTAGTATACATTGCTCCCTTAGTTTGTCACTTAGCAAATCATACAAAACTTCCTGGTAAAGTTCCATAAATGATATAGTAATACTAAAATCATATGAGAAATTTTCCTTTACAAAATCAAATATTTCGTTTACAGCTCTGGGTATAACACCCATATCTCCATGTTCTGTATAAGCTGTTCCCATAGTATGTGTTTTACCTGAACCAGTTTGTCCATATGCCAAGATAGTAACATTATAACCCTAGAAACAAGGAAGTAGAGTTAAATATTATTTTATATGAGATTAAACCACAATTGATTGTAATGAGAACTTTATTTTACATTTGTCTTGAGTTTATAGATACAAGTAGGTACATACATACAGTAAATTTCCTGTTATAAATGCCATAAAAGTCCAAGCGGATTCAAGATAAATAAAAATAATCTTATGAGAAATAACATTTTTTGATAAACATATATTTTTTTTCTAAACTTACCTTGAATAAATTACCCATAAGCGGTTGCACACACCGCTCATACAATTCCCCTTGTACAGAATGTGTGCCCAGAACATAGTTAAAAGTGTATGCTTTATCTTTGTCAATATTTTTAATAATAATCTGATCATTTTCTCTTATAACATCTAAAATTTCCTTGCAGCCTCTAGAGAGTTCAGTGGGGACTAATGGCCTGACCCTCACTGCTACCCTTACTGAAGTATTGTCAGCCATTTTATTTGTAGCAATTCAGGACCTACAAATTATGAAACAAATATTATATATAGGCTTATACTGGTTGTAATATTCTAAATGGCAGATAGTAAAATCTAGATATTCAAAGAAAGAAATAAAATGTGAAGATTTTCCATGGAATAGTTTTAGGTAGGGGCCAAAAGAATTAGTAGAGTGCACTGGTCACATTTTGAACAAAGTTTTGAATATGAAAAAATTATCCCGCCATTCGGTATCATGTTTGCTGATTTTAACCAAAAACATGATCGTGTGACCACTTCTCAGCAGCATTTGGACCTTATGAAGAGCAATCTGTCTAACTTTTGGTATCAATTAGTAACTATTGATGTAACCTGGATCTATGCTACAACCAGAAAACAGAATAAACACTTAGCAGTGGACTGAAGGCAGAAAATTGCTCTGAAGCGACAAAATGAGTCGGAAAGGTTATGACCACTATATTTTTGGAATGTAAAGGTATAGTTTTAATTGAGTATCTTGAAAAAGGTATAACTATCAATAGACAATATTATTGCGCATAATTGGACACAGTGAAGCAGTTAATGAATGATAAACAGACCCATATGTGGAAGAAAAAAGTGTTGTTTGTCAAAGATAATGCACCAGATCACAAAAGCATTATGACAATAGCAAAAAATTCATGAGTTGGGCTCCGAATTGCTTTCTTTCTAATAATTTTGCCCTCTTTGATTATTATATGTTCCCAAACCTGAAGTGATGGCATGTAAATATAGAATTCGCCTCGAACTAAGAAATAATTGATGAAACAAACACCTAATTTGCAGAGCTTCTAGAATAGAATTATTTAGATGGCATAAAGAAGTTGTAGTAGTTGAACCTACCAAAAAAGATGTAAGTATAGTAACAGATCAGTTTATGATAATTTTTCTTCTAATACTTTTGTGTCTTCTCTTTAATCTTATCTCCAGCATTTTTTTATACTTAATCTCCCTAATGACTTCTATTGCATCTCTTCTATGGTCTTCCATAGATTATTTGTTCTGTTTCTGATTTTTCAAATCGATTTTCTTTGATAATTGAGTTTTTAACATTGATTACATCATAGTAGGTGGCAGAAATAATTTTTTGCTTATCCTGTAACATTTTGTTTTTGGTTTTACCTCCATTTCATTGTCAATGCCTCAATTCTAGATTCCCACTATTAAATTAAAAATTATTCCGCTGATCTAGAATCTAGATCTGATATCCCTATTATCATTTATCTTGATTGAGAACAACTCTGTTATGTTTCACTTCTCTAATCTGCTATTTAGCTTGTTGGTAAATGTTTCTGATATCACTAAGGTTTATCCTGATTTTGTAAATCCTTTTATTCATAATGCTCAATGTCAACTTGTACCTGCTTGATATCACACAATTTTGCCACAAACAATTATTTCGAAGAAAAGGATAAGTGTACTTCATAACCCCTAATTACCCACAAATATCATCATCCCCTAAAGTTACAAATACTTCTTAACCCCTATCATAGCCACCCAAACTTAACTCAAACTCAGAATTTAAAAAAATTAAATATCACTTATATTTTTGTTTAGACAATAATTAGTTTAGAGCACCCATTATTTGACATTTAATGTAAGCTTAAAAGATGTCAGAGTTGCCATATCCTCAGTTATTTCATACTATCACGTCATATGATAGAAATGCATTGAAATTATATAAAAATTCATAGATTTTAATTAAATTATTTTAAATTAAAGATTAAATTTGTAACTGCAAATTTTGAATCAATTCGTGAAAAAATTGTTGTAACCTATATTACAACATTGAAGAATTTTATTATTGGTGAATATTTTTCATAAAAACATTGTAACATTATATACAATGTTTTTCTCGAAAAATGTATTAAGTTTTTACAACTTCATTGTAAGTTGTGATACAAGAAAGGGAGGTAGTAGAATATTACTATGAAAAACATTCAAGTCAATTTACCAGGCTCTTCTAATCAGGAAGATGACAGACAACAAGTAAATTCATTATTATTAACTGGGTCAAAAGAAATGGACCAAAGATAGAGATCATTGTAGACAGACAATGTTGTTCCCAATCGTAAATATAGTACAAGAAGCCTTAATTTGAATTTCATACTTCACAGATTATCCTGTAACAGAGAGAAATCATTTGTTTGCGTGTGTTAAATTTTACAATAGTCTACCATCTGAAATTCAACAGGAACTACACTATAAAGTTTTTAAAAGAAAGGTTGTAATGTTAATATATTTTAATCTGTGAAGTCATATATATATATATATATATATATATATATATATATATATATATATATATACTTTTTAACCCGTGATTAATAATGTGACTTTACTTGCTCAATTATGTTAAAAAATGTATGTAAATAAAAATTTACTCTACTCTGTAAAAGGAAGTTTAGAAAGTATAATTTTACTATCTTTGAAATTAGATCTGCGGAAGGTTATTGTGATGCAAATGCTCATTTTATAATAAATAAATCTAACTAACAGATATTATTTTATTTACTTTTTGTTAGTATGTATGATGTGAATTCTTAGGTACTTGTAAAAAAATCACGTTAAAGTAAAATCAATAAAAAAACTAAATCTCTTTAGTTTGATATATACTCCTTGGTAACCGTTTATATGCACCTAAATAAAGAAACATACTTTGTTGAAATGTTGTATAAACTAGTATCAATCATCTTCACCTAAAATTCTTGAAAAACTTGGTATTGTAACTGAACCTGAATCAGGACCAATTTAACAAAAATGTGATATGTGAAAGTAAAAAGCCGGGGAAAAGTTTCGTTATGAAACATGGATTAAGAAAACAAAAAAAAAATAAATAAAAGCTGACGAAGTAAAGAAATAAAAGTAAATTTTTTTTAAATCGCTCTCCTCATAAACTAAGCAAGTGAGTTTTTCATTTTCAGTTTGCAAAACAATGTTTTTCATATCAGGTGTTGCTATAATAGAAAGGCATTGGAATGATATAAAAGATTAATAGTATAAATTAAATTAAAGATAAAAAATGAAATGCACATATATGTGTGAATTTGTGTCTTTTATTGGCACTGGTTTTAAAAACCAACTGGCCAGTCAATGCATACATATATAATAAAATACATACTGATCAATGCATACATTATACTGATATAATAATTATTATATTTTATTTAAATTATAGATAAAAAATGAAATGCAAATATAATAAAATGCATTAAAATAATAAAAAACTAATGCTGAAATTGAATTAAAGATAAAAAATTTAATTACTACATTAAACACTACACTAAAGTTAAATTTAACTAAACTAAATTACTATTAACACTATTATTATCTGGATTTACAAAGTGAGTCTGATACTCTGATGAGTAACAGTTCGGTATGACGGGCAACAAACTTTCTTCATTCCGTGCTGGAACCGGTGTAAGGAACATTTTTCCAGTGTTTCTTTCTAAGCCCCAAAAATCCATTGCCATACTCTGTAGGCACATCTATGGTACTTCCTGTGTTATAAGTAGGATTCGTCAACTTTTACGGGTAGGTTCTCCATTCGCATCAAATCCTCCTAGTTCCATAGGATGCTGATCCAAATATCTGCCGCAAACTTCACGGCAAAAATTACACCAATCGGTCACTGTAACACTGGTGGTATCTAATAGGGCTTCCCTGTGCATTAGTTTCTGCGAGAAGTCATTTGCAAATCCATACATCATAATTATTAGTTTGGACAGTGCCAGATCAGTTTCCGGAAAGAATGATCCATCACGGATAGATCTTGATGATTTCCTTTGCTTATATCTCCACATATATTCATCTATGCGGCCAAACGCAAAAACTGTTTATATTGCACGTGTTGTACACTATACTATTTTTTATTAAATTTCGCAATGCGCACCACACTATAACGTCGTAAGTATTATTAAATGCAGAAGTGAGAAGTCCAATGTTCCAAAACTCCTCCCGCATCTGATTAATTGTTAATTGGCTCCCAGGCAGAACAATAAATGTAGCCATAATAATTATTTTATGCAGGTAAAGTTTCTTTAGCAGTAAATGGTTGACTTCAATTAGTACCGACCGACAGTACCCGCTTGACTTTCGTAGTACACAGTCGATTACTCCCGATATCAATAGTGTTAGGGAAACCATAAATCAAAAACAAAAAACAAAACAAATTAGCTTATCAGTGTAATGATAAAAGTGGTCAACTAATTGACTAGCAGATAAAAAATGAATACATTACCTGCTTTTAATGGGCCAGGAATTAATTACAACCAACAAATAATGGACGTACTATATAGGATGTCCCACCATGCAACACATAGATACCACAACACCAGCAACCTCAGAATATTGAAGCTCAACCAATTCCCACATAGTATGCAATAAATAATAGCCTACACCACCATAGAAGATTATCAACTGGCGATGAAGAATTTTTAGGATTTGATGAGAGCGAGCAAAATAAAGAAAATCCTTGGCAAGCAGTCAAAAAACCTTGAAAAGAAGAAAAGTGGATGTTACCAATAGACCATCAGATACAGTAACAAATAACAAATATAGTTCTCTAACACTCCCAGACTAAGAGGAAGAATCCACTAAAAGTAACGAAAACGCAAATAAAACATCAAAACCATCTCCAATGTCTGCGAAGTAATTAAATACAATGAAATGATAAAACAAAGAGATCTAATAGCAGAAAACACACAATACATCACAAAATCCTTAACAGACAATATGGTAAAGATAAGTTGTGATACTCCAAACACATAGGAAAATAATAAAGTATATGAGGGACAAAAATGTAGTACACCACACTTATCAACCTAAAGAAGAGCGTGCCTATAGAATAGTCATCAAACACCTACACCATACTTTAAATATATTCTTCGTCGACTTGGAACCAACAGAAAACAACAAAGACATTTACAAACTGACAAATCTACAGCTATACAAGTGGAACCTCCAAAAATAACAAAAGGGAGCACCCAATGCACGAAATGTCAGCAATATGGCCACTCAAGATCATACTGCCACAGACTATTTGGGTGCGTCAAATGTGGTGGAGAACACAATAAGTCAGCCTGTAAAAAAAGTAAAGATACCCCTGCTAGGTGTGCTTTATGTGATGGTGCCCATCCAGCCAACTACAAAGGATGCCAATTCTATCATAACTTACTCAAGCCAAACAATGCCAAAAATTGTATGAATATTCAAGAAAACGCTAATAATACAACTAGACCTACAATGCGTACAGCAACATCAGTGCCTCTAACCCATTACCCAAAACAATCGCAAGGCAGCTATGCTAATGCAGTAAGAAATGGTACTGAACAACAATCAAACATAATTGACATGATGAACATATTCTTAGAGGAATTCAAAAACATGTTCCAACAATTACTACAACAAAACAGCATGGTCCTAAACATGCTGACAACGTTTATATCTAAAATTCAATAGCTTCATTAAAAAAGCAGAGAATGCCAATGGACGTCCAAAACACAAAAATGAGGTCGAGTTATTTCTACTACACAACGAAATTGACATTCTGTTAATAAGTGAAAGCCATTTCACAAGTCAAACTTCAAGATATCCCACTACACAACCTATTCCTCAAACTAGCCAGACAATACAGCCCACGCTGGATCAACTATTCTGATAAAAAATACTATTAAACATGCAGAACTACCAAAGTATGCTGAAAATTGCTTGCAAGTTACAGTTACCAAAGTCAGTATGCGGTCTTACGGTCTTACGATAAAACTTAAAGAAGACTTCAAAAACTTCTTCGAAACTGTAAGACATAAATTTATTGCAGGGGGAGACTTCAACAGCAAACATATATTATTTGAATATCGTCTCAAAACAACTAAAGGCAGAGAACTAGTAAGCCTAATACATGAAAACAACTACCACCCTTTGTGAACAGGCTCTCCTACATACTGGCCAGCGGATCCAAACAAAACACCTGAACTGCTGGATCTCTTGATCACTCAGGGCATCTCTCCTGGTTACATGGAGGTCATGTCGAACTATGATCTTTCATCTGACCACTCCCCAATTATAGCAACCATCAGCAGCTTTATAGTCTACAAAACGGCAACACCAAGGCTACACACTGGGAGAACTGGGAAAAATACCGCAGCAAATTAGGAGAAGATATTAGTTTACAATCTACAGAAGTAAGCCTCAAAACAACAAGAGAGATAGACGAAACATTAACGGCTTTAAACAACACTCTTATAGAAGCCGAACAAAATGCTACACCTGTGAACAATACAGGTAGCAAAGCCCAATACATCCCAGCTGAAATTAGAAAGTTGGTAGCTCAAAAAAGGAAAGCTAGGACCAAATGGCACCAAACCCATGGCCCCAGCACACAAGACTACATTAAACAGGCTAAACAATCAACTAAAATCCACACTTAAAGAGGCACAAGAACTGTCATTTACAAACTACATAACAAATCTAAACCGGAACCCATGCCCCAGCACACAAGACTACATTAAATAGGCTAAACAATCAACTAAAATCCAAACTTAAAGAGGCACAAGAACTGTCATTTACAAACTACATAACAAATCTAAACCGGTACTCAATATGGAAACCGATCAAAAACTACAAAAAACCCAAGACTCCGGTACCTCCAATTAGAAACGAATAGGGATCAACACTACAGTGGGCCAGGAGTGATGGAGAAAAAACAACGCTATTTGCCGAGCACCTAGCTACCAACTCCCAACAACGACCCTCCAGATATTGAAATTGAAAGCGACATAAATACCATTCCAGAGAACATACCAGTAATCAGCCAACTTACCAAAAATGAAGTTCAAAAAGAAATCCAATATTTAACCATTAGAAAAGCTCCTGGGCTGGACAAAATAACACACAAGATGATGTAGGAACTACCAGATAAAGGAATCATACTGATTACTCTTATATTCAATACTATTCTATGATTAAACTATTGGCCAAAGCTCTTTAAAACCGCTGAAATAATAATAATCCCAAAAGCAAGAAAAAATCCAAACGAGGCTTCATCATATTGGCGACGTGCCAGTACTTAAATGTGATACTAGAAACGATCGTGCGCGAGTAGCGGAGAAATCTTGCATTTTTTACTGCACATTTCATAGATTTCATAAATTCATATTGTCAATTGTCAAATTGTCATATTTTATATTCGTTTGTTTATTTACACCTTCTGTCACTGAAGAAAATGGGATTTAGTAAATGCTGTGTTATAAATTGTAAAAATACAACAAAAAATTGTCAATGTTTTATTCGTTTCCAACTTCGAAGCACTAATTACTACAAAGAAAAAAGTGGATTTATATCATAAAAAAGCATAAGTAAGTAACATTACCTAAATATTATTATATTATATAAATATTATTATTCTTGCGCCCGATTTTAAAGTCAGTTTTGAAATAAATAATAAATAAAAGTTCACTTTTAGGTGAAAATTTTAGTTTCATAACACTCACTTAGAGTTCACTTTAACCCAAAAATCAAGTTTAATGCTAATGTAACTTTAAGTTTAGCTATATATTACATAGCTTTGTCCATTTTTTCTTAATTCTTCCACATTCTTAACATAATTTGCCACTACTAAAGCTTTTCCCTTTGACTCAGCGCTTGGTAGAAAAGTTATTTGGTGATTTACTTTCTCAAATCCACTTTTTATTATTGCATCCATATTAATAGTAATATGAATTATAGCAAGACCAAAACTATAACAAATACAGATGAAGACATCACAATGAGAATCGGACAAGATGAAATAGAACAAGTTAAGGATTATATATATCTTGGTCAAACTATAAAACTTAACAAAAAGAACCAAACAGCAGAGATCAAGAGACGAGTTAGACTGGCATGGGCGGCATTTGGCAAACTAAGCTACATTCTTAAAAACAAAAGATATCCACAGCATCTTAAGACCAAAGTATACAATCAATGCGTACTCCCTGTTCTTACGTATGGCTCCCAAACGTGGACATTTACAAAAGCAAACATGGACAAAATCATAAAAACCCAAAGAGCAATGGAAAGACAAATGTTGCACATAAGACTAATGGATAAGAAGAGAAACGAGTGGATAAGAGAGAAAACAAAAGTGAGGGATGTTAGACAAGAAGTTGCAAAATTGAAATGGAGATTTGCCGGACACAATATAAGACAAAAAGAAGACCGATGGAACAAAATTCTTATAAGTTGGAGACCGTGGGAATATAAACGAAGCAGAGGAAGGCCCCAAATGAGATGGGCAGATGATATCAAGAAGCACGTGGGCTCTAGATGGATGACTGTTGCGACAGACAGAGAAGAATGGAAAAGGATTGGGGAGGCCTATGTCCAAAGATGGACCGAAGAAGGCTAATTAGATAGATAGAGATTAACAGTAATGCTGTAATTTAATAATGTATTTATTTGTATTTACACTACATACAACGTTTACCTTTTAATAACATACCGACATAACCTCAATCTTACTTTTTCTTCTTATTCTTTTTTGAGGCTACGTCCTTGACAGTTATCCGGTAACCTCGACCTAACATGAATGCGCAGTAAATTTTGCTGATTTACGACACCAGGTGTCGCTCTTCCGAACTTGCACGGTCCCAATAGGCCAATAAGCCTACTACTACAAAATACTTGAAAGGTTACTGTTACAAAAAATTAACTCAGACCCCAATACGGAGGAATGGATACCCAACCACCAATTTGGCTTTTGAACGAAACACTCGACAATACAGCAGGTTCATAGAATAGTACACACCATAATTTCTGCAATGGAAAGCAAACACTACTGCACAGCTGCTTTTCTAGATGTTAGTCAAGCCTTTGATAAGGTTTGGCACACAGGCCTGATTTTAAAAATCAAGAAATATTTAACCATCACGTACCTGGAACTATTAAAATCCTATCTGAGTGGGAGAGAATTCTGAACAAGAGTGAATGAAAGTAATTCCAATAATTTTCCTATAAAATCTGGTGTTCCACAGGGCAGCGTTCTTGGACCAATATTACGATGTGCTATATACAGCAGATCTACCCTCCACTAATGAAACCATCACTGGCATGTTTGCAGATGATTCTGTCATCCTTGCAGCCGACGAAAATCCAATTATATCTTCTAACATTCCACAGGTACAACTGAATGAAATCTAGACATGGTCTTACAAGTGGAGAATTAAAATGTATGAAACAAAATCAGTCAAAGTGACTGTTACCTTGAGAAGAGACCCGTGTCCCCCAGTTTCACTTAACAATATCCAACTTCCCCAATACTCTAGCACCAAATACCTAGGAATACATCTTGACACTCAAAACTCACCTGGAAAGAACATATTTTTAAGAAGCGGAAACAAATTGACTTAAGAATAAAAGATCTAAACTGGTTAGTAGGCAGGAAATCGAAACTGAGCCTTGAAAACAAAATCCTTGTATACAAAACCGCCATAAAACCTATCTGGACGTATGAAATTTAACTCTGGGGATGTGCGAGCAAGACAAACACAGCCATAATTCAAAGATGCCAAAAAAAACTCTGAACGATAGCTGATGCACCATTGTATGTGTCAATCCTAACACTTCATGAAGACCTAAGAATCCCATTTGTACAGGATGTAATCACTAAATACATCACGAAGCACCATGAAGCACCGGAATCATATAGTAACCCCTTACTCCAATCTCTGCTAGAACACCAAGCCAATAGGAGACTCAAAAGGAACTGGCCAGCTGACCCGAAAAACCGTTAAAGTGGTCTTGTCACTGGAGAAGACCTCACCACGCCAATAGGAGCCCCTTGCTCTGTAGCCAGCAATTTAGCTTATAGAACTTTATTTGTGTTTTGATTGCTAAATATTGTCATAACAAAAAAAAATAGTACCGAATATAAACATCCTGGGTTAACTGATAATAGTATAAAAGGCCCAGTTTCAGGTAACAATGGTTTAGCTGAGGTACAAGGTCTTAACAATGGGCAAAGTCAGATAAATTTAATAATATTTACGATCGCACCAATTGTCAACCATTTTCTGTTGAACAAATTTTACAATTTGTTCCAGAAAGATTTAGAAATTGTTATCTGCTGACCATATGTTGAAGGCTTGCACTTCCCGTTTTAAGGTTTCTGGCTTCATTGCCAAATGTATAGAGTGGTCCTAAAGTAATTGTACAAAAAGAAACATTCTGCACTTTAAAATATTACAATTTAAGCCAAATTGCTTTAATAAAATGTTGATATTTAGAGAATACAGAAATTTAAAATTTTAGTTTTCTTTATAATATCTATGTTTGTGTACATTTATGTATAGTATTTTATAACTGGGGGCTTTTGGGGATTAATAATTATTATAATTTGATAATGTAGCTGATAGGGAGCATATGCCACATATGTGGCATAAATTTGCGCGTAACTTTTTTGTTTTTTAAGTTGCAGCGCTACTATAAGCGCTATTTGTGTCAACAACTATTAAATATACATTATTTCAACACAAAAAAGATATACTTGTTAACAACTTCAAAACTTAACAGTTTTCGAGATAATTGCAATTTACAAATCAACTGCATAACACTGATTTAACACAATAACTCCAGACAATGAAGAAAAAATAGTCTAAAACATCAATACTTCTGAATTTTGGTATAAAATATCTTTAACTAAAGTTAATAATTTAGCTAATATTTTTTACATACATCAGTACGATAATTAATAAAGTGTTATAGAATTAAAACAATTAAACAATTTACGTTTTATATTAAATTAAAGTCAAAATAAAATTCATTTTATTTACAAACCAATTAAGAAATAGTTCAACTGAATAATAATCTTTTTCTTAAAGTAGGTGTTTGTTATGTCCACCATTTCCTTCAATGCATTTATCAATACGATTTTACATTGCGTTATGTACAATAAAATCTAAAATCTAACGGATTAAAATCTGGTGGCAGAGTCTACCTGGTGGCAGAGTCTACGTGGTGGCAGAGGAAAATGATGACCAAGCAAGGAAAGGCAAAGGAAGGGTACGCCTTAGAAAAAAATGTTTCAAACAAGAAATTTGGGTTAATTTTGAACAAAAATAGTTATTAGCACTTTTTCTGTAGAATAAAGCGTTCTCTTCCTTTTTTGCTTATAAACATTGGAATAACTTTTTAACCATTGACTGCTGATTTTTTCATATTTTGATAGCCTGAATTTTTTTACAAATTTAAAAGGAAAAAAAAGTTGACCTAGGACACCTTGTTGAGACGAGTGCCCTTTTTTATAAATTGATAGCAGCTTTGTTTATACAATTAAGAGACCTTATTAGAGTCATCTGAAAGAGCATACTTTAAAGTTTTAACGTGAATAATTCAAAAAAGATTGCATTTTAATGGACTCGTTCACAAAACTTCAAAATGGTGGTCCTCAAAATTGGTAGACTTTGAAACTAGGAGGGTGAAGGACCTGTTAACCGTATCTTTCGACGTTTCTTTAAATTGTATGTAATTTTTGCGTGAATTACAAATATGTATTATTTAAATGAGTAGGTTGTTAAACAAACCATCTAATTTGTTTAAAAAAAATTTTTTTCATTTTTTTTAGATATATTTGAGGTAATTTTTATTGTAAAAAATAAATATTTATGATTCATATATATACTTCTTTAATCAATTTCGTAAATATTTTATTTATAATAGATTTTATATAATGCTTGGAAAATAAATCATCCCAGATAAACTAGGTTTTATTTCTTGCTAAGCATGCTAGACGTGTAGCTTTTGTTGAAAAAGTTTGATTTCATACCCACATGCTGAAACTTGTTTTAATCGATATTATTATGATGCCAATATAGTAACGACGAAGCGTGAGAAATGGTACAGTAGCAGGACCTGGAGAAATCCCAATTGAGTTGATAAAGTATGGACCAAAACTATTACAAGAGATGTTGGTTCAACTATTTATCAAATAAATATAAGGTTGAATGTTCGAATAAATGAACTTTGATGGTACACAAGGCAAATATCGAACACAGTATTTAATTAAATCTTGCCCAAGGGCAAGATTTAATTAAATACTGTGTTCGATATTTGCCTTGTGTACCATCAAAGTTTATTTATCAAATGCTTAAAAGGACAAGATATCCCTGATGATTGGAATTTTGGATACATCGGCTCAATATTCAAAAATGGGGATAAACGCAAATGCTCTAATTATAGGGGAATAACTGTTATCGGCTCAGTGGGGAGGTTGTACGATCGAATAATAAAAGAGAGGATAGAATCAGAATACGAAGACATAGAAGAAAAAAATGGATTTCGTGCAAGAAGATCGTGCACTGATGGTATATTCGTTCTGCAGCAGTTAATCGAAAAAAAGGAATTCAAGGAATCTATCTACCCACCTATTGTTTGTAGATTTAGAGAAGGCATACAATACGGTAGCTATGAAAAAACTGTTTCAAACATTGACGAAAGTATGTCTCAGTATAGAGTATATGAATGCTATCGCAAATATTTACAAAAATGCAAGAAGTGTCATTAAAGAAGGAAACTTTATATCTGAATAATTTCCAATAACAATGGGGCTTAAACAAGGATGTTGTCTATCTCTGACCTTATTTCAAATATATATTTAATCATCGCTAGAGCAGTGGAGGAAACAAGTATCTGGAATGAGAATAGACATAGACGGTGGTAAAATATGTCTAACGACTTTGTTTGTTGCAGATGATCAGGTAGTCGCAGTGAATGACAAGGAAGACATGGACTACATGTTTAGAAAACTAAAGAAAGATTATGAAAAATTTGGCCTCATTATGAATATGTCAAAGACAGAGTATCTTAAAATAAGAAAAGACGAAGAAGATCCAGAGTTAGAAATTACAAACACAAAAACATGTAATGAATATAAATATCTCGGATCTATAATATCTAAAGAAGGCACAACCAAAAGAGACATCTAAAACAGAACGCAACAGGGAAAAAAGCGGTAAAAATTCTAAACTCTCTACTATGGTCTAAAGATTTTAGAAAAAAAAAACCAAAATTGACAATCTATCAAACCTTGGTAGAGCCTATTATGACTTATGGGACAGAAGTTTGGCAGATCACAAAAAAAGATAGAAAAAGAATAGAAGTACTTAGTAGAAATGGATTTTTTAAGGAGAGAGTGTGGTGTATCCAAAAAAGATCATATCAGGAATGAAGATATTTGAAGGAGGACAAATACTGTATATTCCAGTGTAGACAGAATTGAAATGAGACAACTAGTGTGGTATGGTCACATGAAGCGAATGAATAAAGATAGATGACCAAAGAAAGCTTTAAACTACATACCACAACATATTTATCCGTATATATATATATATATATATATATATATATATATATATATATATATATATATATATACATATTGTTATGATATGTAAAATCGAGAAAAATATTGGTTTGATTAAAATATTTCAAAGTTCAAAAACATTAAAATAATTCAGATAAGTAGGATAATAACCAACAAACATTTCGAAGAAAGAAAGTTTTTAAATTTTTGGATTACCTGTATTAAACAAAATGTAAGCTATGCATAAATTATTTCCTTTGTTATACTATACTTGAGTGACCCGCATAATTTTAAGTGAAATCCAAAGAACAATTGAACCGGGTTTTCCAAATACATTAACGCAGCGATTAAAGGCAATAGAAGAGGTTTATGTTAGTTTTTAAGAATTGTAGAAAAATATTATTTGTAAATAAGTTTTAGGAAATTTTATAATTATAGGTAAAAAGTTGTTTGTTATCGGAATGAAAAAATGGGGAAATTGTGACGAGTTTGATTGGCGGAGATTGAAAAAGGTGGGATAGGTATGTAGGAATGAAAGTTTAGCTAGATTTCGGAGTGAGAAAAGATAGTCAGTTGGTTTCCAAGGGTGCAAGGCGAACGGCCGTTGTTCTCGGGTAGTTTCCCAGAGGTAGGAAGCAGTAGCAGTGAAAGTTTGTGAGTTTTCGTGTAGTTAGTGTATCTGACAGAAGCTGATCCAGTAAAATATTGTAAGTCATATTTTTCTACTTATATTCCAAGAGTCACTGTTCAGGCCAACGAGAGATTCAGTTTATCATAAAGAAAAGATATTCCAAGAGTCATTTTTCACTCAGGCCAACGAGAGATTCATATTGAGAGAAGAAGAAGCTAGCATAATTTGAACGATTCGTGCATTTGAAGGAGATCATTAAGGACGAGATACTTGCAATAATTTATTGTAAGATTGCTGATTACTTAGGGAGCGGCCACGAGTAAATAGTATAGTCTACAAATAACAAGGATTTGGACCACTCATCATCAGAGAGAGATAGTTTTGTTTTCTGCAGTTTTTTCTTTCATTGATAATACAATTTGTACACTTAATTTAGAAAGGATATAAATACTTTGATTAGGGGAGTTAGAATAGTTTGGGATTTTGAGATTTCAATTAATATTGTTTGTACCATTAATTTTGATTGTTCACGTACATAGAACAAAAATTTGAGAATCATTATATGAGATTTTGTTTATGGAAAACTTTTGAGTGTGAATTATTTCATTATTTTTATTTCAATATACAGTGTTAGATCATATGTGTTTTTTTATTATTCCGGTATTCTTTGGACCTTACCTTTCACATGTAATAGCATAGATATTGAAGCACGAATTTAACCCTGAGATAAAAGAACTAAAAATTGTGATAGAGTCATAACCATATCATTAAAATAATTTTAATTAATCAAAAAAATTAATTAGCTAATTATTGCTTGGCGCACCAAGACTTTAAATATCACAATAGTAGAGCCTATTATGACTTATGGGACAGAAGTTTGGCAGATCACAAAAAAAGATAGAAAAAGAATAGAAGTACTTAGTAGAAATGGATTTTTTAAGGAGAGAGTGTGGTGTATCCAAAAAAGATCATATCAGGAATGAAGATATTTGAAGAAGGACAAATACTGTATATTCCAGTGTAGACAGAATTGAAACGAGACAACTAGTGTGGTATGGTCACATGAAGGGAATGAATAAAGATAGATGACCAAAGAAAGCTTTAAATTACATATCACAACATATTTATCCGTATATATATATATATATATATATATATATATATATATATATATATATATATATATATATATATATATATATATATATATATATATATATTATAAATTCAGGCTATGCCTTTGCCAAATTATTTTGCAATATTTAAAATCATTTTTCCTCATTTTCTTTACATAACATTAATAGAATAAATCTTCTTTGTTTAGAATCTATCCGTATATTTAATATACCTATTTAATTTTCTTACTTACATTCTTGCAAAAAAAAAATTAATTTGGGACACACAAATTAAATAGCTTTTAAACCCTTTGACTAATCGACTTGAAATTTTATCTTATTTTATGCATTGCAAGACCCTACATTGTCTTTACCGAAATTTTTTATTTATTTTGCAATTTTCTAAGCAACAGATAAGGATAGGAACATTTATAAAATGCCATTTTGAAGGTTATTATAAGTTTCTTCTTTTCTCAAATTTGTTTCAACTGCTTTACTTTTTGATGATAGATATAGGCGAAAATTTACCGTTTTTTGACCGTAATTTGTTAATAATTAATTTAAGTCTAACAAATCGACTGCAGGAAACATACAGGTTCTTGTTATAGAGGTCCCTACTACTCAAAACAACTGTCGGTTGCCTGGCCGGATGAGTGTCACGAAAAAAAGCTTATTTCCCTGGGCTACTTATCACAAATTATAATTTCGTAAAAGTAACTTTATATTTTAAACAGTAATATACATAAAAATTAAAAATGCGCCAACACTGTGAGGTGGTGCACTGAGGAAAATATATTTGGTTATGTTGGGTGCTCTAAACTAATTGAGTTGGTCATTATGAAAAGAGGTCATCTCCACTTTCTGTTGAATTTCTATTTAACACACAGAGACACATCTATTCCATATAAAAACGGGTCAACTTTCATTATTATTACCGTAAATACAGCATACCGCACAAACCAGTTCAGTTTGAAAACAAGTTATCTCCTAGTGATAACCCATTTTCAAAATGAAGGTGATTGCACTCACCCACAATATAATGGTTCATTATATCCGGCCTACCCACTGTATAACGGTTTATTATATTGACAATGATGTTGAACTATTTAGTAGTTGTATAGCTCTATTTGGAAACAGACACTGTGGGTAATACAATGTTGTATAGTGATGTAGTGCCAAGTAAAGCTCCTCCTTTAAAACCGAAAAAAGGTCTGAGGAATCAAAATACAGAATCTTAAAACTACAAAACAAACTTTTACTCTTACCACAAAGGCGAAGGACACAGAGGCCCCAGAGTTTGCTCTTTTTAAATGACTATATAAACAACAAAATTCCAGAAAACTTTAAATTGCTGGATCTCTTTTGTGATGGATGTCCAGGTCAGAATCGTAATAATATTGTTATTTGATATCTTCTGGCCCTAGTAATGACCATGAAGTTCAAAAAAATTACTATTTAGTTTCCAGAAGGAGGCCACTCATTTAATGATTATGACAAGAGATTTCGGTACTATTAAAAGAAAAATTTGACAGAATTTTCTCTGTAGAGGAATATGAAGATTTAATTGTGTCTTCATCATGTCATAATAAATTTGATATTAGACATATTACTTATATAGATGTAGCTGCTTTTAAAAAATGGTGGCCAAATTTTAAACAAAAGTTCCACAGGAAGCTTTGGTAAAGAAGTTCCAAAAAACAAAAAGTTTAGTATCAGTATTAACTCTTATTATGAATTTAGCTTTTCCTCAGATAATTTGGGTATGGTGTTAGCTGACCCATGCATAACCTCATAGATAAAATTCATAGAATTTTATCACTGTTTACTCTCTGGCTTACGGTACTCACGTAAGGCATGGGTGTATACCCATGCTACCTGAAGTAAAATATAATTAAATATTAAACATCAATTATTATTAACAATATGTACAATCTTTGGTAACCTTATTTATTTTAAAGGGTTTTTACCCTAATATTTTGGTGGCTCAGGCATGTCAACCTGCATTTTTAACCTGATGATGGAATTATTATTCTGAAAATGTTCGTGTTAATTTGATGTAGCCCATTTAAGGGTTTTTTCAATATACCTACTTACAAAGATTTAACCTCTTTTTTGTGATATGTGGTATACAGCCAGCTGCAGGAATTAATTTCCTTGTGGATTTTTATAATAGTCCTGGCTTTGTATAGTAAATCATTCAACCAAAAATACATAAAAACACTAAGTTCTTAATAGTAATAAAGACATTTTTTACCTCTCCTGTGAAATTTAAAAAAGTGGAAGTGGCCCCTTTTCAAAATGACTGATTCAATTATTGTCCTATCTGCCCATAGGAACCATTGAATACAACATATAGGTATGTAAATTTTTATGAAAAATGATAGAATCCTTTAAGACGATATTCCATTCTAGGTAAAGTCTGATGTATTGAACTGAAATAAAAGCACACAGTCACAAATTTCATGCATTTGGTACAAGGGTAAGGCCTCTAAGAACTTGAAATTTATATGAATGGATTTCAGTTAGTGATTAATGTACAATGTCTGTAAATACTGCACATGCCAATGTATAAAACCAAAAATTGGATAAATATATGAAAATACCAAAAATATAACATACGCATAGAAAACCATTGATAAAAAACTCAATTGTATTAGAACTTTTAAAAAAATTGGAACACAAAAACGGTAACAAAAACATTTTGAACGACTTCTACTTACCCTGTTATCTTAATTAAACTAGTATTTTATAAACCAAAAACGATTAAAACGGCTTATAAAATTACCTATGCCATAACTATAAATGCTACTTGTACTTTTGTACCTGAAGGTGGGTTATGAGATGAGCTTCTTCTAAAACCTATCGCACTTTTTCCGTTAAATTTAAATCGTTGTCAGTTTGTCTGTCCCTTCCCTTTTGCCGTTAACAACTATCTTCTTTCTTATTGACATTACCTGTCAAATTTGATGCCTTTATCACAGAACACAAATAAAAACGTTTTTAAATTGATTCAAGTTATCTTCTGCTTCCTCAAAAAAATATATAAAAAACATATTAATTCATCACAAATGCTTTTACAGGTAATTTTTGGTTTACCTTCTGGGTACTAGTGTAATAAGCCGGAACCATGTTTACGGAGATGAAATTTATATCAATGAATTCTGCTACACTTACTAATAATTGTGCAATGATTTTTATGCGGTGCAAAACGTTATTTTTTATGTACTTTCCCTTTAAAATATGCCCGATTTTTAAAAGCCACCGCCATTATTTACCATGAAACAACAAGAAATGACAGTAATGACAACTGTTTCTTATGGTCAAAAATGATAATTTTAACCAGTGTTGCCATAGTTATTCAAAATTATGTTTTCTAATTAATTTCAAATTGGACTTTAAAATAACATTTTATTACCTACTTTTAACTGAAAATTATACCTTTTTTTACAAGGGGCAGGTTTGGTTACGTTTCTTTACGTTTATTATCATATTTTCTTATGAAAAATAAAAATATTTATTTTTAATTATATTACAAAATTTTATTCTTATTACTGCTTTTTGTGGGTTCTGATCGGCCTATGGTGGAGCAGTACGGCAAGAGATAAGGGCTTGCGGCTCGGTGATACTCCTCCATAGATCCCTACCGGACGGGCGTAACGCCTAAAAAACCGGATATATATATATATATATATATATATATATATATATATATATATATATATATATATATATATATATATATATATATATATATATATATATATATATATATATATATATATATATATATATATATTGTTACGAACGTGCATTTAACGAGGCACGTATAACGGTTGCATCTCGAAACAGCACCTCATGCTTCCATGCGGCGCGGTGGCATCTCGAAAGCGACTCGATATTTCGAGAAAGATCTGTCGCGTTCGCCTAGAGGTGGGAACTTTCTAGAAAATAGTAACTTTAGTATATGTGACGATCTTAGGAATAAGTTAGTTTATAAGAGAATACCGAACTGTAAAGTTATAAATAAATATATTTATATAAATTCGAACCGCTCGTTTTATTTAATCACGTTACAATTGGTGTCACAGTGTGAGGACAATTGATTTGTTTTATTTAAAAATAAATCCAACAGTGGAAAAAAAGAGACTTTTGAACTTTTGAAAAGTATTGTTCGTCGGGAACATCCGCGTAGTTCGGTAGTGAATGTTGTACGAAAAAACATTTAAAAAGTACGTGTGTGCCTGACCAAAGATGCTGTTAGTAGAACTTTCAGTGAAACAGTTGCGTGAGCAACTAGAAGAACGCGATGAAGACTGCAGCGGGTCCAAGAAGATCCTCCAAGAACGACTGAAAAATGTTCTTAACAATAATGGAGATGACCCAGATACCCAGAATCAGCAGAAGAAGCAGTTTTAACAAAAATAATTGATGGAAAATTTGAAAATGTCTCACAAATGATCGAAGAGAGTTCTAAACAAAATGATAGTAAATTTGAAAATGTGTCGCATATGATTGAAGAATCTTCTAGAAAAAATGATGAGAATGTTTCCAAAAGATTCGATGAAACATCTCAAATTATTAAAGAAGCAGCTAGACAAAATGACGAGAAATTTGAAAATGTTGCTAGAAGATTCGACGAGACTTCTCAAATAATTAAAGAAATATGTAATCAAAACAATGAGAAATTTAAAGAAGTCTCAAGAACATTTAATCAGATGCAGAAAAATGTAAACAACGTAGAAGAGAAGATCAAACAATTAGAGACCATGATAACTAATACGAAAGTGCTACCACCCGTTAATACGGTAGCCTTAGATCCGGTAGTGAAAGAAGAATCACCGAGAGACGAAACGACACATCATATGAGATTCAAATTGCCACCGTTTGATGGAAAGTCCTCTTGGTCCATATACCTTAGACAATTTGAAGCTATTGCGACAGCCAATCATTGGACAGAACAAGAAAAAGCCGTTTCCTTGACTGCTGCTTTACGAGGTGATGCTGCGGATATCCTAAGATCGATTCCTAAGGGTCAAGAAAAATGTTACCAGACCTTGTTTACTCGACTAGACAAACGTTACGGAGATGCCCATCTACAACAAGTCTACAAGGCGCAAATAAGAAGTAGAATTCAACGAGCAAGTGAGAGTTTGCAAGAATTTGAAGCGGATATTGCTCGTATAGCGCTGTTGGCCTATCCAGAGGTACCAGACAACATTTTGGAAGAAATTGCTGTAGATGCCTTCGTCAATGGGTTGAGAGACAGTGAACTACAGAAAGCTTTACGACTAGCAAGACCGAAAGTTTTAGATGAAGCGCTCGCCATTGCCTTGGAACATGAGATAGCTAGTCGAGTTTCACGGAGCTATCAAGTACGAACCTCTGAAGAAAGTGACGAACGAAACGATAAACGTCTAGAGGAAATCGTACGGAAAGTAGTTCGTAACATGATGCCGAAGAAACGTGAACCCAGATGTTGGAATGGTAACAACGAAGGTCACATTCGCCACAAAGTGCAAGAAAATAATACAATAGTCAGAAAGCTAGAACAGATCGAGCAATGGGCTGGAAAAAGTCATGCAAATGCTGATGTTCAATCAAGACGGCCATACAGTGCAAATCGTAATCATTGTCTTGAATTAGAAGAACGATTTTGCCCCGTTAGGCGAACCACCGTTATTAATGACCAATGGCAGCCTCAACAGCTACAAGACGCCCAAGCAGATGATCCATGTATAAAAAGAGTATTGGATTGGGTGCGTCGAAGTGAAAGACCTTCTTGGCAAGACATTAGTGCATGTAGTCCCGAAGTCAAGTGTTACTGGAGCCAATGGAATTGCCTAGTGCTGAAAGATGATCTTCTGTATAGAACCTTTGAGAACGATGATGGTACAGAAACTAAGCTTCAGTTGATTGTACCTAAAAGTAAAGTGTCAGAAGTATTGCGTCAGTTGCATGACGGTGCATCAGGTGGACACTTTGGTATTACGAAGACTCTGCAAAAGGTTCGAGAACGGTTCTATTGGGTGAACTGTAAAGATGATGTAAGAAGATGGTGCCGGAAATGTGAACTGTGTGCAACTAGTAATGGTCCAGTTGGTAAAAAGAGGGCACCCATGAAACAGTACAATGTTGGTAGTCCTATGGAGAGAGTAGCAATCGACATTGCAGGTCCACTTCCAGAGACGAATGATGGAAATAAATATATCCTGGTAGCCATGGATTATTTTACGAAATGGACTGAGGCCTATGCGATACCAAATCAGGAAGCTGCTACCGTTGCAGAGGTACTTGTTAAAGAATTCTTTAGCCGATTTGGTGTTCCCTTGGAGATCCACTCCGACCAAGGGCGAAACTTCGAGTCAAACTTTTTCCAAAACTTTTGAAAATTGATTGGTGTCAATAAGACCAGAACGACACCCCTGCATCTTCAATCAGATGGAATGGTCGAGAGGATGAACCGAACGATGGGTAAACACCTGTCCAAAGTTGTATCAAAACATCAAAGAGATTGGGATCAGCATATTCGTTTATTCTTAATGGCATACCGCTCGGCCGTGAATGAAACTACAGGCCAGACTCCAACCTGCCTGATGTTAGGCCGTGAAGTTCGTTTGCCCTGCGACTTAGAGTTTGGCTCCAGACCTTCCGAAGAACATGTTGCAAGCGAAGATTATGTCGACCGCCTGAAGTTAAGAATGAACAACATTCATGAACTTGCCCGACAACACATCCAGTTAGCCAGTGACAGAATGAAAGATCAATATGATTCTCGATGCAAAAATGAAAGCTATAAAGTAGGTGATCTTGTTTGGCTTTATAATCCACAACGTCGTCGTGGCATGTCTCCTAAACTGCAAAGACAATGGGAGGGTCCGTATGAAATTAAAAAGAGAATAAATGACGTAATATACCGAATTAAAAAGTTACCGAAAGGTAAACCAAAAGTAGTTCACATAAATCGGCTTGCACCTTATGCTGGCTCAAATGAAACAGAAGAAGCACGAATCCTTCAACATGAGATCAAAGATAAACGGCGACTAAGCTTTAAGGAGTTTATGTCAAATTACGCAGAGAGAAAGAATGCTAGATTCGGCGTGACGACAGAAGTTCAGCAGGATCTTTTTAGTGTTCCGCATAACGTCTCTCTAGCCCACTGTGTTGCCCAAGATCTTGAGATGACTAAAGGAATCTCATCTGTATTTTATAAGAAGTTCGGTCGTTTGGACGAGTTAAAAAACCAGCAGCCTAAAGTTGGAAGAGTACTGAGATTAGAAGATGGTTCTCGATCTTTGCTGTACATGGTGACCAGGAAGTCGTATACAGACAGGGCAACCTACGAGGATATATGGTGTGCTCTAACTAATTTGAAGAAAATCGTCTGCAATTACGACATTAAGAATTTGGCCTTACCCAAGATAGGCCATGCACTAGATAATCTGGATTGGAAGATTGTCAGAAGCATGCTAGAAGTGATCTTCCGAGAAACCGGTGTAAGAATTACCGTGTGTTGCACTAATCCAAAGAGATTGTGTCCTTCAAAGACAGTAGACTGTTATTTCTTTCTGAGGGGTTCATGCAGAGCTGGAGAGTCCTGTAGATTCCGCCATCCTGGGCCTACATATAGAGTTGCTGATCGGGACGCTCAGATCTAAGAGAAGAGCAGTGTTACGAACGTGCATTTAACGAGGCACGTATAACGGTTGCATCTCGAAACAGCACCTCATGCTTCCATGCGGCGCGGCGGCATCTCGAAAGCGACTCGATATTTTGAGAAAGATCTGTCGCGTTCGCCTAGAGGTGGGAACTTTCTAGAAAATAGTAACTTTAGTATATATATATGTAACGATCTTAGGAATAAGTTAGTTTATAAGAGAATACCGAACTGTAAAGTTATAAATAAATATATTTATATAAATTCGAACCGCTCGTTTTATTTAAAAACGGTACAATATATATATATATATATATATATATATATATATATTATATATATATATATATATATATATATATATATATATATATATATATATATATATTTATATATATTACTGCTTTTTTACGAGCGTTAGGTTAGGTTAGGTTGGTTTAGTTTTATTGTCATGTTTTCTTATTGGGTTAGATTTGGTTTATTTGTTTGCATTTTTAATAATAAAATGTTAAGACGGCTGCACAATTGCCCGGGAAAGAGAACGAGAACGGGAACGGGAAAAAAGTTAACCTCTACCTAAATCAATGTTTAGATGCACAATAACCGAGAATGAGAAGCCGCCCGGTAACGAGAACGGGAAAGTTGCCCATGTTTTAACTTTCTCGTTCCCGTTGTATTCACGGAACCAATCAGAAAGCAGTATTTAAAATACTGTCAAATGCAAAATAAAAATTTGTTTACATTTTGAGTGACTTTTTATAATCTAACCCTCTTGTCTAAGCATTTTATGTATTTTACATTAAAATGATGAACTATTGATTTCTTTAGTGGAAAAATGTATGATCGATGCAGTAAAGGGTATAAAGATGAGACATTGCAAAACAATAGTTGTTGTTCTATTGCAGAATATTGTAAGCAATGGACATGATGACTGTTGCAGCAGTTAATTTTAGTAAATTTTGTGAGTCAAAATTAAAAAACTCACACAACAGCAGTGACTTAAATTTTATGAAGTCGGTAGTAGAAGATATGAAGTCATTAACACCAAAAAACAAATTATAATTAAAAAAAGATGTACTATATAGATCTTTTATTGCAATTTTCTATGAAAAGAACTATTTATTTTCATTCCAGTTGAGTAAAATTTATTTTTCAAGAATACTGTATACACATTGGTTACAATAAAAAAAAATTAAATTCATCCCCTGTTAATATATTTTTGCTGCCAAGGTACTGAACCTACATCAGATATTAAATAGTTGGCTAATCTATCCCTTAATCTTGTTACAGCATTTGCAGCCATGATCGAACCCAATCGAACAGCAGGGGTTAAATTTGTATCAGTTTTTGTATTATTCTCTTTTAATAAAATTAGAAAAAAATTGTTCCACAAAATTTATTTTGAGAAAAAAATAATTAACAGCACAAGTGACAGTGACAAAACAGTTAAATATTAGTAGTACAAAACACCTTGTTTACCCTTAATTGTGAATCTGTTGATGCTTTCAGTTTCCGTTCTCGTTCCCGTTCCCGTTTCCGTTCCCGTTCCCGGTCAATTGTGCAGCCGCCTTAATGTAATTTTCATTAAATTTTAAAATTCAGGTATTTTAAATGTTAAAACTGGCAACAATGTCAAATGTACATAAAATTTAACTTCTTGCGCATGGCCGCCATATTGTTTTGAAATATTAAAAATCTTGATTATTTTAAACAATTTTACGCATTTTTTTCATAATTTTACTGTAAAAATAGTGATATTTAATATGTTTTAGTTACGTTTTTTTTTTATTAAGACATGTATATATACTTTTCTTTGCTTTTTATGTATTTTTTTTGGTTCATAATACTTTTTTTTGTATTTTTTTCTGATTTTTTGATTATTTACGCACTTTTAAAAGTTTAAAGCAAAGAAAACATTAAAATTTGTGGTTTTTTTTTCATTTTTTCGGCTAAGTCCACAAAAAATTGGGCATTTTTAAGACGTTCCGGCTTAGTAAATAATTACCTGTCTACATTTTCTGTTTTATTGTAGACACATAATAAGCAATACTGTATTTGATAATAATTTTGGAATCCTATGTAAATAAAAATGGTTTTAGATAAATTGGAAAAAATTTTGCAGAGAGATAACTTTGGTTATGCTGATGAAAAGTTCTAATTGCTCCTATACTCAGATATCAACTGTTTCCGACAAATGAGGTTCAAAGTGTCGGTGTTTAGTCTATTTGAATAATAAATATTTCTATAACACACAGTGAGTTAGTAATTAAGTACAATAAACTTCAAAGAGTTATTGCGCATGAACAAATAACGACAGTTTGATATATAAACGTGGTGGGTTTGGGTAGTTACTGCGCATTTTGCCATACAATTGAGAATTTTATATTTATCACTGGTGTGCATACAGGTATTCTCAAGAACTATCTAATATAATAACATTAAACAAGAACAATAACAGAAAGTATCACTATTAAAATTTTAAATAGGTGCAACGCTACAAAAATATTTAAAATGACCTCCCGGGAACGTAACACAAGATTCAACTCTTAGCCTCATTGGTTGTCATTGTATTCACGCTGTATTTGTTATTTACTTCTGCTGAAGAAATTCAGGAGAATGGATCATTCCATGAATAAGCTATCGATCTCATTCGTTCAGGAAATGTATAATATTGTCAGGTAAAATGTTAAAGACGTATTCTAAAGCTAAGCATAATGAGCGTCCTATACTTCAGACCCATCGCAGACCTTGAACTGAGTGGAATGTAAATACTGCAACACAACATTGATTCTGTATTACTACAAATAGTTGTTCACAATAAATATCATCATCAGGAATGATAATTTCTGACAAGAAAAAGCAGTTTCCCACTGCAATAATAATGCCACCACCAGTCTTTGTCTTTTACCAGTAGCAAAAGCGTCTCTATATTTCACAAATATGTAATAACCATTCAAGCAAAGTTCAGCATCAACAATAACCTGACAGAGCCACGTCTTCACCAAGATGATGACATCATATCCATTACACACGTTAGATCCATATGAAGCATTTTTGCATAATAGATGCAAGTCCTGTAGCAATTTGGTAATATAAAGAGAGCTGCTTATACAATTTTATAAAAAAATTGTATTTTTTCCACAGATTTCTTATTGTTTTTCAATCTACGTGGACGATTGCAAATAAACTCACTAATATAAAATATAAAAAACTAAAATTTTTATAGATTTATTTGACGCCTCGATAAAGAACTTCGACAAGGATGCTCTTTCTATCACAAACCTAATTTACACTTTATATAGATGAAACACTAAAAAACTGGAACAAGAAATGTGGACAGATGGTGTGTAAAAACTATATCTATAGTAGAGATCAGATAATTTAGCAGAAGACATTATCTACAAGATAAAAAAGCTAGAAGAATTTGAAACCTGGGTTTGGAAATTAATTATCATAACACGCAATACATGGTCATTGGAAACACTGTAGAAGACCTGGAGGTAAATAACTAATAAAAATAAGGAAAATATAAGTACTTGGAAGTAAATTTAACGATACGCGATCGAATGAAACAGATACAATAAATCAAATAAATACAGACAATAACAAAATTACACTCAATTAAATGCAGCGACGATATTACAGGCAAAGCTAAACACCAAATCAAGAACGAGTCTTTTTTATAGAAAAATATACCACTATTGCTAGGTATCGTTTTCCTTGGTTTATAATAAGCATCTTAATCTAAATAAACATTCTTCTCATTTATAGATCACTTGACTCTTCCACGGAACTATTTTTTCAGATCCTGCTAAATTTGTTTGATGATCTCTCCAATAAAAGCAGAAAAATGCTATGCGATGAATTCAATATTAGTTAGGCTTGTGCTATTCAACTGTCTTTGGTCAATATATTCGAATCGTATGGTCTCATAATGCATGTTAATTTTTTGTATTTTTTTTTTAGGTTATAATGGCCCATAATTGTAGCGATTGTTCCCAAGATCTTGGTACTAATGAAAATCAAATAATAGCATGCGACAGTTGTCTTCAAGGATACACATTGCAGAAAAATGCTCTGGCTTATCCACATCCGAGATTCGGGTAATTATTTTACAGAAACGTCTACTTATGAACCTTTGCTCTACCTGTCGTGATGCATTTAAGAGCGTTTCTATTTTTGTGTGAAGATTTGCCAAGCTGGAAAAAGACATCACCAGTCTCAAAAAAAAGATTACATTAATCAAAAATAGCAATTCACAGACAAAAGCCAATTCAGTTTTTTATGAAGTACAACAACGTATAGATATAGCTCAAAAGCTTATGATTTATAAAATTCCTGCATATAACTCTAATGTATTAGCTGATCGCATTAGCTATGACAAATCTAAGGTGTGTGATGTCTTTCGTTTACTTGGCTTACAGCAAGAGGAATCTACCATATCACATGTTATCCGAGTTGGCAAAGTGTCCAGTTACAATCAAGCTAGACCAGTCAAAGTTATATGTAATGCTAACACGGTGAAATTGGCTCTTAAGACTAGTAATAAGCTTCGAAATACTGTTTATAGAATCTCAAAGGATCAAACTAAAATGGAACAATACGCTTACAAGACAGCTAAAAAGGAACCAGAGGAAAGAAAATCTGCTGGCGATGAAAATTTATAAACTAGATCCCGCAGTGGTATTCCTACAGTTTGTGAAGTTAAACTACAAAAAAAAAACTAGTATCCTTCCCATTAACAATTTTTTTATTAAAATGTTGGAGGCATTCGTACAGAGATCCTGAAAAGTATTTCATGCTGCTTGTACAATATAATGAAGCTCATGAAACAGTACAATGTTGGTAGTCCTATGAAAAGAGTAGCAATCGACATTGCAGGTCCACTTCCAGAGACGAATGATGGAAATAAATATATGCTGGTAGCCATGGATTATTTTACGAAATGGACTGAGGCCTATGCGATACCAAATCAAGAAGCTGCTACCGTTGCAGAGGTACTTGTTAAAGAATTCTTTAGCCGATTTGGTGTTCCCTTGGAGATCCACTCCGACCAATGGCGAAACTTCGAGTCAACCCTTTTTCAAAACGTTTATAAATTGATTGGTGTCAATAAGATCAGAACGACACCCCTGCATCCCCAATCAGATTGAAAGGTCGAGAGGATGATCCGAACGATGGACGAATGCATAACGTCTCTCTAGCCCACTGTGTTGCCCAAGATTTTGAAACGACTAAAGGAATCTCATTCGTATTTTATTCCAACCGACCAAGTTCGGTCGTTGGGACGAGTTGAAAAATCAGCAGCCTAAAGTTGAAAAAGTACTGAGATTAGAAGTTGGCCCTTGATCTATGCTGTATATGGTGACCAGGAAGTCGTATACAGACAGGGCAACCTACGAGGATATATGGCGTGCTCTAACTAATTTGAAAGAAAATCGTGTGCAATTATGACTACAAGAATTTGGCCTTACCCAAGATGGTCCATGCACTAAAAAAACTGGATTGGAAGATTGTCAGAAGCATGCTTAAAGTGATCTTCCGAGAAACTGGCGTAAGAATTACTGTGTGTTGCATTAACCCGACGAGATCGTGTCCTTTTAAGTCTGTAGACTGTTATTCCTTCTTGAGGGATTCATGCAGAGCTGGAGAGTTCTGTAGATTCCGCCATCTTGAGCCTACATCTGGAGTTGCTGATAGGGACGATCGGATCTAAGAGGGGAGCAGTGTTACGAAATAGCCCATCTCCGATGCGTGGTATGTGACAAAATTCTTAGAAGGGTAAATCTAGAATACTCAAGAGTTGGCATTTCAATAGCGCCCGTCTTCGATGCGCTTTAGATGAGACGAATTAGAGGTGGACTACTTCAGAATATTCTAGTGCATAATAACTTGTATATATTATATAAGTAACGATGATTGAGGTAGTTTAGTTGATAAGATATTTTCGTGCTGTAAACTTATAAATAAATATGTTTATATAACTTAAGAACTGTTCATTTTATTTAAAAACGGTACACTATCAAATTTATCAGAAACCTAGTGTGGTAGAGATTAAGTTAAGTAGGAAAGGAGTGCCGTCTGAATCATCATTATCATAGCCTCTCTCAATCCACTGCTGGACATAGGCCTCCCCTGTTTGTCTCCAAAGTGTTCTATCTTGTGCTTGCTGTATCCAGTTTTTTATTGTCTTTCGTAAGTCGTCTTGCCATCGTGTTGGTGGTCTTCCTCTGCTGCGTTTATCGGCTCTTGGTCTCCATTCAACTAGTTTGCGAGTTCATCTTCCGTCCTTCATTCTGGCAACGTGTCCAGCCCATTTCCATTTTAAGTTACAGCTTCTTTCAATGACGTCTATGACTTTGGTCTTAGCTCGTAGATCTTCGTTTCTAATCCTGTCTCGCAGAGTGGCCCCTATCATTGATCGCTCCATTCTTCTCTGCCGTCTGAATAGGTCAGAGTAATGCAAGATACGAGAATTAACAATTAGCGTTAGAACAAATACAGGTAAAACTGTAAAATTTTGTGTAAGAGATGCTCTCTTACATATCTCTGATATTAACATAGACCGAGCATACCGATCGAGTGTACTGACGACATGATATCTTGCTGTCAAAAAGAGACGCTCCTATACTTACTTGATGTAAGGCACAGAAACAACAAACAACAAAAAAAATGATATTGTGGTCATTTAACTCCACTGTTCAGTCTATGTTAATAATATATACGTCTATGTATGCTATCTACAAATCTTGTGTTCTGAGAACTTCAGAGGCTGGATAGCTGACTAAGCGGTAGCGTTCAGACGCCTCCATCGCAAGCTGCTGTTAAATTTATTAAGTGTATTTTATTTTAGCTAGATAAACTTAGCGGTTGCTTGGGCATGTGTAATACATTATTCAATCAACGGTAATACGCAATAATGCCCAAGAAACCGCTGAGTTGCTTATTAAAAATTATTGCTTATTGAATTTAATTAAAAATTTCAATTGATGTAAAAAATGGATTTAAAACGGAATAATGAAAGTACAGTTTGGTACTGAACGAGAATATTTATTTACAGAGGTATATATGTAAATATTGAGGTTAGATTCGTTGAAACCTCAAACATGAAATGAAATGTCGAGACAAATGTATAAATACAGGAGGTTTTGTCTACTAGACCTAAGCCTCTTTGTGCATAGATAAATAATATAATAATAGAAATAGATAGGCAACTCAATGTATAAATTTCTTTCATTAAGACCCCTTGCGGCTGGGGTCAATACTAATCATCTTTTGGACGAAAATTGGAATGGACACCCCTTACATACATAACCTTTAGCGCCTCTTGCGGGCTATTTATTTACTAATTAAAATTTACTGGAAAATAAGGATATATAAATGATGCACATTTTTTTCTAGATACACGTATATTTATTACACATATTTTCAGAAGTTAAATACTATTATTTTTTGCTTCCTGGCAACTTACTATCATGATCCTTTTTGTAATTTTTCCATGATTTGTATACTTCCCGTCATAGAAAACTGGTACACTTTTTTTTCCCAATGTAAACCTGTGTTCACAAATCAATTCGTGGTTGCCAATACAGATAACGGAATTGCACTAAATCTAAATAAAAAATAACGTTAAAAAATGTATAAAATTTTTAGATAGGTATTATTTTTATCATTAACATCAAAAAACCGTATCTAAGAAATTAAATAAGCAAAGACAGGGTTGAGTTATTGTCCAAAATGTTTGCAGGATCTTTAAACCTGTGGTATTGGCACAGGGCACAGGGCACATTGGAATGCATCTACTGTAATTTTATACTTCAATTACCTACCGAACACGAACTGTATTTTGTGCCAATAAGTTTAGTAACAAACTACCAAGATTAAATTATTATTTATTACTGGAACAATAAATGTAAAAAAATAACATTTTACTTTATCCTACGTATTATAAACTATAAAATATCCGTGGCGAAAAAACGTTTTTCAAAACGTGACAGTTTCAATCCAATATCTCACTGTAATATTTTATTATAATAATTTGAAGTTTGTCTAGATTGATTATCTGTCATTATTTTTGAATTGAAATATTTTCATAAATTGTTATAAAATACAAATCAATGATAGTTACATAATAATTACAAATCAATGGTAATTAATTGAGATGATGAAAAATTACAAAATTAATATGAGAATTTTTTAGGATGCATGTTTAAACAAATTTAATGTGACTGACTGATCGAGAATGCTCGATAATGTTTTAGTTTTTAGTATTGTCACAACTGGCGGTCTATCACACAGTCCTGCTTTTAGCTGGTTTTATATAATATTTTCGTTGAACTGGCAATGGTGCCCTAGAAATTAGAATGACACATCTGACAAGATCAACTTACACAACTTAAAAAACACGATTTTTGATTATAAGAATTGTACCAGTTTTTTATGACGGGAACGGTACACAACGGAACAATACAATAATTCACCATGTTTAGTTTTTTTACTAGCACAACACAAAAATTCTTTGCTACAATAGGTAACTCAAACTAAGTAACCAACTTAAAATTACTAAGAATAAATGCGACCGAAAGTTAAAGATAATAAAATAAAATTGAAAACTTGTAAACAAACGGAAGATCTGTCATTACCACCGTCATTACTTTTGACAGAATTGACATTGCGGAATTAAGCTTCGTTTGATTATTTTATTGACACTCCGAGACTGTGTTAAAATAAATGATTGGTTAAAGCGTTGATTGAATAATCCAAATTAAAGTCAATGACGTATAATATATAGACTCGGTGAACGCTTTAAAAAGTGTCCAAATCATGAATACCTTTGTTATTGTTTATTGTTTTGATACGAAGATGCACGAAGTTCATGATTTCTTACGAAGCATCACGAAGTTGATCTTGTGTTTGAAAACATCATAGCCGTAGAAAACATTTTCTCCATTTTGTGTGACAAGCAAATTTTATTTTAAATTGTTGAGAGGTATTTACTTACTATTTTAGTACAATGCCATTTATTTTATCAAAATAATTGTTTCTCTTATAAACGGGAACAAAAAGAAATCATAAATATTTAATTTTAATTAAAAAAATAATTATTGTCATTAACATATAAATGAGCACGCCGCTGTTCTGATAAACATACCTTCAACCTTGAGCCGAGATCTTTCGGACACTCGATTCTATAGCGAGAATAGGGGACTGCGTAGTCTATATATTATACGTCATTGGTTAAAGTCTTCGTGAGATAGATAGGTTGCCATTTCTCTTTATTAACTCGATGGGGTTAAAGTGATGGGGGAATGAACCAAGGTCATTCATATAAGATTACAGGGCATGAACTAAACTTTAAAAACTAAGTAACCAACTTAAATTAAAATTATTAAGAATAAATGGAAACTCAAGTTAAAGATAATAAAATAAAATTAAAAACTTGTAAACAAACGGAAGATGTATCATTACTTTTGACAGAATTGACATTGCTTCGTTTGATTATTTTATTTGGTTTATGATTGGCTACAGTTTGTGTGAGAGAGATAGGCTGTCATTTCTCTTTATGAAATCCGTGGGGTTTAAGTGATGGGGGAATGAACCAAGGTCATTCATATAAGATTACAGGCGCACAGGGCATGCTCTTTGTGGTTAAAGCATCGAGCAAAAAGACAAAAGAGGGAATCTAATCCTTATGAAAAGGAGACCAAAAAAGTGGCCCCTGATGGCGGACATATCCGGAAATGCGAAAGCGCCAAATTTAAATTTTCCGACACTTATTAACAGTAGCTATATAATATTTTTCAGAATGTGTCTTAGGCGAGAAAGTTTTAATTAATTATTAACGGTAATAGTCAAAAATGCGACACAATTGTTAAAAAACTTCAACATAAATAAGATTTCATGTGACATTTGGGACAAACAATAACATAACCCAACTAAATTTGATGTCAAACAAGGAGAGAGACTCTCTTTCTTTGTTTAATGTGGCCTCTAAAGATCTCACTACCTGTCTATCAATATTTTTGCCCCCACTACCTTTACATTCCCTCTTTTGTCTTTTTGCTCGATGGGTTAAAGTCAGCGGATGAGGTCGTCTGAACGCACAGGAATGCACCTGATTGTCATACGTCAAAGTTTGGCACGCCAAAAATCAGTTTGTTTCAGGTTTGTTTTGATTTAGTAAGTTGTTTAGTCTTTGAGCACAGAATACACCACCAACCAGAAGCGACAGCATTGTCTATTCCTTTGTTGTTAGCTTGTACTTAATTTTAGTGTGGATCTGACATTTATACATGTTAGTACACTGAGAAAAGTCACACACATTTCTGGCGTACATCACCAAAATTGTAGTTGCACTGAGAAAAAGGTTGCATGCAGGGTCGGCTTTTGTTGACATTCTTAATAATGCTGGAATTATTTTTTTTATGTGTTTGCAAAAGGTTGCAAATATATCGCTCAACGCAAAGTAATGGTGAAAATCATATTCATTGGAACCATAGATGAAAATACTTTTTTGTTTATCCTGATTTTAGCATTAAAAGACCAATAATAAAATATATAGTAAAACGTAAAAAATATCGGGGTAAACAAATAAAAAATCAAGAAATATTGTAGGAGTATATTTCTATAAATATAAAGATGTAATAACCTAAAAAATAATCAAAAAAGTGTTACGAATCATTAGAATTATACATATCTCTATCCCTATGTTTGTGAATATCTTGAAAAAAAACACCAATTAATAGGCATAGTAACTGTAACAATTGTGAAAATTATCGGACACAGTGTTAATCTTTAGATGTGAATTCTTTATTAACATATTATGAAGCATACAACCCTACAAAAATGATCCATGGAGCATTGCAGCATCCTCCTGATTTTTTTATTAAATATATCTATAACTTAGAACACATTTTTAAAACTAAGTTTGTAGAGATTTGTATACAACAGGGAGTCTCACATAAACTTTTTAATATAATGAAAAAAAGTAGAATTTACCCATCCATGCCCTGATTTTACTAAAACATATGTTGTAAAATTACTTATTTGGCTTAAAATATTTTGTAGCATGAAATATACTAATCGAGATCTTCGAAGTACAATTCAAAAGACAAAATGTAGAGAAAATTGAATATTTTGTGCTAACAATTATAAATGTGTTAGAATGCTCAATTTTCTATTTCCCTTCTTAACATTCTTCTTCCAATTCTTACTTTTTAGATCCCTATTAAAATATTTTAGAGAATAATAAAGCCTTAATCTAATAAATAACTTTACAAGATAGGTTATCGGAAATAATTTACAAGGATGAATAAAAGTTACGTCTTTCATGACATTAAAATACGAATATGACACTTGTTTTTCGGTCAAAATAGTTTCGTATGATGTGGAAAATATTTGTTCTAATTTATATATATACTGAACAAAATTTTCACTTGGTGTACTTAATCCTCCATATACATATTGATCAGTGTTGAATGCTTTAAAATGAGTGAGTAGGTGAGTAAGATCTAATTCCACCACTTTTCTACAGTATTCTATACAAACTTCACAATTATGTACATTGATACATTTTTTAAGTAAATATCCACAGACATACTGGAAAGCATTTTGGTTAGTAATATTTTGATATTTATAATCTGAGTCAGGAAGTGCAATAGCCCTTACTGGATTATTTTCTTCCTGTTGACCTGTACAAATGATGTTACTGGGTTTTAAGTCCATCAATTGTTTGTCCAAATCATCTTTGCAATTCATGGCATTGGAATGTAAAAAATTTTGACAGAACAATTTTTTAAATGCTCTTTGGAACTGGATAGGAGTAGGATTAATTGAATTGCCCCCTTGTTGCCTAATGCTACCAAAGTAATTTTCTAAGCAATCTTGGTTTAGCCTCCTAGTTTTTAAATATTTGAAGTCAAAATGAAGTAGCCTGTCCCACAACTTTTTGACCCCATCTATGGTAATAACCCAACATTTCAATGACCTCGATCTAGAAGTAACATTTTTCCCACTCTTGTCAAATATTTTCAATTCTTGAATGAACTTCGACATTGAATTTAAATAATTTAATTGAATTGCTGAACCTTCATAACAATTTTTATATTTATTGGAATTACCAGTGTCGAATGAGTTTAATATATCAAAAAGAATGTCAAATTTTTGAATGAATTCTATTGTTCCAAGAGCATCTGCAGGTAAATGTCCTAGTGCCATAAATGTGCTCATAGAACTCGCAACTGTGTGGCTTAAAACTTGAGTTGCAAGTTTTACTCGCATCTTCTCAAAATTTGTGGGGTATATGTGTGAGCTGGTAAGCTTTGGGGCACACCTATACTGATTTCCCTTATCCTCCCGATAGAATGCTTCCACATATGTCCAGGATGTTTTCTTATAACCATCAAAACACAAAATGTTATTTATTAAACTGTTCCTGGTAGCCTTAATTAAATGACATGGGTCATAAATATAAAATAATAATTTATCATCTACAGTAAATTCAGCATTACCAGGTCTGACCCCCAATAATTTACCCAGTTTCATAAAATTTGATCCCATATCTGTGACTAGACAATCAACATACAAACCACATTTAAATAATTTTAAGATGCATTTCTTGATAACAGGACACAACTTTTCTGCCTCAAAGCTAGTATTAACAAAGAAATAGGCTAATGGTTGTTTCCAATTGGAATACAAGCCTCGAGCCATAATAACCAGAACATTTTCTGCAACAAGACCACTCTTCTTTTCACTGCCAATATCACACAATCCAACAATTTCGTCCCGTCCTAAATCAAAATATAAATTACTTTTTAGTGACATTTCGTCAATACATATAGTACAATGTTTATCCTGTTCAATCATAGTTGAAACTTTGATTTTTAATGCATCAAAAATTTGTTCGTTATTTAAACCTGGTTTGCATGCTAAATTCTCTGTCATTCTTTGTAAACTTCTTTTTGATGGTAAATATAAAAGTTTACCCATAAATGAATATGCCCTAGGACCTAAAAAGTATAAAGTTAAAGCAAATTGCTTATATTCCTTGGAATACCGTCGTGTTTTCGGTGTTTTACTTCCTAATATTACTTGGGCCTTCAGTACCTGGGATAAGGGCTTATTTAAAAATTTATCGCACATTTTATTAAATTCGCTAACTGAATATTTTTCTTTTCGTGATTGTGTTGTAGTGCCCTTATTTAGCTTTAAACGTAAAGACCTGATCTTCTTATAAAGCTTTATTTTTCTTGGAGTATGAGAACTCAATATACTGGATGTCTGTGTTGATGCCGAGGATGGTAACAGGACACAAGGTTGTTGAATGTACGTTGTAGAAATATCATTTGGGAGTGGCTTATCTCCTAAAAAAAAATATATTGAAGTATTTTCAAAGTTGCAAAGTCATATGTCTGTCTTCATATCAAATGTAAAATTTTTGACAATTTTTTTTCTTTCTACCAATTTGGACAAAGCATTTGTTTAATCATTTATGCCAATGATTAACTTAGATGTGTAGTACAACAACAATCTTAGTCGATGTTTTAATTTACTATGGCTGTTGTTGCCAGTTATGTGACAGCCTGTGATTGTTTCAGTAGAACAATCCAATCTATTAAAAGGTGTAATATTGTTCTAAGACTTTATTTGAACAAATGATATTTCACAAAATAACAAGTAACCCTTCTAACCTTTAAGTCATAATGGCAAAATTTTAAATTTCAGATAACGGTTTTTATAGAGAGTTACATCTGACTAGAAAATAAATTTAATTATATATTTACAATGTTTAAATTTTTTACCCGATATGCTTTGTAGCTGTATTTGAACATGTTGGCTTGAACTTTCCATCTCATGTTCAACATTCATTGCTGGCTCAGCATCTTTTATTCCAAACTTTTCTATAACTTCTGAAGATGCAGCTAAAATTTAGAAATTTGTTATAGTGCAATCAATATTTCAATAGAAATAAAGTTTCTCAGTAAACTGTTAAATAAAAAAGTGAATCATATTAAAGCTAGGCACTAGAAAATATGTCTAGGATGACAACCAACTAATTTTTTGTCTCATTTAAATATACTTATTTTTCATTGGTTTGCATATTGCTATATATTGTGTTTAAATGTTTAATACTTACATTCATCAATTAACCCTTGGTGAGAATGTTCATCTGATGAAATGTGGCCATCTAGACGTCTCTTTAGATGATGAAATATGGTAGGAACAGCATTTAAAAATAATGACTTTCTGTCCATACCATATGATATACATTTTTTTTCAAAATGCAACTCACACAACTTAAAATGTTTGTGCAAGGTTGCAAAACCCTTTTCAAATAAGTCTATCCTATTGGCAGCTCTTAACCAGTGCTCAGCCCTGAAATAGAAATATAAGGTAATAAATTATGGATACAGTAAGATCAAATTTGGAGTTTAAAATGCTGAACATTTACAACTTAGTTGGTAGTATATAGAGATTAGAGTTGGTAGTATATAGAGGTAGTAGTATAGAGACATGCATTTTGGTCCAAACTATAAGACAGTGATTAAAGGAAACTAATCAATGCAGTAAAGTAGTGAATGCAGAGAGTGTTTGGTAGTTGAAATATTTAAAATAAATTAGAAATATGAATATTGATGTAAAATACCCAGATATTAATATTTTTTTATTAAATATACCAACATTTATTTTTATATGAAACTTGAAAGTATTTTTGTTTATTGATTAAATTATTTTTATAACTTTCTTGATTTCTGAACTTATACCGATTCCACTTTCTGCATTCAATAGTGCTGCTAGATTATCAGCTTGACTATTTGTCACTATATGTAGGACTACCATTATGTATACAAAACAAACTTTTCTATCGACAAAAAATGTATAAATTTGCTACATACCTTTCCTCATTTTTTGGGATTGAAAATAGGCTTAAACCACCTCCGCTTTTTGTGCGACAGCCGCGATAAATGCACGAATAGCCTCCTTTGCCCGTAGCCATTTGATTGAACAGTCAATTAACACTTAACCTGACTTAACACAAATAAAACCGAAAAATTTTATAAAATAACCAAGTTCAAAGGTAATAAAAACACTAACGCCGATTCTGCACAAATGCAAGCGTCACCAAAGCTTCTTGACATTAAAACATATTATAAAATGGCCGACCTCACGCATGCGCATAAAAATTTGGTTCATGAAAATCGTCCTTTTGTCGCTTCTTGTTGGTGGTGTATTCTGTGCTTTGAGTGTCCTAAAGTTATTATTGATATTTATATACATACTTCTTTTGTGTTGTTACACATTTAAAGGGTAAGTACTCTGTATTTTGTTATTACTAAAAACATTATTATGAAAGTATTTGACTATATAACAGCAAGACATACTATACAAGATAGACTGATTGTTGCAATATCAATCATAGACATATAATACAAGATAGACTGATTGTTGCAATAGTAGCCCGTTCCCCCAGTGCTACAGAGAAAACTGATGCAAAGCAGTCCCTACTTCTTCTTCTTGACTGCCTTTACAACTCTTTATCTTCTACGATCTTGTGCTTCCATATCCTATTGTTATACCCCAATACTAGATAAATCAGCTTCAAGCAGTCCCTGCATCTTTTTTTAATTTCTAGGTGACCACGTGCCATAAATGACCAATGAAAAGGTTACGTGGTCGATAAACCCGGCCCACATCGAGTCCGGCCCATTAGACAGATATGCAGAGACTGCTTTGTGTCAGGTTTCTCTATCGCACTGGGGGAACGCGACTGCAGCAGTCAGTCTATCTTGTATGGTTATACGCTATACAACTGCTATACACACCGTTTTTCAACTAAATTATTTAATAATCTTTTTTGAGAACGATTTGAGCAGTGGAAATCAAAACGTCAAATTTTTCAGGTAAAATTTAATTGTCATTACAATTTGGTGATTATGGCTTATTCCCATATAAACATAGTATTTAAGTTTCAGGACCTTATAATCTAATAAACATTCGGCTTTAAATTCAAAACGTATGTTCTGAATTTACCGTCTAAAAATTCATTTAAAAGTAACGGAAAATAAATATTGCCGTGGAGTAACAAATAAAAACTCATTTCATACCAAAAAATATATCATTTCAGTCCAGAATATGGCATACTCTTACACATTTTTATCTAAGAGTAGAAATGTATAACATAATATCAGACAGGGAGAGTAGGTATATGTTATTATACAGGATAAGTTTTTATTTATTTTATTATGACTAGCTATATCTGTTGTCCATTACACTAAAACACCAAAGTCCCAAAAATAACACGTAAAACACGGGTAATTCTTTCAATTTACTCAATTTTTCTGCATAATCATGTATATTTTGGCATTTGGTTACGTGTGTTGGAGCTAATTCTCTTTCAAAATTAGGAAGTGCTGGTGAAAATCTTGTTGAATCATTTTTTGACATGGCGCAATCTTAGAATAATCTAACTACTATATTCTACGTGAACAAAACCTACATGACATTAAACAAATAAAAACCTCTTTCGAAAACTACAACCAGACAGTAAACGAAAATTGGACTTTTATAATTCAACACAGAATTTTGATTGATTGATATTGTTGTTTGATTAAATTTAAAGAATATTCATAAAAAACTAGGAGTAACATAGAGTGTACTTAATATTACTTTAAATTGAAGCGTATTACTTTAATTTTTTGTTTACTGTCCGTCAAAAAACGATTTTTGAATATTTCTTTAATCTTATGGCTCGAACTGGTTCGGTGTGACTAAAATATTTTGTCCTGAATAGAATTATTTCCTCTATAGTACCTATAGTCTACTGTCTCTGTCTGCAACACGTCCCCCAAGAGTAAAACCGACTTTAAACGAAATTACCAATACGAATATTTAAAAATAAACATAAATTTATTAAAACATATTTATAACAAATAAATATAGGTCTTCATTATTTACTTTGTCCCTTCAAAAATTCGTAGACTACTGCAAAATCTTTGTCGGCGTAACCATTGAGAATCAGTGCTCTGTATATTTGATGAGCTAAAGCCCCCAATAAAAGTGGAGTACCACAACTTAATGCTGCTGCTTCCGCTAAACCTAAATCCTTGGCTATTAAAGGCACACTGAAACCTCCCTCGTATCTATAAAAGAAGAAAAGCGAATTTAAAAAAAATTATCTACAAAACATTGTCAGCAAAATATAAAAATAAAAGCAAATTGGAACTTGAGTACTTTAAAATAACAATTAAAAAGCCTTGCTTTATTTTACTTTTGAGAGTTTTTTACTTCTCGAATATAAATCTTTGTGACTTGATACTTTTCATCAAATCTGGTATGATAACTTTCCAGCTTCTTCAACGTTCGAAGAAATTGGTACTTCAAACTCGCTTATTATTATAAACCAAACAACAAAACTAAGAAATAGGTGACTATAATGGTACTGTTGCGCCATATATATATATATATATATATATATATATATATATATATATATATATATATATATATATATATATATATATATCTTAGTGATATCCTAAGCATGATTCGTTCAATTGCTCTTTGCATTGTTTCTAATTTTTTAGCAGATTTTTTGGTAAGGGCTACTGTCTCCAAGCCGTAGGTACAAACTGGTAGTATGCATGTGTTATACACCTTTTTCTTTAATTTTACAGGAATGGAGGTGTTTTTCAAGATATTATGCTAGTTTGCCGAGAGCGCCCTCTGCCAGTTGTATTCTTTTAATTTCAGCATCTTGATTTGGTTTTCTTAGTTTGATGACATCACCTAGATATACATACTGTTCAACATTTTCTATGGTATGATTTTGTATTGTTATATTATTTGTCTGATCTCGGCTCAGTATTTTTGTTTTACTGTAGTTCATTTTTAAGCCTACCGCTCGTGAAACTGCATTTAATTGTTGTAACATATCATTTAGTTCTTGGATATTATCGGCTATTAAAAATATGTCATCTGCGAATCTCAAGTGGTTTAAGTATGATCCGTCGACATTGATACCCTTGTTGTTCCATTCTAGTTTCTTAAAAATGTCTTCGAGCAAGGTTAAATAGTTTGGGAGAGATGGTGTCTCGTTGTCTTACTCCCCGTTGTAGTCTTATGGAATTAGTTTTTGTGCTTTCGTCCAGCTTTATCTGCATGGTGACATTTTCATATATGTTTTTAATTATGTTAGTGTATCTTGAATCTATACATGCATTTTCTAGAGATTCAAGCACTGCCCATAATTCGATTGAATCGAATGCTTTATCGAACTCGATGAACGCCATATGAATTGGAACATTATACTCGGTACATTTTTCTATTAGTGTTCTTACGGCGTGCAAGTGGTCTATGTTACTAAAATGTTTCTGAATCCAGCCTACTTGATAGATTGATAAAAATCGAGCTTATGTGTTAGGCGGTTGGTTATGATTTTGGTTAGTAGTTTATATGATCAGTAAAAAGAACATTCAACATATCGACCTGAATATGGAAGTCGAACATATTGAAAGAGTACACCAATTTAAATATCTGGGATATACATCATCATCTTTGGCTCGACAATCCTCTGTGGATCTTGGCCTGCTCTAAGATTCGTTGCCATTCTGTTCGGTTTTTGGCAACATGTTGCCATCTTCTGATTTTTAATATTCGTAAGTTGGTTTCAACTCCATCTAACCACCTAATTCGCAGTCGGCCTTTGCTGCTTTTTCCTACAGGTGTTCCTGTGGTTAGCTTTTTAGCAATCGTATTTTCTGGCATTCATGTTATGTGTCCAGCCCATCTAAGTCGCTGTGTTTTAATGAACGTTATGACATCTGGCTCATCAAAGAGCTGATACAATTCAAAATTATATCTTTTGCGCCACTGCCCTTGGTCGTTTACAGCTCCAAATATTTTGCGGAGTATTTTACGCTCAAATATTCCCAAAAGTCTTTCATCTTTCTGCGTTAAAGTCCATGTTTCTGCTCCATATGTGAGGACCGGCCTCAGCAATGTTTTGTATGGTATCTGGGATATACAGTAAATAATAAGTGGGACCCAGACGTAGAGATTAAGATCTGAATTGAAATAGCAAGATCCAAATTCATCAAAATGAGAAAGCTCTTAAGCAACCGCAACCTAAGCGTTAACCTCCGATGGCGCGCCACGAAATGTTACGTACTCTCTACGCTACTTTACGGAGTAGAAGGGTGAACAGCAGCAACTATAAAGAAGTACTAGAAATGTGGCTGTATCGACTAATACTGAGAATACCTTGGACAGACAGAGTGAGCAACACAGAGGTATTAAGACGAATGGGTAAAGAGGTGGAATTGTTAACAACTATTAAAAGGAGGAAAGCTTCATATCTGGCCATGTGTTCCGTAATGATAAGTAAAGATTTGGACAGAAAGAAGAAATCCTGGCTGAGAAACTGGAGAAAATGGTTTCAAATACCAGAAGCTGCGAACAAAATACATGCAGCAAAAAACAGAGAAACCTATCGTTTGATGGTCGCCAACCTTCGATAGAAGACGGCACATAAAGAAGAAGAAGTAATTTATACAGATGTGATAGCAAGGATATTAGTCGGTAATTCTCGATGTTTGTTTTGTCTCCTTTCTTGAATGGTAGAATGACTTCTGGGTTGTACCAATATTGAGGAATATTTCCTTCATCAATTACTTTATTAAATAAAATATTTAATACCTGTTCCATTTTTCAACATTTTATCCTCTCCCTGACATTTATTCGTTTTTAGTTGATTTAGGGCCATTCTTATTTCATAGTCAGTTATGTCCGGTACTTCTTCTGAGCCGGTGTTAATTATTGTTCGTTCAGTACGTCGCGACGTACTGAACGAACAATGCGTCGTTGTTGTGGCTGTGTATTTACCGACTAAAATTTAGTGTAGAATTTTTCAATGACCTCGCTTATTTCCTTTCTGTCTTGGACGGTGACGTTTTTCTCATTTTTTATTTCTATGCTATTTGTTATGCCGCTTGAGTTTTTTGGTTTCAGTACTTTCATATTGCAGTTATCTTGTATTATATCTTTTATTAGATTGTTAGTATAGTTTCTATGATCGTTCCTAATTTCTTTCTTCACGTTTTTGTTTATCTGTTTTTTATCAGACGGCAGAAATTGACTGCTTTTCATCGGGAAGTTGGTTTTTAGTTTGTGTAGAAAAGAACTTTTTAAGTAAAAGTACTGGAGTTTCCGATTTGGTTACAAAGTTAGTTTTCGTGTAAAATTATATATTTTTTTAAACAACGAAACAATTAATAATAATTTATTGTGGACTTTTTGCACATTAATTATTTTTATTATTATTTAAAGAACAGGAAATAATACTTTCGTTAAGTAGGTTTTTATAGATCCGATTAGGCAAATAATAGGAAGACATTCTCTTTTTGCATTTAAAAAGCATTAGTTTAATTTGTGTAATTTCTGGTTTCAGCATATTCCATATATCATTTTTCTTTATATGTGAGTAAATTGCGTGTATTGTTTTTGAAATTTGGGTTTTATTTACAATATACTTCTATGAATCTAAATGCAATACACAAGTAAAATATGAAACACGAATATCCCTGAGATATTAATTCATATAATTTAACTTTTCTGTGATAAGCAAAATAGATAAAATTTTCAGTAAAGTAAATTTTAGTGACCATACTATGTTTTTTCTTGGCGAATCTTATAAAACGATTTTATTATTATTATCTATTGTTATTATCTTTGAATAATTATTTTATTCCTAATAATCTGTCTTGCTCTTTTCTACTAAAAATAGTAGGTGGTCTAGTTTTCTTTCCACTTGGAAATGGTTCTCAACATACGATTTCCGAGGTGGAAAAGGAAATTTCAAATATTTTAAAATAAAATTATGGTTTATTCTCATTAAATATGGTAGTTAATATAGAAATGATACAAGAAAATAGTTTCAAAACCATATCAGGATAAAGGAGAAGGAATAAATGAAAAAAATATTTGAGACAAAAAGGCATTAGTTAACATTAAATAGAACTATTTAAAAACATAAATTGAACTTATGTTAACAATTTAAAACATCTTACCCGTTTGAAGGTGGTACATCAGGCATAACTCCAGGAACTGGATTGTATGTGTCTGAAGACCATGATCTACCCGTGGATACATTGACTATGTTTGTTAAAAGTTTTGGGTCCAAACCTAATTTAACACCCAAATTCATTGCTTCACAGGTTCCAATCATAGTTATTCCTAAAATACAAGTAATTAATATTATATTATCTGCTGTAATGTCTGGAATGTATGAAATAATTACTTAAGAGTATGAGAGAAAACTTGTTAAAATCTTAGTACCGATAGTTAGTTTTATAGATTATGATGATATAAATTTAAACTACAAAACTAATAACGCATCGTAGTACTTAAAACCGCACGTGATTTAATTAAGGTCTTATCAATCAGTGTAGTCGTTCGCGTGTTTTGTGATAGTACATTGTTTAAGGATTTATGTTTAAAACATTCGTGAATGGACTGAGATATCAAATGCAAAACAATTATTCCATGTGGCCGAAGACCGAAAAGCCTTCGCAATGGTGATCGTCAAGGTCGAGTAACTCTGATATGACACGCGAAGAAGATGAAGACATTGTTTATGGAGTTTATAAGTCGTAATTTTCATTTTCTTCGTAAAAATTAGCAAGGATAAATATCATTACAAATCAACTGCTCATTAATTGCAAATAATTAACCACATGCTGGATGACAGGAGATTCCAAGGTGTTATAAGTGACAAAATAAGAAAAAAAAACTAAATAATGGGACCTTCTTGTAGTCCTTACACCACTTCTTATCAACATGTATATCTCGGTTCTTTCACATCCTTTTGCTATGTTGACGGTATCACACTTGTCGATGGGAGAAAAAGTGAAGACTGTGTCCTAGGGCTAGAAAACTAAGGTATACTGTTTTCATATAAATAATAATATGGCACACAGACAATTAGACATCACTTCCCAAGACAAAACACTTCCAAATAATGAGTATCCTAAACATCTAAAAATATTACGCTAGACTGTAGTCTCCCCTTTAAAAAACATCTCGAGAAGTTTTTGTGGGATAACTTTGGAATCTCCAGCTGCTACTTTGCGATATTCAGTGTTGAGCTTCGTGTATTCTGTAGCGGAATATTGTGTTTTCGTATGGATGAACCTCACACTCACACTCGGTATGTCGATATCCAATTTCACAGTACTACGTGTATGGTATCACTTCAATAACTTGATGTTCTATCAGGAGTAGTATTGTAGAAATGGGTTGAAATATTGGGTAAAAGCAGGACAGAAAAAAAGTCACTGGTTTGATGAGTGTGAAATGGCAACAAATAACCAAAAAGTAGCATATCAAAAAAATCTTTTAGCAGGTTACATACTTAGAGGCAGTATGTACTTATACTTACCGAGGAAAATTTCAATGTGGAATTACTGTGGAAGAGAAATGTAAAGAGAAACGAAAGGCCTATACAAAGTACAAAACATCAAATACTCCAGAATCCCGAGACATCTATAAAATAATACGAAATGAAACAAAACAGTTGGTAAGAAGAACAAAAAACGAACACTCGTAACAGTTTACAAAAAGGATGGAAAGGGACTTGTACGGTACACGAAAACAAATATGGAGATTCATAAGAAACCAACGGAAAGAAATGGCAGAATGAAAGGAATACAGTAACATACCAGAAAACGAATGGGAAAGATACCTGACAGAACAGTTTAAAGGAAAGTTGAAAGGAAAATAATAATCAACACAATATCGTACCTGAATTAAGACACGGAATAGAAATCAGTTTTCAGGAAGTAGAGATAGCCATAAATTCACTCAAAAATAGAAAGTCACCAGGACCAGACGGAATAACCAAGGACTTTCTAAAACACGGAGGAGAAAGTATAACCCTAGAGAGGACAAACCTTATACAAAAAGTAATATTGCACTGCAAGATACCAGACGCATGGAGAAATAGCATAATGATACCAATGTTCAAGAAAGGAGATAAAGAAGACCCCAACAAATATAGTCCTTAGCACAAAAGTCCTAACCAACAAAATCAATAAACTAACAACTTTATCAGATGAACAACAAGGATTCAGATCCTTGTTGTTCATCTGATCAGAAAATCCTGCGTAGACGCCGTATTTGTACTAAGACAAATCACAGAACAGGCCATCGACTACAATAAACCAGCATATCTATGTTTTATAGACCTGAAAAAGGCTTTCGATCGCATCCAAGTCGAAGACGTCTTACACCTATTGTATAAAAGAAACATAACAATCAATATTATACAAACCATTGAAAACATTACATAATCAAATACAGGCAAAGATAAATGGAAAACTAACACAGTGTGTACCAGTACAAAGCGGAGTCAAACAGTGTGATTCGTTAAGCCCACTACTCTTTAATATAATAATAGAAGAAATAATACAAACAGTACGTTAAGGTCATGGTTACAGAATGAGGAACAAAGAAATCCAAATATTATGTTATGCAGACGACGCCGCATTAATTGCCGAGACGGAAGACGAGCTCCAAAGATTAACACATATCAATACAACAGCCAAGCAATACAATATAATATCAGCAGAAAAAACCAAATGTATGACAACATCTAAATACCCACTACGATGTAAAATCGAAATTGATGGGAAAATAATAAAGCAGGAAGCAAGGTTTAGATATCTGGGACTAGATATAACTAGTTACGGAGACGTTGAAAAGAAGTACAACAAAGCTTAAAAGCAAGTACAGCGACAGGATCTCTTAATGACACAATCTGGAGGAACAAGACACAAAAACAAGAATCTATAATATCAGGGAAAAGTCTGTTGGATAGGGAGAGAAGCGAAAACATAAGAAGAGCATGCAATATAGAAGACATAAATGGATGGGTGACAAAACGGAAATATGAGTGGAACGAACACATTAGTAGAATGACAGAGGATAGCATAGTACGAATAGCACGAGATAAGTCACCAAATGGACGAAGAAGTATTGACAGACCAAGAAAAGGATGGTGCGATAATTTAAACAATTTAGTAGGCTAACATTGAAGAACAAACAAACTTTAAAGCCTACATACAAGAAGGAAGAAGAAGACAACATACTTGGAAAAAAGACGAGTATAGACGCCTTAAAAGAGAGGAAAATCATAGGAATCCATCATCTCAAGAAGGGGGAATATGAACAGAAAACATTAAATGAGATTCAAAGTTTATTTAATAAAAATAAAACAAGAGAATAATAGAAAACCCTAAATAGTGGCCGTCAATAATTTAAGAAAATAATAAAAAGTTGTAGAGAAATTAACGGTAAAATTCTTCATGATACAAATTCCGTTCTAAATAGATGGATACCACATTTCAGATTAACTCAATTTAGATTATGTTGAAGAAGGTGACAATATAGAAAATTAACTAAACGTATAAGGTAGGTGGTGATCAACTTTTGGCAGTAATCCATAAACTGATAGTACTTACATGGCAGAATGAATTGATACCAGAGGAGTGGCTAAAAGAAATAATATGCCTGCTGCCTAAAAAGCGTGACCAACTTGATTGCAAGAACGAGGCATTACTCTATTGGAATCTGCATAAAAACTATTCAGCAATGTACTTTTTGATAGACTAAACTTATTTACAAAGGATATTATTGGGCAATAACCGATTGCAATAACCATCTCAGTTTAGAACTAAGGCAAAGAATGGTTAAGTGTTATGTTTGGTCTGTACTTTTGTATAGTGCAGAAGTGTGGACGCTAAAAGTATCGATCATGAACAAAATGGAAGCATTGGAAATGTGGGTTCATAGACGAATGCTGAAGATACCTTGGACAGCAAGAAAAACTAATGAAGGAGTACTAAGGAGCGTCAACAAAGACAGAGAACTGCTAAAGACTGTTAAATATCGAAAAATGTCTTATCTGGGACATATAGTAAGGGGAAGTCGATATAAAATTTTACAACTGATCCTTAAAGGCAAAATAGAGGGCCGTAGAGGTGTGGGAAGAAAACAAGTTTCTTGGTTAAAAAACATTCGTGAATGGACTCAGATACCAAATACAGGACAATTATTCCATATTTCAGAAGATAGAGAAGCCTTCGCAATGGTGATTGCCAACGTCGGATAGTTCTGATATGGCACGGGAAGAAGAAGATTATTCGGCATTACTAATGCGGATTCACTGCCGGAAAGTCAACTATACCATCTCTTGCAGTGTTAAAAAAAACTGCACTATATAATGAAATTATAGACTTTGCGATCCCACCAAATTTAGTTAAATTGACAAAACTAACAATGACAGTCAGCCGGATAAACATTAGATTGAAAGAAACTTTTAAAAATTTGACAATCACTCCCTGATACAAAGTCGAACGAGTAAATTATGTTGATTTGTAATAGTGTAAGATTTGCCCTCGAAACGTTCGGTTGTTAGGTCAGTGTTTGTTTATGCGGACTGACGGCCCGCTTTCGAGCATTTGTGTACCAAGATTGTGGGGGCGAAGATTTATATTCCGGTTGTATAACATTTTAAAAGGTGATTGTAGCATTTTTATTTAGAAATAGCTTGTAAACAAATACTATTTACTTGTAGATGTGTTCTTGGAACAAGGAACAAGAATATTTAGTAAAGCTTATGTTGGAAGTCTTGGCTGAAGATGATATTCAGGAACCAATTGATTTCGGTGATGAAGAAGAAGAAGATTTGAATGAAGTTGTCGACATTTAAATTCCTACTCCTACATTTATTGGCAAAGACAACATATTATTTGTCAAACGTCATATACCCAGGTACGGTAGAAATAGGTCAGAGAACGTAATAAACCATGTATCTGGTGTAAATATGCCACTAAAGAATTTGAAAACGGAGTTACAAATTTTGAACTATTTTTTTTCTGGCAGCATGTTAAATAAAATTGCCGAGTACACAAATAAACACATTCAAATAAACCGGGAACACTATCAACGTGAAAGAGATGCCAAAAACACAGATTTATTAGAAATCAAGGCCTTAATTGGGTTATTATATCTAGCAGTAGTTCTCAAATCTAACCCATTAAACTGTGAGAAAATTTGGGATAAAAAAATAGGCCTGGAGATGTTTAGACTAATAATATCTTGTATTAGATTTAGAATTCTTTTGCACCATGATTCATATTGTATATATTAGTATGTATTATTACACAAAAGATTTTAGAGCAGCTCATAAAAGAAATATAGACACAAAAATCTCTCCATCCCCAGTGATTATAATACTTTGCACCATACATAAAAAAGGAGATATCTTTGAATGCTCTAACCAGAGAGGAATTACGCTTCTAAATGCAGCGTGTAAAATATTTTCCATAATAATATGTTACCCTTGCAGAACGAATAGTAGGAAAATACAAGGTTGATTTCAGAATCGACAATCGACAATTCATCAGATTGCAGCCCTGAGACAAATTTTAGAAAAAACACTGGAATACGGCTTATATACTCATCACATATTTATAAAGTACAAATCGTTAGACTTACCAACTGATTTGGTACGCCTAACTCTTTCAATTCAGTGCAAATCCTTGCCTATGCTGATGATATCAATATTGTTGAGAGAACGGAAAACGCTGTACGAGAAGCCTATATAGCACTAAAAGAATAGGCTACAAAAATGGGTTTAATAATAAACACAAACAAAATGAAATATGTACATGAAAATAAGCACGCAACCACAAATCCCATGATAACTTGTTACAGGAAACGACGCCATCGAAGCAATGGACGAATTTGTATTTGTATACCTGGGAGAACTCGTCAACACTGAAAATATTAATATCGCAGAGATAAACTGTAGAATTTGCATGACCAACAGATGCTATTTTGAGTTTAAAGGTAAACTCTACAAAACAATAATACGACCAGTTCTAACATATTCAGAGACTTGGACTCTAACAAAAAGTAATGAAAACATGTTGGGATGTTTCAACAAAAAAGTACTACGGCAAATGTATGAGCGGTGAATGACAATGGAGTGTGGAATAGTACCTGTACCTATCTATTTGTTAGTTTAGAATGTTTCTTCTTTAAGTGTATTTCAATAATCACTTTCTTTGTATAGCAAATTTCGTGTTTTACGAATTTTGAATCCTGTAAATGATTCATTCGATAAATATCAAACATATACGTTAAATTAATAATAAAGTTACTAAATATTAACCTAAAATAAGATTGTTGCAAAGCTTGGCTATCTGTCCTGCTCCAATATCTCCACAGGGAAATATTTTAGCTCCCATTTTACTAAGAACGGGTTCAGCTTCTTTTAAGTCGTTTTTATCTCCTCCAACCATGAATGTTAGCGTTCCTTTTTCAGCTCCAGTTACACCTCCCGATACCGGTGCATCAATATATCTAACGCCGTTTTCTTTAGATATTTTGGATAATTCTTGAGCCATTTTGGGTTCTATCGTTGAGCAATCGATGAAAAGAGAATTTTTGGGAATGCCTAAAATAAAAATATATAAATCAATTACAGTAAAGTTATAATTTATTTCACTTATTATATAAAAAAAATCATTATATTTAGTAATCAAACATACTTATACATGAAGAAGCACCCGGTGTTTAATAATTATCAACGTACGTTATTTACGAAAAAACTAAAGAGAACTAAAGAAAAAAGAAAGAATAAAAGGAGACAGAAGATCTTGGTTCTAGATAAAGGTTCAAATGGAGGTTTTAAATTAAAAATCTAAAAATTTAAAATTTAAGTTAACAAAAACTTAATGGATGATAAAACAGATTACGAACTATTTCGCAGAGTATTATTACAAGTATGTTGTTTGAAAATATTTTGTCATATTTTCTTCAAATTTTTAAACAATAACGTCGCTTTCCAGCTATTTTTATTTAAAATAAAAGAGCTAAAAAATAATAAAGCTCCAACATACGACGTTATAATTGCCGAAACATCTTTTTCCTTTAGATTTAAAAAAAAATGTCAAATCAAAACCACAGAATAATAAACAAACAGAATACCCACTCTCCACGGAAAATTAAGTACGCGCATCTCCTCCGCGCAGACGTACCGCCATGTTTTAGGAGGATTTTAAAGAAATTAGTGTTGTTTATGTGGTGTGTATGGAAAAATTAACCAGGTTTATTTGACTTACGGCAATCATAGACATACTATACAATTATATTAACATTGTTAAATATAATAACATAAATATAATATAATTAAACATAAATATAAACAATTACATAACCACACAAATCATATGTCTGTGTCCTCCTAAAACATGGCGCGCGTGCTGAAAAACTTCAAAGGCGGCATCTGAGAGTGGCCCTTCTGATTGCTTATTATTCTGTGTCAAAACTAACAAAATTATTAAATTTTTTTAATACTGTCGAACAACAGTGTTCTTTAATCTTTAATACCTCTGTTTATAATCCTTCTGCCTGGAAGTTAATTGTTTAGATATAATTAGTAACTAGAATTCCCAAAATGAGAGATCGCTGGAACTAACTTTCCTTTCTAAAGTCTGCCTCAATGTAAGTTTTGTATTTTACCTGATTTATTGTCTTATCTCCATCTAGTATTTTATGACAGGGCATCAGAGGCGGACTCCAAGTAAAACTGATAATATAGCAATTTCTTTTCGAGGCATCTATTTTATTGTAAAGAAAATTACATTTATTTAATAGTATTTTAAAACTAATATTCAATACTGAGTGATAACAATAAGATATTTAAACTACACTGTAAAAGTTAAAAATTAATGATTATTAAATATCTATGTTCTTATTCTAATACTTATATTATTTATATTCGAAACATAATACGAGATTTAAACTAAATTAATATTGATTATTATTCTGTGTTGTTATTCTAAGATCAATTCTGTTTCACTGTCGGAGTCATCAATTAGATTAATCACAATGGGCTGTATATTAAAACTTTGCGTATACTGTTCAACTACTGTTGAACTACTGTTCAACTTTTACAATATGCTGTACAGAATTTTTTCAGCTTTCAACCGATATAACCCATTAGTTCCCAACATAGCGTAAACGAAACATTTTTAATTGTATTTTTTTAAAATGTATCACTGCTTAAATATAATTTTTGTTGATACATTTTAACAATACATAAAACAAGACATAACAGTACATAAAATACGAATCTAATAAAATATTTAGAAATAATTGAAAAGGTATATATTTTTTAATTTAGTCAATATTGAAAAAATCGAAAAAAATTTTTTCATATTTTTGTCGATATAATTTGCGTACTAAACATAAAATTATATTTCTTAAATTATCAATTTATATTGATATATCTATCAGTAGAAAAGATAGTCATATTTCTAAAATCTTTTTTGGTTTTTGCATACCTAATCGATTTCAATAATGTTGCGTTTACGGGACGTTGGGATTTCCTGTAATAGGCGCCGCTAACTCGACAGACTAACGGATTTAGATAATAAAATTTAGATTTTGCATTTTTGTTTGTACAATAATTCTAATTTGATTGTATACATGAAAAGAACATGCAGTTTAAAGTATTTTCTCATAATCTATCCATAGATGTGATGTGCAATATTTTGAAAGACATTGTTGTAAGATGTACATAACAGGAAAACCAGATAGGTTTGGGTTCAAAATATGGTGTCTATGTAGTTCAAATGGCTATTTATTTAAAATTGTACCTTATGGTGGAAAACAAGTGATTGAACGAAAATCTAATCATCGCATATTTTTTGATAACTTTTTCTCATCTTACAAGCTATTCGGTTCGCTAAAAGAAAGAAGATTTTACGCTACTGAGACGATCCGCGAAAACAGCACTTGTAATAGTACAATGGAAAGTGTAAAAAATATTAAAAAACAAGATCGTGGTACTTACGATTTTTCTTACAATTCTGAACAAAGTGTATTGTTAGTTAGATGGAATGACAATTCTCTAGTGACAGTTGTAACAAATAATTGTACCATTGAACCCATTGAACCAGGTGCAAAAAGATATGACAGGAAAGAAAACAAAATCCAACTAATTCCTTAGCCAAAATTGATAGCTGAGTAAAATCAACATAATAGGTGGTGTTGATTTGCATGATAACGGCATATCAAATTACAGAAAAAAAGGTAAAAGGAACGAAATAGTGGTGGCCCATTTTTATGAATGTGATTTATAATGTTATTGTTAGTGCGTAGAAAATATATAACGTGGCAAATAAAACTAAAATGTCACAATTAGATTTTAAGTCTTACATAGCAGTTACCCTTTTGAAAATTGAAGTACCGCTCATCGATGATAACTTCCAAGGAGAGGGTATATCGGCTTCAAATGATCCAATCAACAATCCTACAAGATCCAATTCATTGAAGGAAGGATGAAGGAAGGAGAACAAAGCAAGAAAAAGATGCAGACAGTGCAAAACTACAATATATATATATATATATATATATATATATATATATATATATATATATATATATATATATATATATATATATTATGTGTGTGTGTGTGTGCGAAGTGTAAAATACATCTACATCCATATTACTTTCACGAATAATTTCACAGTAAATAATTTTTTTTTGTTTTGACAAATCCCATTGTTGCGATACGCAACATTTTGTTAAAAACTAAGAACTTTTATTGTTTTTAACTTGATAAATAAGTATTTAGATATAATTTTAGCAATAAAATGCAATAAAAGAAACCCATTGTTTTTCTTCTATTCTTGGGAACTAATGGGTTAACGACTGATACTAAGTAATGATTATAATTCTCATGGCACTGGCCAACGCATACCTGACCCAGCCCTCGGTGGGCAGGTATTTACCAGAACATATTTAAAAACGTGTTTTATCAGTCGTTAATAGTCCTTGTTACTGTGCGGTTTATAATACGAGTGTAATTATGTTTCGTCCTTGGGAAAATAATCGCTTGACGGCTATTAGTCATAGTCGAAAGCACTTGTCATTAGACATAAAACAAATAGTTAAACATGTGTATGATACTTTAATAAGTAGAGGCTTAATCAAACAAGCTGCTGTAAAAGAAACTTGTGTACTTACAAAAACGCCAATATCGTCGATAAAGGATATTGTAAACAGTAAAACGCTTCTAGGCAGAAAAAAACGTAGTGATTTCCGGTCTCATCGTTTGGACAGTGCTCAACAAGATATGATAAGAAGAAAAGTATATTCCCTCTATGAAAACCAGATTGTTCCTACTTTGAATAAACTTAAATTGAAGTTAGAAGAAGATGAAACAAATATACACATTAGCCGTGCCACCCTCCATAGAGTCATTTCTACAATGGGTTTTAAATATCGTAAGATAGACAAAAAACAAGTTTTAATGGAATCACAAAGATTGCATACTTGGAGATATAGTTATCTCTCTGACATTAGGAAATATAGATTAGAAAACAGATCTATCATTTACCTGGATGAAACATGTTTCGATTCACACGATACATTACAAAAAGGATGGATCGATTCTAGTAGAAACTGCCAGACAAAAGCACCTTCAAATAAAGGAAAACGCATAACAATAATTCACGCTGGTTCGGAAGACGGATGGGTCCCAAACTGCTTGCTGTTATCTGTGAAGAATATCAAAGACTCTAGCTTGGACTACCATCAAGATACAAGTGGAGAACTTTTTGAAAACTGGTTTCAAAATTATCTTTTAAAAAATATCCCTAACAATAGTGTCATTGTAATGGATAACGCAAGCTATCACAGTTGTCAGCTTCAAAAAGCTCCAAACAGAGCAAGTACTAAAAGTGAAATTCAGGAGTATTTGATAGAAAATGATATTTATTTTGAATTTAATTACAAGAAAGAGCAACTACTGGAAGTGTTAAATACTTTTGCTATTAAAAAGCAATATGTATGTGACAACTTAGCAGAACAGATGGGACACACTGTGTTACGTCTTCCTCCATACCATTGTGTATTCAACCCCATTGAACATATGTGGCACCAAGTAAAAGCAAAGGTAAGAGCGGAAAATGTCTCTCCTACCCTGAGTGCGACTGTCATAAAGTTGATTAAAACTGTTATAAATAATATATCGATTGAGAGCTGGAAAAATTCAGTACAGCATATTGTAAAAGTAGAACATTCTTATTTGTCTACGCAAAGTTTTAATATACAGCCCATTGTGATTAATCTAAATGATGACTCTGACAGTGAAACAGAATTGAACTTAGAATAACAACACAGAATAATAATCAATATTAATTTAGTTTAAATCTCGTATTGTTATGTTTCGAATATAAATAATATAAGTATTAGAATAAGAACATAGATATTTAATAATCATTAATTTTTAACTTTTACAGTGTAGTTTAAATATCTTATTGTTATCACTCAGTATTGAATATAAGTTTTAAAATACTATTAAATAAATGTAATTTTCTTTACAATAAAATTGCTATATTATTAGTTTTACTTGGAGTCCGCCTCTGATGCCCTGTCATAAAATACCTAGATGGAGATAAGACAATAATCAGGTAAAATTCAAAACGATATACATTGAGACAGACTTTACCTGATAATGCGAACTGGTAACTACTTAAGTCATTAACAAAAGGTATGGTAACAGAAAAAGTTACCTGACAATTCTACGTGATAATGACCATATTGATAGTCAATCATTTCTATTGAGTTCTTTGAGATAGTAGGATCAAGAATTATTGTGAATCAGTATGAGTTAGTGTGAGTTACTGTTTTAAAAATGGATATGCAAATTATTGAAACTTCGAAGGGAAAACCATGTGCATTGAATAAAGTGTACAGTTTTCGTATGAAACAAATAAAGATGGTTCAGTTTTTTGGAGTCGTTTGAAAGAAAAAACTCGAGGCCACATAATTATTGATAATAACACAATAATTAAGGAAGCCGAACATCTGTGTAAGCCGAGTGTTGCAGCGACAGAAGTGAAGCAGTGTGTCTTTAATGCTCGAAAAAAAGCTAGAGAAGACAATAGTTATTTGGCGATGTCAAAAATATATCAAGATGGATTTCAAAGATTATATAGTCAAGGACTGGATTTCGTGACAGACATCCCAAAATTCTCTCCAGTGAAAAGTGGTTTAAACGATTGTAGAAACGTGCGCAGCATCCGAAATAGTATTTCCAGAAGAAATTATTACAATGAGCGACAAAACGAATTTTTTATTTATCCAAAAGACCACAACTCGGGATACAGAATCTTGGTGTTTGCCAGCAACAAAGCTAGGGAAATTTTGGTTAACAGTAAGGACACTGTATTTATGGATAGAACATTCAAAAGCTGCAGTAAGCGATTTAGTCAAATACATACCGTTCATATCGATATTGGTAGTAGTCAGAGGAGAGAAATACAATTCCATTGATATTTGCGTTACTTCCTAACAAAACCAAAGAGACATACGATATGTTATTTTTATCAATGAAAGAGAAACTACCAAATTGGAAACCATCTCTTATAAAACTTGATTTTGAACAGGCAGTGATTGGTGCCTTAGAAAATTATTTTCCCGAAGCCAAAATTTCTGGTTGTAATTTTTATTTCAATCAATATATATGGAAAAATGTTCAAAATATTGGACTTGTTTCTGAATACACTTACAACGAAGAGATACGTGTGCACATAAGAATGTGTGCTGCGTTAGTGTATCTACCCATAGAAGATATCGATGATGGCTGGTTATGCATTCAAGAAACCTCTCCTATTTCTGAAAAAATCGAACAGTTTTATGACTACTTTGTCAAAAAATGGTTAGAAAATACTCACATTACCAAGGAAATGTAGAATTGCCATGATCAAAGACATCGCAGTAATAACGTTTTAGAAGGTTGGAATCATCGTCTGAATACATTAATAAGACCACATCCCAATGTATTCCAATTTGTGAAGTGGTTAAAGAAGCAGAATATTGTGATCACCTTTATGATCGAGTTACTTTCAATCTAGAAGGAAAGCTGCGCAAGAAAACATATATTAATCTTGATGAAAGAATATCCAAAACTTTACAGAGATATAAAGATAAAAGGGACTTAAATTAATTTTTTAATTTTACTAGCCTAACCGTTACCTGATCGTTATGGTAGAATAAAATTAAACGTCAATTACAAGAGAGCGCAAAACGGTCGATATAAGAAAATAATTAGCTATACATCTCCATTAAGAAAGCGTTAGAGCGCAAGCCGGCCGATTTCAGGTAAGGGCGCAAAACGGTCGAGCGCATATCGGCCGACACCATAATTGCCAAGCTCTTAAAAACAAGCAAGATAGTAAAAATGCCTATACTAACAGTTATTTAATAAATGTCTCCATAATAGCAAAATTCCCAAATAATGGAACGAGAGTCTGGTAATAATCTTACACAAAAAATGGGACAAATATGACCTAAAGAATTTTATACCTATATCGTTGCTCAATGAATTATACAAACTGTTTATGAGAGTTATTAACAATCGGTTTACTTACAAAATGTGTAAGTAGCAACAGGTTATAGTCTATCAGTATAGGAGGATATAGTATATACCTTCCATCGGCTGACAATTAGAACACAGATGCACAAGGCAAATGAGTACCAACTACCCGTATTGCTCGCCTTTGTAAAATATGAAAAGGCATTTGATAGTATTGATATGCGAGTCATAGAACGAGCTACTATAACAGAATATATAACTAATACATAATATATATAAAAACGCAACTGTGATAGTCGACAACTAGACGAAAATACAAATCCCATCTCCAATAAGAGAGGAGTTTGACCAGGTAACGTCATATCTCCAAAGCTTTTTAATTTAGTCCTACTGGCAGTAAGTTAAACCACCTCAGATTCGTTGGGTGGTTTATATATCTAACTAGGCTGAATTCTGAAACTTGAGAAAGAGAACTAAAGTGCGGAAATCACTAAAAGAGAAAGACTGACATAGGCAGGATTTGGAAAACTCAGTTGAATACTTAAGAACTGCAAAATTCTTCCAAACATTAGAAGCAAAGTGTTTAACCAGTGCATCCTTCCTATCATGACATATGGATGTCAAACCTCGGCCCAAACCAAGGCAAATAGGAATAAACAACCAGAACAGAAAAGGTAATTGAAAGAGCAATGTTAAGTATATGACTGTCAGACAAAAAGAGGAACAACTAGGTAAGATCAAAAACAAAAGTCGCGGATATCACAAAAAAAATTGCCAAACTCAAATGAAGCTTCGCAGGTCCCACTGATAGACAAAAAGACCAATGGGGAACGCCACAATACAGCATTGGGGATCCTACAAAGGTAGACGACCAAAGACGAGATGGGTGGACGACATCAAAAGAATAGCCGAAACAAATTGGAAGTATATTGCTCAGGATAGAGATTGATGGAAGGAGTTGGGAGAGGCCTATGTCCAAAAATGGACGATATAAGGCTAATAAGAAGAAGAGTATCGTTTTAAGGGATGTTGTACAGTAATGTTGACAAAGGTAATACCTAAATGGAACATTTGAATGATTTAGTTTAATTTGTCGAAACAGCTTGAGGCCAGAATTCAATGATAGACTATATAACCACTAATCGAATTGTAAACCCATCACATTTATTCGATGTCAGAGTATAAACCGCAGTTAACACTGGAACAGATCATAATCTAGTTTTATGTAAAAGGTAGATAGACTGATCAGTTAAAAGACAGTTTAAGAGACTTCATAAATACATCGAGAAATACAATATAGAATCACTGACGTCAGAAACTACAAGATTATATTAGAGCAGGTTGAGCAGTAAATTGGAAAACATTAATATACGTAATTATGAAGTCGAAGAATGCTGGAATGAAATAAAAAATTGCATCCAAAAATCTGCAGAAGAATCTATAGGAAAACGGATAACTAACACCAATGCAACAAGGAACAATAAATCTTGGTTTTGCCAAGAAGTCGAAGAACTTGCGAAACAAACAATGAACAGCTATTCATCATACAAAAATCCCGGTGCGCAGGAACAACGTGCCATCCATATAGAAATCAGAATAAACTCGCGAATAAAGGCAATAAAAAGAAAACATTCAATTAAGTGACATAGATCAAGACATCTACGATGCATAGAGGAAAGTATGGAATATGTTACAAATTAGAAAAAACAACCCTGTAAATGAATTTGTACAGGCAAAGGGAATCCTGGGTGATACATGGGAAATATATTTAAGAGTATTCTATAGTTCTCTATGGTCTCTTTATAGTATATAGAACTCTATAGCCTAAGTGAAGAAACCAGCGACGAACCGAAATACAAAGTGGAAGAAATACATATCGTTAAAGGAACAAAAGTAACATCGAATAAATACTTTAAATAACAGCTGCATATTATAGTAGAAGCCACAGTTGGAATTCAGTGTTGGTCTTACGGCGCGCAACGATGCCGCTCATGTCGGCACAGTGGTTGGGTATGTGGTAGTTTGGCGATAACCTGAGAAATCAGGACCATACTCGTTTCGATACAAAAATCTTTACTTATTAAATAAGAGAATATTATAGTAGGTATACCAGCTAGCATATCAATATTAAAATTCCGATTTTTAAGAAAGTTCAAAGAGTATGTACGGACAACTATAGAGGAATAACGGCCTTAAATATGACAAGCTATTCATAAGCCTACTCAGAGATCATTTGGAATCACAAATAGAGATCAGAGAAAAACTCCAAGACTTCAGAAAGTATAGGTCGAAGACGGACGCAATATTCATTATAAAATAAGTAAAAGAAATATCAATAGAACAAGCCATCAAGTATATGATTCGTGGATCTAACAAAAAGCATTTGATAGAATCAAACTTAAAGATATATTACAAAAACCGGTAGAAAAGACCAGCAAATATCTTGGAAATAATAAAACAAATGAACACCAATAATACGACAAAAATTAAAACAAACATCATCATTACAGTTAACGTACCAATCGTAGAGGAAATCAGACGGAAAGATAACAAACATCCCGTCGGCTTAACATAAACATATCTATGTGAAGGGTGTTTTTTAGAGGTATAGAAATGTATGAGGTATAAAAAGTTGGTAACACTTTCTTTAACTATTGGCCATTTTGACAGCTGTCAAGTGATTTATGTTAAGTTTGGTTTGGCATTTCAGCACAAAGAGACTTGACGCCTGAACAGCACTTCTAAATTACACAAATTCACTTTGAAAAATTGTGGTTCTGTTCGAAATAAGTATCGCACACTACGTCCATTTTATGGTCAATATAATAGTCCATCAGAGCACGTAATTCGATTAACCATGGAACGGTTTTGAACCACGTTTACTCTAAATGATAATATGCATCCACAGACACGTTGTATAATGCGTACTGAAGTAGATGTTGCTGCCGTAGACGTAGCTTACAGAAAGACCCGAATCAGTCTATCTGCCATCGAGCACATCGGTTGGATACGTGTCCATCTACTTTATGAAAGAGTTTACAGAAACATCTTACTTTTGGTGCTTACAACATCCAATTCATGCAAGAATTGAAGGTACATCATCACCTAGCAAGGCGTAGATTCGGTGAATGGGTGGTCCTAAACGAGATTGCCGTAGATTCCGATTTTCATAAGCGAATTATTTTTAACGATGAACCTCAGTTTTGGTTAAATGGCTACGTCAATAAACAAAACTGCCCTACTTAGAGTTAAGATAATCCTCAAATGTATGTTGAGAAACCATTACATTCAGAAAAACTGACTGTTTGGTGTGCTTTGTGGTTTGGTGGAATCATTGAACCGCACTTCTTCAAAAATTATGCTGGCCAGAACGTTACGGTCAATGGTGACCGCTATAGAGCCATGATTACTGCCATTTTCATTCCCCAATTGAACAACCATGATGTACAGGAACTGTCGTTTCAATAAGACGTCGCAGCATGTTACACAGCTCGTGCCGCAATTAATTTATTGAAGAAAACGTTTGGTAACCGCATAGTACTACGTTTCTGACCGTAAATTGGACTAGAAGATCGTGTGATTTAACACTGCTAGACTATTTTATGTGGGGATATGCGAAAGTGCTAGTCTACGCCGATAAGCATGAATCGATTGACCACTTGAGGCAAACATTCGCCGCGTGATTGCCGATATTCGGCGACAGATATTGGAAGAAGTGATTGAAAATTGGACTTCAAGATTAGACTAAGTCAGAGCCAGCCATGACAGTCATATACCAGAAATCATATTTAAATTCTAATATAAAAAAATTATCTTTCGAATAAATTCAACTTCATGTCAATTGATAAAAATAATCTTTGTTTTATTCCATTTCAAAGTTCTATACCTCTAAAAACATAACTTAGGAAACAAAGTGCATTACAATAGCTAAAAATCCAATTAGATGTAAGGTCGCAGTAGAAAACAAACCCATAGAACTTGAACGAATTCAAGTACCTCGGCGTAGATTTATCCAGTCAAAGACCTAATAGGACAAATAAATAAATAATGTATCCTGTATCAAACGCCTAATGACCTATGGAATAAAATCCGGGAAGACACTTCATGTTCTTTTGGTGTCTATTCGTTTCGAATATTAGCGATAATGCTGACCATAATTATTTTTTTGACCGATTCTTTAAATAGTTAGTTGTTGTTGTGTCGAACCAGGATTTTTTACTACGAAATTCTTCTTCTTCTTCGGCTTTTCTCAATATGAGTTCGCCGTTTTCGTCCTTCACAGCACTCTATTTTCCCAGTCATCTTCGCTGAGGTCTCAATCTATCAGCATTTCCTATGTATGTTTTCCATCTTGTAGCAGATCTTTCTCCCGTTTTCTTCCTGTCGAGTCACAGTTTAATATTGTTTTTGTGCTCTGGCATTCTTTGTACATACCCATACCACTGCAGAGCTCTGTTTTCCAACCTTATTGTAATTTGGCCAGACTTTCACTCCAACTTAGGTAATATTTATCATTATGTTCTGAAAGATCTTCTTTTTTCTTTGGTTAGACTGCTGTTACATATCACTTCATGGAGTGCTTTCGTGGCCTGTTTTCTCCGTGCTATTCTCATTTCTATATTTTTCATATAAGTACCATCTCGGCTTTTCATTAACCCTAAATATTTAAAAGTCTTACAACTCTTAATAGTCTCTTCTTCTAAATTTAAGTTTAAATCTGCAACCTCGGATCTAATACATAAGTATTCGGTCTTACACATATTATATCTTGAGCTTCCATATTTTATATTCGTCCTTTAATTTTCTTATCATATATTCCATATCTTCCCTGTCTTGTGCAAAAATGACGTGGTCATCTGCAAAACGTAGTGAATGTGATATATTTTCTTGTACTGGTATGTCCATTGTTCCGTATTTTCTATTCTTCTTCTTCAAGTTCCACTCCTATCGGAGATTGGAAATTATTCTGGCAATTATAATTTTGTTGGTTACGCGCCTGAATAGTTCAATTGAACTGCATCCAAACCATTCACGGAGATTGCGTAGCCACGAGATTTTACGTCTTCCTACGCTTCTTCTGCCTTTCGATTTTACCCTGCATTATATTCATTAGTAGTTTGTATTTTTCTCCTTTCATGATGTGCCCCAAGTATTCCAATTTCTGATTTTTATGAAATTTAAAACTTGGCATTGTTTTCCTAGTTGTTCGAGAACTTGTTCGTTTGTTTTGCGATGCATCCATGATATTTTCAAAATACGTCGGTAACACCACATTTCGAATGCTTCTAGGTTTTTAATGTTGGATTTTTTAAGTGTCCAAGCTTCAACCTCATACAAAAATGTAGAGAAAATATAACATCGAAGCATTCTTGTCCTAAGCGATATATTGATATCGCGATTACAAAAAAGTTTTCTCATTCTATTAAAAGTTAACCGTGCAATTTCAATGCAGCATCTCATTTCTTTTGTCTGATCAGTATCTTCTGTGATCCATGCTCCAAGGTATTTGTACGAAGATATTTGTTCACTTTTTGTATTATCTAGTACTAGCTTAACTTTGATGTTTTGTGCTTTTGTAAATACAAAGGTAGTAACAGCAATGGTGATCAAAATAACAAACGAGGAAATGGTTCAAGTACTTCAAAAAATAAAGAAAGGGAAAGCAGTTTATTTAATAGAACTATGGACATTGAATAAATCTCAGATGAATGGTGAAACAGTAAACTATTACCTGTTTACAAAAACAAAGGAGATGTAAAAATGCAGGATTAAAAAAAAACAAACGCTCACATTAAGAAAGCATATTGTAGAGTTACTCGAGAGATTCTGTGGTGGACACTTAATCAGAAAGGAGTCCCCTGTGAATATGTAAAGATTGTGGGGGACATGTATGAAGGAGTAACAACTGGTGTTAGAACCGGCGTGGGAGAGACTAATAAATTTTATGTAACAGTAGGATTGCATCAAGGCTTGGCTTATCTATTCTAATTAGTTTTGGATCAAATAACAACGAAACTACATGGTAAAATTCCGTGGTGCTTAATGTATGCTGATGATGTAGTGTTAGTAGGAAATAGTGAAAGACACAGAAAAAAAAAACTGAAACAGTGAAGAAAAACTCTTGAGAAAGAAGGTTTAAAACTTAGTACGACAAAAACAGAGTACTTGGAATGTTCATTTAAAGAAGGGAGTTACTACAAAAAAATGATATCTTTGCATTTTAAACTCGCATTTTAAATATTTATCTATAATATAAAAACTTGGAAATTCAGAAGTATTTAAGTTAATACCTATTTTCTAATTACAACTATTTAAGCTGTTAGTGAAGCAGAAGAAACTTCTGCTAGTTTTAATATTAGTAGGATCTCGAGTTAACCATAGTCTAAACTCAGCCTCATTTAACCAAGACTCCTGAAATTTTTGTAGTCTTAATATTGAGGCTAATTTTATTGGTCCGTGCGGTATTTTCATCATCTGGTTGTTCACTCATATTTTAATGAATTCAATTTTTCAATATAAGTATTAAATTCAAATATACTATTAATGTATTGGCTGAGTCCAGCCCAACAATATCTTGAAGAGGATGAATCACGCTTACAAACGAAATCTGATATCGTAAACTGTGAATTCGAAAATGTCAAAGTTATTTCATTATTATTTTTTTTGGATTGAATTATTTTATTAGAAATTAATTATATCGTAAAATTATGGTTTATGAAAATTATAATATATTTAAGGATTATTGTAAAGGCATGATAGTACATAATAAAAAGAACTGTAATTATAGTATGTCTACTATAAATATATAGTATGGCTACTACCACTGCGTTTCAAAGATAGTGAAACAATGCTAGTCTTATAAGAGGCGCTTCAGATAAAATAGGAAAAAGCTTTATAGGAAAAGTATAGATCAATTTAAAAATAGTCAGATCTGGTAGTTATCAAATAAATAAAGAAGAAAGAAACAAACTATATCAGGTTTGATAAGATAACCAGCCACCAAAAGTTACAACATATGTACAAAAAAGTTTTATATTCTACCTTTTAAAATACCATTATCGGCTAAAAGAGTATCTTTAACAATATCGCCTGTGGGAAGCATAGTGATCACTATACTTGCATCTTTTGCTGCATCTTTGGGCGAACTACAAACTTGAGTACCCTTAAGATTCGCAACACTGTTAAGTGCTGCAGGTACAATATCGAATACTTTTACTTCTTGCCCTTTACTGGTGAGGTTCTTGACCATTCTGGCACCCATTTGGCCGAGACCGATGAATGACACATTGCTGGCATTTCTGGCTGTAAAAAGAAGAAAATTCTATTATTATATATAAGATATACCTAAAGAACTAACAAACAAGTTTATATATACGTACGGGTCGAATATTTTTATCTACTATATAGCGACGGTGGAGAAAAAAATTATGAAAACAATGGAGAGATAACCATAAAAGAACTACAGGAAGCAATTAGAGACCGAACAAATGGAAAAGCACCAATGACAAAATAACAAACGAAATGACCAAAAACATTGGAAAACATAAAAGAACTGCTATTGGAGGAGATAAAACTGGTACCAAAAGATTGGCAGAAGGAACGGAAAAGACGGGTGTATACTAGTTCGCTCCCACGGTCAAATTTTAATACCCCATATAAAAGAGGCATAGGTAAATTCGCTCCGGCCATATATTTCTTCTTCTTCTTCTTCAACTGCCCTGTCCGTTGCGAACGTTGGCTATTAACATGGCAATTTTGATCTTGTTTGCGGCGCTTCTGAATAGTTCGACCGATGTGAGCCCGAACCACTTCCGCAGATTTTGGAGCCACGAGTGTCTTCTCCTGCCTGGCCCTCGCTTACTGTCTATTTTCCCCTGGACAATCAATTGTAGCAGACGGTACTTATCGTGTCTCAATATGTGGCCTAGATATTCAAGCTTTCTTTGTTTAATCGTATTCACGATTTCTTTCTCCTTTCCGATTCTTTGGAGTACCTCTATGTTGGTGACATGTTCGGTCCAGGATATACGAAGAATGCGTCGGTACATTTCGAATGCTTCTAGTTTTCTCGTTAGCGTCTCCGTCAGCGTCCAGGCCTCCACGCCATACAGCAAGATCGGAAAAATGTAGCATTTAACTAGACGTAGTTTTAGGGGAAGAGACAAATCCTTGCTTATGAGGAGCTTTTTCATATTGCTAAATGCTGCTCTAGCTCGTTCTATTCTCGCCTTAATTTCTATGGTCTGTTCCCATTTTGCATTTACGTTGGTGCCAAGGTTCACATAAGATTCTACATGGTCAATTAGTATGTTACTTATCCGTAATTGTCGAGCAGGTTGTTGCTTTTTGCTTATCAGCATTCACTTTGTCTTCTTGAAGTTGAGGCTCAGGCCGTATTCCTCACTAACTGAATAAAGTCTTTCCATTACTTGTTGTAATTCGTCTATGGTACTGGCAAGGATCACCGTGTCGTCGGCATATCTTATATTGTTCGTTAACTCGCCGTTTATTTTTATGCCCTCATTTGCATTTTCCATACATTTGTTAAATATTTCCTCGGAATACATATTGAATAGGAGTGGGGATAATATACACCCCTGACGGACAACTCTTTTGATCTGCACGCTTTCAGTGAGTTCGTTGCCAATTTTTGCTCTTGCTATTTGACCCCAGTATAGGTTTGCCACAATTCGAATGTCCTTGTCGTCAATACCTGTCTTTCGCAGAATACCTATCAATTGTTCATGATTGACATTGTCAAATGCTTTTCTAAAATCTACAAAACACAAATACACGTCCTTATCAACGTCTCTACACCGCTGTATAAGCACCTGGAGAGCGAAAATTGCTTCTCTAGTTCCAAGTGCTTTCCGAAAACCAAACTGCGATCTATGAATATTTGACTCACATTTATCATATATTCTTCTATGAATGATCTTAGTGAACGCTTTAGTGACATGATTGATCAAGCTTATAAGCCGGTAGTCATCACAAATCTGGGCATTTGGTTTCTTCGGGATTGTAATAAATGTTGACTGCAGCCAGTTCTCCGGGATTTTACCGCTGTCTGAACTGTTTGTCTGATTTACATAGGATCTTTAATATTTCGCAGGGTACATTGTCCGGACCTGCTGACTTATTGTTTTTTAGTGCTGCAATGGCATCTTCTATCTCCGATTTAAGGATTGAAGGTCCTGTTTCTCCTTCTCCATATAGGTGATCATCAGTCCTGTCAGATGCAAATAATTTTTCTATGTATGATTTCCATGTTTTTAAGATCGTTGATGGCTCTGAGATGAGATTTCCATCGCTATCTTTTATGCTGTTGGGTGACTTATTGAATTTCCTCTTGTTTGTCATCGATTTTATTTTTTTGTGCATATTGTAACTGTCGTATTTTCCTTCGTATTGTTCTATTTCCCTGCATTCGTTGAAAAACCATTTTTCTTTGGCTTCTCGAATTTTCGTTCTTATGGTTTTGTGGATGTGCTGGTATTTTTCTGCATTTTTATTCTTGAATTTACGTCTTTCATCCATCATATCCATTATCTCATCAGACATCCATTCTTTCTTTTTCCGTCGGTCACGCTTTAATAGAGTCGCGCATGTTGTTTGGATTGTTTCCCTCGATTTATCCCATCTCTCTATTATGTCCGACGTGTTCTCGTTAATGTCCTTTATTTTCTTTCCTAGTTGTTTTTTTTTACTTTTATTTCGGTTTCTGGGTTAGTGAGTTTTTTAATATCGATTGTGTTTAAATTAGATCTTTTCTCGAGCCGTTTTACTCTCATGACCATTCTGCATACCAACAAATTGTGGTCCGTAGGAACATCGGCACATGGGTACGTTTTTGATGATTTTATCATCAAAATTTTGATTATAAATGGTGCATTATAAATGGTACGTTTTTGATGATTTTATCATCAAAATTTTGATGATAAAATCATCAAAAACGTAATTTTGATGATAAAATCATCAAAAACGTACAGTTTCTAAGAAAACGTTTCTAAGAAATATATATATTTCTTAGAAAAGATATTTGAATAATGTCGTTTCACACTTTGTATTTACCTATTAATACAACACTACCATCATTGTTTAAAAAATAATGAGTCTTTTTTAAACAATGCTACTGTATAACACTACTTCTTACTTAAAAAATATTAAAATTATAACGATAATATCACTAAATTATTATGATGTTAGAGCTAATATTCCCTTGTTCAATATTTGATTGGGTTTTTCCGTATCAGAAGTTGCAATTGATATATTTCTTTCAAAAGATTGATAGGTAATTAGTAGTCTACCTAAAATTCTCTAAAATTTTATGATAAGAAATAGGAGTGGTGCGAATCTTAACATTATTACTTTAGTTTCAGTTTGAATGTCGTTATACCTAGTTCATGATGGAGAAATCTAAAGTAAGTGAAATGTTAAGTGAAAAGGGCACCTCAATCAAAGAATATAGACGCTGAGCATCAAAAGTTTGTTGATCACAAAATAGCGGAATTAAAGCAAAATAAAATTAGTAGATTTGATTTTGTCAAATGTATTTCATTTAGATTTCTAGCGAAATACATGCCCCGTTTTAATTTATATTTATTTAATTTTGTAATGGTAGATAATATCCCATATTATGTTAGTTTTTACACTTGTATTGCTTTCTTATTATACCTATATCTTAGAATAAGCACAAAAATTATTTCAGTAATTTTTAAAAACAATTAAAAATTTCTAATGTAATTTCTAAATCAATCACTAACATTTTTCAAAATACATAACAGTAATGAGCGCGATAATACCGGCAAAATAACGCAGAAGATGGAAAACATATTAAGTTGTGAGATAAATAGAAATGAAACTAGTGGAGATGGGAAAATTAGCGATAGAACCTACAAATCTACATTTCATTTATTGTTTCCCACCTTTAGACGTAAGAGTTTGGAAACTACCGCTGCGACAGCGAGTTTTAGTTGACATCCTCCTCTGATAGGTACGTCTAAAGGTGAGAAACATTGAATAGAATTAGAGACCGACCGAATGTGATTTTTTTGGCCGAAGCCGATGCCGAAGTTCGGCCTGAAGAATACCTTCGGCCGAAGCCGAAGGTGACTAAAAATATATCTATTACCTATTATATGTTAATAATTTAAATAATGTGCATTACATTTTTAATAACTGATAAGTGATAAACAAAAATATAAAATTATGAGATAAAAAAGTCAAATATTTATACATTATTTGGTAATAGAAGCGATAATAAAAATAAATAACATCAAAAAACATTAAAGCAAGTGAGTTAATAGTGCTGGTAGTTAATATTCGAAATCAAACATCCTAATATTATACGTAAGAAAAAGAAGCTTGTCAGCATTTTCTCCCAACAAATTAGTTCTTCTGTCAGCGTATAGTTGCCCAGCAGAGCTGAATAACTGCTCACTAGGTACACTCGTTGGTGGTATCGATAGAAATTTTTTGGCTGCAGTTTTTAAAGAAATATAGGGACTTGATTCCCAATAATGAAATATGTCGGCACTTCTTAAAAGCAAAATCTCTCGTAAATACGAATCTAGGTAATCTGCATTGGAATCGTTGTCGTTATGAATTTCTTTTGTTGTATCTAGAACGGCTGTGACAAAAGTATCATGTGAATTCCAAAGACTATTGTTTTCTAGATCTTCTACATGTGTAGTTGTAGATGATGATGTTAAAGCGATAGCCATAGGAACTTTATTTGTATAACTAAACTTAGAGCTATCAGATTCACGTAGAAATTTTAAAATTCTTGCTTTACATGTAATTACTTCCTTGTCTGTCAAATATTTTGATTTAAAGCGAGGATCTAGAAGAGTCGCAATTGACAATTCTGGCAAATTTGTAATATTAGCGAATCTTTTAATTAATGATTCACGACGTCGTAGCTTTAATAAACTTATCTCCTCAGAGTCCTGTTCTTTCGCAGAAACTTTACCATTTAGCATTTTTATTAGTGGGATAACCAATGATACACAAGCAGAATCGGCTGAAAGATCTAGCGTCGCTTGGTAAAAACAAGTTAAAACTGAAATTAAATTGTTGATCAATTTCCATTGTGTTGAACTGGGAACTTCAATACCACCACGTTCAGCCATATACAAATTTATTTCAACTTTCTGTTCGAATAGCCGCTCCAACATTAGGTAAGTGCTATTCCATCTTGTTTCCACATCCTGAATTAACATATGCTGTGGCAAATTGCAAGTTTGTTGAAACTGCCTCAGGTATCTGCACGCTTGTTCACTCCTTTTAAAATGTCCCACAATTTTACGACATTTTTTATTTGTGTTTTCAATTAATTCCTGTTTTAATAAAGAATCATGAATTACAAGTTGTAATGAGTGAACCACACATCTTAGATATGTAAATTGTGTAATACGAATAGCCGCGACCATATTTGCTGCGTTATCAGTTACAGTTATATGAATTTTGTTTTCTATTTTAAAATTTTTAATTATTTCATTAAGTTTACTTGCAATAAACATACTAGTGTGGTCATCATTAAGCACACTAGCGCCTAATATAACTTTAAGACGTTTTGAACCATGAACAAAGTGAGCTGTAAAACTCAAAAGAGAACAGGTTTTAGCAGGATTGCTTCAAATATCTGACGTAAAGCTTATCTATTCGGCTTTAGAAACTAAATTTGATACTTTTTTCCAAACCCTGTCATAGGTAGCTGGCATTAAACTAGTTCTAAAAAACTTTTCCGTTTTTTTTCTGTATTTGGAAGTAACATTAGGATCTCCAAAATTTAAACGCTGAAAAGCTTCTCCTTCAACGATAGAGTATGGTAACATGTCCACAATAATAAGGTCCATGATACCCTTATCAATCCTAGATGATATCGGATGATCATCAGGCCATAGAGCAGGTGACTTAAGTTCCATTATTTGATGTAGGTTGGACTGAAATGTCCTGGAAACTGGTTGTGTAACATCATGTGGAGTTTTCATTTGTTCCAATTTTCGAACTTTTATTCCCATTTCAATGTCACAAAATGATTTCCATTCTTCTGTATGGATTTTTTGTAGATGATTTTTAATGTTTGTAATAGTTTGTTTTTTAGGTATTAAACTGCCAAGCGATAATGACTTTGAACATAGTTTGCATGCAGCTTTGTTGCCACTTTTTTCAAAATAATCCCAAATTGGATTTTTTATTGACATTATCTAAAAACGTTTGAATTTGAATGAAGCGTATTGTTCAGAGATTAGTCACCTTCGGCAAAACCTTCGGCTTTGTTTTGGCCGAAGCCGAATTTTGGCCGAAGGTTTAAATATTGGCCGAAGGTGGCCGAAGCCGATGCCGAAGCCGATTAATCGGTCGGTCTCTAAATAGAATGTAAATTTATAGGTTTCTATCGCTAAATTTCTCATCTCTACTAGTTTCATTTTTCTTACAACTTCATATGTTTCCATCGTTTGCGATATTTTGCCGGTTATTAGCGCGCTTATCACTGTATTTATATAAATGTGTAACTACCAACATTTGATAGAATTTGTAACATAAAATACAAAAGCCGCAGTACCTATTTTCCTGGTGTTAATTTTCCTAGAACTTAATAGATAAATGCTTAATCCGCTTGACTATCTTCGGGAGCGAACTAGGTTACGGTTTTCGGAGCGAACTATCATTATCATCATTTTGGCTTTACAACCCTGTGCGGGTCCTAGCCTCCCCAAGAATTCTCTTCCAGTCGTCCCTATCCATCGCCTTCCTCCATATTTCTTATATCTTGGTCTATGTTATCTAGAAATCTTGTTCTGGGTCTTCCTCTTCTTTTTTGACCAATAGGTCTATCAAGGAGCGTTTTTCTAGGGTTAGGGCGTTCCCCTATTCACCATTTGGGGACGCGTCCGATGGGCGACAGACAACATCCACATGGATTTCGGAGCGAAGTTTGACCTTGGGAGCGAACTAGTGAGCTCCGGAAAAGACTCATGACAGACAATATCACTTAAGTGTATAATTATAATTAGCGATTAAAAAACACAAAAAGCAAACTTAAAAAACACTAAGCACATATTTCACAAACAATAGAAATAGTCAGTTTATACATGTTAAAAATATACAGTATGGATAAAATGTTTTATTGTGTATATAATAAAATTAATTTAAATTATTTAGAATATTACAGTAAATGCCCAGTTTTTAAACGGAGGTCAACTGCCCCACACGTATTTTTCTGTTTTGTACAGTCACGTTTGTGTTGTGTTATTCTCTATTTGAGCCATTGTGAAGTTTGACCAACATATGTAACGACTATGTCTAGTCACAGAAGGTGTTATTAACCCTTAGAATCTATTATCAGAAGCCTTTAGAACCTATTATTAGAAGGAGTTATTGTAAATGCTTTATCAATGGCAGGTTTTTATATTGAATTGGCTGTACTGCTCCAATACAGCTGCAATGTACTAAATGTTTTGTTTTAGCTAAAACTGCTGAATCATCAATTATAGTATTCAATTAACTAAATTTACTGCTGTAGCTGAAGGCCCCGTTAAGAAAAAGGCCCCGTACTAAAATAGACCCTGCGAGTCCTTTTAGGACGGTTTACTTCGAAAAACGACAGAATATAAATAGTCATAAATAATACGATCACAATAATGCAATATATAAAAGGCACCTCTTTACAAACACATTGAAGCCGACTTTACTTAGTAACAAGGTATTTATCAACACACAAACTACACAAAAATTATTATTTCCTAATTACTTTTTAGGCTTAATATTTGAGACATGTAGTAGTTAATGCGGTTAATTGAAATAAAAAAAATTGTAACGATACTGAATGCATTTATATTAAAAAAACTAAATAATTTTTACAACGTGTATTTATTGAAATAGATAATGGTTATTAAAATAGGTAATGTGATTGTTCAAAAGAATGTCGTAATGATTTTTGTGTCTTGTGACGAAGGGTGCCACGCGTTATTTGTTTATCATTTGTATTTCAAAAACATAAAAACACGCTTAATTCAGATCCTACTATTTTATACATATGTATTTTTAGACAATAGGAAGGTCGATATTGGATCTTGATGTGTAAAAATAAAAAGAAAATATATTTTTGTAGGATTTCACCACACAAATATAATATTTATGTAACACAAAAGTCGAATTTTTGAAAAAAAAAAAAAAAATTAAAAATGGTTACCAAAAAAATTAAGGTCATAAATAATTACAATTAGAGGTTTTCCTAACAATCAGGCGTGGACTGGCCACACGGTAAAATTACCGAAGCACATCACCTCGCTATTTTCAGAAAAAAACGTCGGTGAAGTTAACTGTATTTTATACTAAATATATTTTCTTTTTAATCTTAAAAACATTAATGAAAGCACCCAGGGCCGGTTCTAGATTTTTGAGCGCCCCGGGCAAAACAAAATTTGGTGCCCTTTCATACAAGAATACAAAAAATTAATTTAATATAATCTCAAAATTCCATAAAACGTCAAACATCGTTTTTTGGCCATAACTCGCTTAATTTTTTTCTAAAATAGATCACGTATGATCCTCAAAATTATGTACAAAAATTTGTTCAGAATTTTTAAAGTGGTACAAGGCAGTTAAAAATGGAAAAAACTGTTTTTTGCCATTTATTGATTTTCATTTTAAGTTAGAGATGGGATACTCTTTTGAAAGTTATTTGAGTATATAGCTGATATCGATACCTTTAATTTGGACCCCAAATGAACCATTTTAGACTCTTAGAACCAGAGTTATGTTGATTTAAACGACGCAAATCTGATAAGAACCTTCGGTTCTCCGGCGTTTTCACCGGTTTTTTGCCGTTTTGAGTTATACTTTTAGTTAGAGAGACGTTACTCTTTTGAAAATAATTTGATCTATCAATTGACATCAACACCTTTAATTTGGATAATGAATGAACCATTTTGGGCTCTTAGAACAGGAGTTATGACGATTTAAAAGCCGGAAAGCTGATTAGATCTTGTTTTCCGGACATTTCGAAATTTTTTTGCCAGTTTGTGATACATTTCTAGCCAAATTATTATTTAACTATTTTATTTCAAAAACTGAAATCAAGACCTTAAGCTAAACCTTAGATTTGGCCCTGTGAACCACTTATGCTTCTTCTTCTTTAAGTTCCATCTTCTATCGAAGGTTTGAATTCATCATGGCTATGCGGACACTATTGACTGCTGCTTAATAGTTCTGTACTACTGCATTTATACCATTCCCTCAAGTTCTTAAGCTACGATATTCTTTGTCTTCCCAAATTTCGCTTTCATCGAATTTTGCCTTGCATAATAAGCTGCAATAATGAGTATCTTTGCCCTCTCATAAACTGGCCTAAGTACTCAAGTTTTCTTCTTTTGATAGTCACTGGTCACACAAATGTTACTGGTTTGGTTGCAACTCAAGGCAATTGTTCAGAGCAGCTGCCTCGAAGGTCAGAATAGCCATGATGATTGCCAACCTCCAAACCTGATTCCAAGCCATAAAGGAGAGTAATGAATACATAACACCGAAGCATTCTTAAGCGTAGTCCTAATCATTTATATCATGACTACAGAGAAACTTTTTAAGTTTAACGAATGATGTACGTGCTATTTCAATACGTGTCTTAATTTCTTTGGTTTGGTATACATTTGATGTTATCCATGTTCCTAAGTATTTGTAGGTATCCACACTCTACATTACAGTATCCTCAATAATCAATTAGATGTTTGCATCTGCTGATTTAGTCATGATCATGCATTTATTTATTTTTTTCAAATTGATCCTTAGTCCGTATTGATCACAGTATTCATTAAGTCGTTGCATTACGTTCTGTAAATCATTGTTGTTATCCGTTATTATTACTGTAGCGTATGCAAAACACAAGTTATTCAAAACTTCTCCATTGATAGCCTTCTATTGAATCTAAGAGCGCTTTTTTAAATACCGCTTCACTGTAGACATTAAAGATTAGTGGTGACACCACGCAACCCTGGGTGCCTCCTCTCTGTATTTTGATATCTCGGGTGTTCTGGTTGTCAACTCTTACCTTGGCAGTTTTATTCCAATATAGATTAGATATAATTTTCATATCACGACTGTCAATATTTTTACTTTTTATTATTTCTACAAGCTTGTTATGTTTAACCTTATCAAATGCCTTTTCAAAATCTACAAAACATAAGTACATGTTCTGATTCATATCCATGCATCTCTGGGCCAACACATTCCAGCCGAACAAAGCATCTCTTGTGCCCATACTATTTCTAAAGCCAAATTGTGTATCACTAATTTCATATTCAAGAGTTTTAACAATTATGCTGTGTATTATTTCCAAAAATGTTTTAAGTGTGTGACTCATTAAAGCTATTGTTCTGTGATCTGAGCAGGATATTGCATTTTACTTTATGAGTATTGCCACATAGGTCGATTGCAGCTATTGTCTGGCCATTGTGGAAGTCTGATAGTTTAACCATTACATCAATGACAACTTCATCAATAAGTTTTAATAATTCTACGGGCACATCATCTGGTCCGGTAGCTTTGCTCTCTTTTGTGTTTTTAATGGCATAGATGACTTCTTCCCGTAATATTGGTGGTCCGGTATCCTCTGTGGTTTCTAATGATAGTTCTTCTCTTTCATCATTAAATAGCTTTTGGATGTAATTGGTCTAGCGACACAATCTTTCCTTCATATTAGTAATAATATCTCCTTATCGTTTTTAAGGATATTCGTTCTTACGCTTTTTCTAGAATCTGTCATTTCTTTATTTTTTTTTTTGTAAATTGAAGCTATCATACTTTTTATCCAGATCTTCTATTTACTTGCATCAGTTGGAGAGCCACCTCGCTTTTGCCTTTCGAATTTTCTTTCTGACACTTTTCTAAATTTCTTTGTATTTATTCAGGTCTTTTGCTTTATATTTTCTTCGTTCTTCCACAAATTCAAGAAATTCTGCTATCATCTAATTTTTTGTCTTTTTCCCAAGTGGTTTGAGGGTTTCTTTTCCAACTAACACAAGAACATGTTGAATTTTTTCCCATTTTTGATCAATAGTTGGAGTTTCTGCATTATCTTTTTTGACTTTCCTTGTGTTTTCGTTTATTTTAAATTTCATTTCCGCATATGTGTTGTCTTGTTTGAGCCGCCTTGTATCCATGATTTTCTTGGAGCTGGGGGCATTACATTCTGTAGTTTCACTCTTGGACAAAACAACCTGATTGTGATCGAAGAATATGGCCGCTCCTGGATAAGTTTTTGATGACATTATATTATTTTTTATACCTTCTGTTGACGATATTTAATTTCTGACTATTTTGTTGTTATTATCAGCTAGTGACCTCCATGTTTATAATCTACATTTAGGAAGTTTGAACAAGGTATTTGCAATTATGAGTTCTTCATTTATACAGAAATCAACCAGTTCATCTTCACGTTCATTCCTCTCCCCGAGTCCATACCACCCCACACAATTCTCCACTTCTACTTGGCCCACTTTAGCGTTTAAATCTCCCAATATAATATTTTTATCATCTGTTTTAGTCAGCTTTAAGACATTGCCAATTTGTTCATCTCTATGGTGTCTTCATCCATGTACCATCCAACATAAAGGAGAGTTGAGAGACAGCATCAATACTCGATCAAAGTAGGGAACACTCTCTTCCTGTGATTGGAGTTGTTGTTACCGGAATAATACGTTGTTCCATTTCTGGTGTTACATTTTTATGATTCAGGCATTGTATATCGTTAAGCCACAGTATGTTAATCTTTGTCAGATTGGTATAAACTTCGTACGTTCCATGTTGCAATTTTCAAGGCTATAGAGTTATTCTTATTTATTTGACAGGAATTTATCTTGATGACGACCTGATAGGTCCTGTCGTCTAAATCTGATTGTCCTCCTCTGTCGGATCTTGGATTCCGAGATCCATGATCATTAGGTAAATTAACGATAATGGGTCCATGATGATTTTTACTTAGGATATCCATGTGGATCTTTAATGTAATAGTCATCCCGTGGTTTTCTACATCTCAATGCCGTTGACTAATTTAGTCAACTCAACACTTTTCCAAAATAATCGCATTTTACAAATCACCTGCATAATAATTCTTAGTTGTGATATTTGTTCGTTAAACCACCGACTTCCTGTGGATAAGCATAATTAATACTTTATTCTTAGTAAAACTGCTTAGAGATAGTTAGATAACACCACCTAAGGTTTGTTACGGACACTAAATGTTTTATTTGAAGCCAGTTTTGCTATCATCATTAGACAACTCCAATCTTATTTAATGCATTACGGAAAATCTTATCGTAGTAGGTTGATATCACGAATACTTTGAAAACTAAAAATAAGACTTGTTTCCATTAATCAATGACTTTTGTATTATCTAATTTATTTTGCATTATTAAAGAAAAGCAGAAAATGCCGAGGCATAATAAATTTGGAATTGTAAACTACTACGTTAGCATTTTTCTTTTTCTTTCCCTAGCCATGGCTTGGGTATCTGACCTACCAAGTTTTCTATTAATGTTACAAATTCCGTTTTAATGTAGTTTTTGACATGACGTGAAAATTTGGAATTAACACTAGTAAAACATAGGCGTTACGTTTAGTTTTTAAAAGGTATAACACTTTCAATAGACTGATACTTTTCACAGAATGTGAATATGTACACAAAAGAATAGAATTTAAAAAAAATATGAAATATTCATAATATATTCGTTATTTACAATTAAAGGTTTGTAGTGCTGGAAAGAAAGGGTTGATAAATGACAGATATATATATATATATATATATATATATATATATATATATATATATATATATATATATATAATCGTTAAAAGATGTCTCCTGATAAATGATAGATAGTTTTGTTAAACAGACAGATATTAAAATCGACCTGTTTTATGTAATATCAGGACATTTGTCTGACAAATCTCCTAGTTCCGGACCTGGCGAACACTTTTTGTATTCATATGATCCGTAATATATCTTACATAATTAATAGGTCGCACTGATAACTTGCTGGTGGTCAGTTTGATAAAAGTTATGTGAATTTTAAAGTTAAATTTGTGATGAAATTTAACAACCATAATCCAATTTGTATATATTTATAAACATTGTTATGTACAGTTATTTATAATCATTATTTTATTTAATCTTGTGGATTTTAGCAGACGAGACCTGAAGACGATCACAGTGATCTAATCCAGAGAAATAAGGTATTCCCGTGGCTTTGACCCGGCCAGGTATCTGACAACTTTTTTGAGTTTTATGGACCTCGATAAACCAAACCTGCATATTTTCTGCAAAGGGTTTAATTTTTCCTCATTTTGGTGCCTATTCGTTTCGAATATTGGCGATCATTCTGGCTATAATTATTTTATTAACTAATGCTTTAACGGGTTTTTTTAAATTATTAACAATTTAAAAAAATTAAAATGCCAAAAAGTCTACCAGTAAAAAGTAATGCATTTTTAACAAATTTGAAGGTAATCAACATTATACTCGTAATTTGCTTATTCGTATATAGCGGCATACGAGAAAATATCAGAGGACGCTATGCTAATTTTGATATATTGACTTAGAGAAGACCTCTAGCTGAGTATAGAATAAACAACTGATCGAATCCTAAATTCCTTCATTACATCATCTAGTACAATATTGAACAGGATGGAGCCTAGTACAGCTCCTTGTCGTAAGCCATCATGCCCATCATTGACTCTAAACTCTTCTGATTCCATATTATCTGTTCTTACTCTGTTTATTGTGTTCTTGTATAGGCTCATAATAGCTTTTCTGAGTTTGCTGTCTACTTCTCTGTTTCTTAGGCTTATGTCTATTTGGGTTCGCAGGGTTCTATCAAATGCTTTTTCGAGGTCTATGAAGGCTTGGTATAGTTCCGTGCTTGTATTTCGTGCATTTTGTATTAGATGCTTGAGTGTAAAAATATGGTCATGGATGCTTCTTCCCTTCCTGAAACCGCTCTGTGACTGCTCCAGCTTATGGTCTACTTCTTGTGGTAGTCTTTTCTCCAGTGCTGGTAAATAAACTTAAGGGATACTCAGGAGCGTTATACCTCTGTAGTTGCTGCATTCTCGTCTGTCACCTTTTTTGAAAATGGGTAGAATAACGCCCATTTCCCAGTCTTTTGGGATCTTGCTCTTATTCCATGCTTTATTGCAAACTTTTCTAAGCATTTCATTTCCATTTTCTCCCATATTTTTTAGCATTTCCGCAGTTATCTTATCATAGCCAGCTGCCTTTCCTCTTTTGAGCCTGAGTATTATTTCTCTTATTTCTTCTATTGTTATTTCGTTTTGGTTTGGGTTCTCATATGGGTTTTCTTCAGTGTTATCTATTTAATTATTATAGTCTTTTTGAGTCAGAAGGTCTTCGAAATATTCTCTCCACCTGTTCATAATACTTTCGTTCTCGCAGAGGATGTGGCCATCTTTTTTTTTTAATTTGTTTTGGTGTTTGTTGTCTGTTCTCTGTTCTTGGGCTTCTCAGAGTTTTGTAAAATACTTTTTGGTTAGTGTGGTAGTCTCTCCAGCTTATTCCCAAAATCCCCCCAGCTCTTTTTTTTGCTTCAATCACAATTTCTTTTATTTTTGCCCTCTGTTGCTTATATTTTTGATAGCTTTCTGCATTCTGGTTCCTAGATATTTCTTCCACGCTAACTTCTTGGATTTGACCTCTTCTTTTATTTCATTACTCCACCAATTCGTACATTGTCTGTTTTTATTGATTGTAGCTATTCCGCAGATTTGCTTGCCCCCATCTAGGACAGATTCTTTAAGTTTTTGCCAAGTTTCTTCTAAGCCATAGTTCTGGTTTAAGTGCTTTTGTAGACTATTGTTCAATAAAAACGAATTTTGAGAACGATTTCCGAAGTGGAAATTGAAACGTCAATAAACGTACTTTAACTTTTAATTGTGGCTTATTCCCATTTATATAGTAATTAGATATGAAGTTATTAATAAAATATAAATTTAATATTTAATTAATAATTTGATAGTAAATTTAATTATCATATAAAATAAATAAGATGTTTAAAAATAAAATTTGATTATAGTTTGAAAGGAATTTATTAACAACTAAAAATATATGATGACTAGAAACGAAATAATAGAGAGTAGTAAATCGATGTGAAGACCGTTATTTCGTAAAGCTACTCGTGACGCAATCTCGTAGCGCTTCTTCCGTGACGCTCCCTTCAGCATTTTACAATAAATAAGAAGTAATATAACGCCAGTATAGGAACGTATAAAAGAGATAGAGAAAGGAAATTGTAAACATGATGACGGCCAACGTCTGAATACGGACACGACACCTAAAGAAGATTGAATTCCCTCAATAAGACATTTAGCAGCCAAAACAAAGCATTTTGTGATATTACATTATCGTAGTTGAGTTGTTACTGAGTACATAAAGTATTCAGTACTTTACCGCACAAATATCACATATTATAAGAAGTATACATTTGTATGTCTATTTTGCCATTGTTTTTTACGAAATTTGTTATAACTCTGGTTGTAACAATCGGGTCTAAGTTTGCCAAAGGCCATTTTGTTGTTTTTTTTAAGGAACAATTTTCATTTTGATATATTTCAATGTCTGTAATAGTTTAGAAGATACAATAATTTAAACAATTAAATTATTAATAACAAATTATCTGAAGGGTTTTTAGCCTGGTACCCTCGACAAATCGATTTTAGATACCAAAAAACGTAACAAAAGTCAAGGTAGCGAGGGGACATAAAAGTGCATACTCATACTCAACTCCCCGTCGCTCCTAGATTATAAATACCACAATAACCCTTAATTTACTAAATAATACCTTTTTCCCTTAAATTTATGTTTAACCACCAACCACCACAATATTAATCTAATAATCGTGATAAGAATTGACGTAAATAAATATTTAAAATAATAGTTTCTATTCTAATTGACCTTGTAATACTAAATGATATTTTTATGTACCTTTTCCTAATTTAATTTTAAGTCAGTTATTAACGAATTTTTAAATAATTAATATTTTTATATGCTTAAGTACACGTTTAATCACTTTACTGATTTATATTCATTTTTAACATATTTACATATTATTTTTAATTATGGCTATATTAAAATTCACTTATCTTTGAATCATATCTTCTTACTTGCAGTATCTAAATCGCAAATACAGTAATAAATTGCGAAAAGCGAACAGGACTAAGCTATGGTATTTAAAGTTTTATATAATTCAGTAAATTTGTACTATAAAGTGATACTAGTAGGAAAGTTTTGGGGAAGTTCTGATTTTTTCATTTCATATGTGTTTTGGGGTGCTAAATCTGAATCTGAGGTTTGCGGACAAAATTTCGTGACGCAACATTTAAAAAACCAGAAAAAATAGTTTTTTTTTTGCTTTTTTCCGGTTTTTTTGCTTAAAACTCGAAAACTGTCAACTTTTAGTAAATGGTCTGTTTACAGAAACTAAAGTACTTAAAGTTCTGTACAAATGTCACTATTTTGGTTATTGTACAGACGAACCGTTCGGTCTCAAGTGCAAGTTGAAAATTGGCAATTTGTACCGGTGTCACCGCAAAACCCACTTTTTAGATTTGTATTGAAAGGTTTCAGTTAATTTCCCCTAGTATTTAAGTTAATTAAAATAAAGACCGAGTCACACGGATAATTCACGTTTTGACTCAAATATTATAGCTAGATTGCAAAAAATCAAAATAACTCAGTTAAAAAGCAGTTAAAGCCGCTTTACATTCCAAACGGCAACAATGTGCTGAACTGTTGTAGACGTTGTAGTATGTGTGTACGTGTAGCGTATGTGATACTACGTCTGCATTGTTTAATCAAGGGAAACTGAAATTTCTTAAAGTCCTGCAGAAGAACAAAGATTTGCAATCGGTAATTGAAGCTTTCAAAGACACCAATTCAAGTCAAGATGAGATTGCCACAGCAAGAAACATGTTTCTCGCGGCTCTATTTGGAAAAAAAGAGACAAAACTTAACGATTTAAGATATAAACAATACGTATCTTCATCATTCAAAAATAAGACCAACATTTCCTCATTGCCCCCAACTAAAGCTGCTGTACGAGAACATTCACTGAGAGTTTACTATTAGGTGCAGCAGTGGTTATCCGGTCAAGCCACACCTAACGAGCAACAAAAAGACCCAAGTGAGTGGGGATGGCAAAAAACTAGTAGTGGTCTTGTGCCAGAACCAACTACGTTGCACCCTGCAACTCAATACTCCGGTACATTTCATGTAAATGTAAAAAGGGCTGTCATCGCAATTGTGCATGCAGGAAGGCGGGACTCCATTGTTCCCCAATATGCGCATCATGCGAAGGACTGTGTAACAATGTTGAGCCCCCAGAAGACAGCTCTGACATAGACGTAGAAGAAACTGAAGAAAGAGGGAGAGGTATGATGGATCTGACAAGTTATTTTGTAGTCATTCATCTCTCCTTGATATATGATATGTGTCTCTCCTCTTTTTATTTTCCAGGAGAACGACTCCCGACGCGGACGATGGAGCAATCAGACCCTGAGCCAGCACCCGATGCCATCGAAAAACCTCACTACGATGCGGAAGGTATGTTTAATCTCACAATCTATTTTGCAATCTTCATCTCTCCTTGATAAATGACTTAACTTTAAACTTTTATTTTCCAGAACAAGGAGAACCAGGACTCATCGTTATCGAAGAACCTCAGCCAGGGCCTTCCAAAAGACAACGGCTCATATAAATTTTGTATATTATAATTTATAATCATAATAATATATGATCATAAGTAACGAGATTTTAAGTTTTATTTTGTTACGAGTTCTACCTACCTACTGAATTTGCATAATTTTTTTTTTTCTTTTTTTTTTTTAATTACTTGTGTCGAAAATTAGGTGACATTTATCAAATGACAGCATCCATAAAAATAAAATATTGAAATGTAAAAAGTGGGTTTTGCATAAAATGCTAAAAATTTACAATTTTCAACTCGCACTAGAAACCGAACGATTCGTCTGAAAAAAAAGAACTAAATACTGGTATTTGTAGAAAATTTCAAGTACTTTAATTTCTGTAAACAGACCATTTACCAAAAGTTGATAGTTTTCAAGTTTTAAGCAAAAAACCCGAAAAAAGAAGAAAAAAAAAACGGTTTATTCTGTTTTTTTTTTTAATGTTGCGTCACGAAATTTTGTCCGCAAACCCCAGATTGTGATTAAGCACCCCAAAAAACATATGGAATGAAAAAAATCAGAACTACCCCAAAACTTTCCTAGCAAAAATACAATTTAACTGAACTAATAATATATAAATAAATAGCAACCCACTAACACCTGGTAGAGGCAAGTAGAATTAGTGCATATAGGAAACAACAACCTATTTATATCGGATTTCCGATGAAGTTCAACCACGATTTTATCCCTTATGCCTTTAAGATTACTGAAAGATGAAATCTAGGAGAGTAAAATATGTGAAAACTGTGGGTTTCCCGGGAGATATTTTGCTTGAAAATTGAATTTTCTTTTGTAAAGAAAATCGGTTTTTGTAAAGAAAATCTTTTTTTGTAAAGAAATTTTTTTTGTAACGAAAATCTTCTTTTCTAAAGAAAATCATCTGTTTAAAAAATTTCTCCCTTATTCCATTTTACCAATCGATAGATGAGTATTACTCATATTTTTAAAAATGTTGGCGTAAGGGCTACTGGTTGCCTAAGGCTGTTAATTATGACCTAAACACGTAATGTTTGTTTTCTTTATGCTACTTGAAGGTTTATTAGTTTTTATGACAAGGAACCTGAAAAACAAAGGCATAACAGCAGGTCATGAAAAGAAAACTTTCACCTAGGAAAAGTTCACCCTAGGTTAAAGGGTGAACTCAAACGTTATTCTAAGGGGAGAACTTAGAATAACGTTTGGGTGTAATAATTCATTGGAGCTCCCCAATGGAGTACCCCAATGAAATGCTCTTCACGTGTGAGTCCTGAGTAATAGAACTCCAACATCGTTCCCTAACCGATTCAAAATTCAGGCTAGCGTGAGATACTTTAATCCTATTTTAATGGGAATAAGCCACAATCGAAATTTAAAATAAGTCTATTCACGTTTTAATTTCCTCTTCAGAAATTGTTCTCAAAATACAAACATAAAGATAATTTTACTGCCAACATTGTACGTGGTTGCCTTTTAAAAGATGAATCACATGCTATATCCACACGTATTCCCATATTTCTCATGTCTTCATCGATGTTATCAAGAAACCTTGTTCTAGGTCTTCCTCTTCTTCTCTGAACAATGGGTATATCAAGGAGCGTTTTTCTAGCTGGGTCATTTTGTTTCATCCGCATTACAGGCCCCATCCACCTCAGACGTCCTATCTTAATATGTTTTACTATATCAGGTTTCTGGTATATTCTATAAAGTTCGAAGTTGTATCGACTTCTCCACGCTCCATTATCATTCACTGCTCCATACATTCGCCTTAGTACTTTTCTTTTGAACCATGCGGTTTATCTCTGCGATAGTATTATTTTCATTGTTAATGAGCGCTCCCAAGTATACAAATTCGTTCACTGCTTCGATGACGCTGTGTTGTATAACAAGTGGTCGTAGTATTTGTGGTTGCGTGCTTATTTTCATATACTTCGTTTTGTTGGTGTTTATTATTAAACCCATTATTATAGCTGATTCTTTTAATGCTACATACGCCTCTCGTACAGCGTTTTCCGTACTCCTACCAACATTGATATCATATCATCAGCATAGTCCAGGATTTACACTGATTTATTATATGTTGAACCAGTGGTTGTGATTTGTGATATACATATTACTTTTTCCAGAGCCAGATTGAACAGTATACAGGAGAAAGAGTCTCCCTGGCGCAACTCGTTATTTGTTTTAAGAGGTTCAGACAATTGCCCCTGAATTCGTACTCTACATTTAACTTTTTCAAGAGTTAGTTTTGTTAAATTTACCAACTGATTTGGTATTCCTAGCTCTTTCATTGCTTTCAAAATTTTTCTTCTATTCACAGAGTCGTAGGCTGCTTTGTAGTCTATAAATATGTGATGATTATCAATGCCATATTCCAGTGTTTTTTTTCCAAAATTGGTTACAGGGTTGCAATCTGATAAATTGTCGATTTACCACCTCTGCATTTAGAAAAATAATTCCTCTGTGGTTAGAGCAGTCAAAGATATCTCCTTTTTTGTGTATGGGGAGGGATTTTTGTGTCCATATTTCTTTTGCTGTTGTAATGCCATTATGATATCATGGCCACCTTCTTTATATAGTTCAGCTTGGAGATTATCCTCTTTTCTTCTCTTCTCCATGTCTGGTAATTCTCTACAGTTGTTCTAGTTCGTCGGGTAAGCATCTTTCTGTAGGCTTAATTTTTTTCTTTTGTTTCATTCTTGCATAGTCAAACCAATGATTTCTACTGGCACAAATTTCTGTTCCTAACTATGTAACTGGAGAATAGTCGTCAGAAAAATCATAGCATGTGATTTGTCTTTAAAAAGACAACTACATACATGTGGTGATGATGGTATGATGACAGTAACATTCTCCTGTTAGTGATTCCATAGTAAATAATGAGGAAAAAACTAGGAAAAAACTTATAAATAGAGGAAAAACATTTGTTAACATTTGTTTTATTAACAAATGATTATTCTGTGTCGTTTAAAAATAAGGAATTTTCAGGAATAAACCGAATGAAACAGAACAAACTTAGAACGGAATCCTACAGTATCCACAAAAAATAATACGAAGAAAATAACAATACCATACGTAAATGGAATATCAGAAAAGCTTAAATAATATATCAATTTAACAACATTCAAAACAACAAATACATTGAAATTTATTTTATGTAAAATTAAACCTAACAATGAACGAGAAAGAACAAAGAATTGTATTTATAAAATACTTTGTGAATGCAATAATTTTTATTTCAGTGAAACATCAAGACCATTAAATGTTGGAATAAGTGAACATCAATCTTATAAATATAGAGAATTTGATAGATCTCAAATATGTAAACACGCATGGGAAAATGAACAAAGGTTTTAATGAAACTATTCAAGTATATGTCCTAAAATAAACAGATAAAGAAGAAGCAGCTTTATGCTAAATGAGACCAACGGCATCGCGAATTCCTCGGCAGAATATAGTTGGATCTGGTTACCCATATTAAAAGAGGAAATCAATAAAACGAAAATACCACTTAGAACTTACCAACTAGTAAGTCAGTAACATATCGAGGATACATCATTTATGTTTTTTAATTAACATTCGAATATTCTCCAGTTAAAGTTGATTTAATGTAATCGACTGCACCATCTTACAATAAAGTTGTCCCAGGAATGCAACTCAACAATATTGGCAATATCATTTTAAAGTCGTCTACTTTAAAATGTATAATATACGTCTGAATTGTCAATATGAATGAGTTAGATATAATTAAATTATTAGAATAAATTTTCACCAAGTAATAAAGAACAAAATATGTTTAATTTATTAATGTTTTATATATTTGAAAACAATTTCCGAAGTGGAAATCGAAACTTCAAAAATAAACTTATTTTAAACTTAAATTGTGGCCTATTCCCAATAAAAATAGTAATTTCATTAAAATGTCACAAGAAAATAGCTTCAGAGCAATACAGTGAACACATTTTCGAGGAAATTCTATCAATTGCAAATGAAGGAATAATAGTAAATGAAAAAGCCGTTAATATCGTTCGATAAGGTATGTCAGTAAAAAGTTCTCGTTAATTGCTATACACTGTAGTTTCTCGATAGTCAATTTTTTTTTAAAGTAACCCCTGTATGTATAGTGCAAAAAGATAGTCATGCATTTTAATAAATGCAGTCATATGTTTACAATATATGAATGGCTAAACAACTGATAATTACGTAGGTTACCAACCATTCACTCTTTGCATAATACTATTTAAATTGTTTTCAATTTCGAAATTGAAAGTACGATAAATTCCTAATAATAGAATTTGTTATCACACATGACGTTGCTTAGACAAAATTTGTATCAGAAAATATATTTTTCACCGAAGATATGTTAAAAATTGCAGTGATGGAAAATTCATTTAAAAGAAAACTAAACCTTTGCCATCATGTTTGCGTAACCGTATGGTGAAGGTATTCTCGTGAATACGAACTATTTTCAGATTCACGATTCAATTTAAATTCATTAAATTAATTTATTTTATGATAACTACATAGAGCATAAAATGAACAAATTTTAAAAAAAGTTTCTTTTGATGATTTTCAGACGTGATAAGACATAAGTATACAAACTATCTAAAGAGTACATTTCCTGATCGAGTTACTAATAGAAGTAGTACAGTATAGCCTAAAATAAACAGTTCTTCTCCGGTTCAGTGTCTTATCCGGTCCGGATGTTGGCGATTATTAAGGCTATCGTGGTTTTGTTGACTGCTCTGCGAAACAGCTCCGCGGAGGTCATCCCAAACCATTGTTTGGGATGACCTCCGATAACCACGAGATACGAAGGCATTCCGGTCCTCTCCTGCTAAATACATACTTTACCCTGCATAACGAGTTGAAGAATTCGATATTTTTCTTCGTTCTGCATCACGTGCCCAAGGTTCTCAAGCTAATGTTTCACTAAATTAAAACACTTTTTTTTCTTTTCCAATGCGCTGTAGGACCTCAACATTAGTGGCATTGTCCAGAAGTAAAGATAACTGGACTTATTATTTTATTTCTTTAAGAAGTATATATTATTGACACTTTATTACATGTTCTAAATGTGCTCATTCACGTTCAAGACAGACTTCATACCGATGTTCCAAGTTTCTCGTCATGTTATGGAATAAGGGTTGTTTCAAGCCGGCGAAGAAGACTGTAACGGCATCGTCTAATGCATCAATGGCTGGTGGTGTCCGTTTAAAAACGGCAGTTTGCCCCATCTTGCTGAAAAAATTGCCAAATTATGTGCACAACATACATTTTTCAAAAATTCAGGATTTTCATATTGTAACGCAAGAATTCTGGCGCAATATTCCAGTCTACTGGGATAATCCCGGGAATGGAATTGTTGATGTACCTGAATCACATACGAAAATGCATCCAGCTCCTTTGAGATTCTTTACCAGGAAGTGCCTTTTAAGGCAAGATGCAACGCTGTCCTTGTCTGGCTTGTGTTCGGATTTCCAAGATTCGCTTAAAAACACGTTGATTGTTATTGCTGTTGTTAAATATCCTGGGTCGCCTGAGTTTCCTTTTCGTTGGCACAATAAATTACCCATATTTCTGATTTTTTCAATAGCCTTCAAAATACAGCATTACTTGGAGAACGTGTATTAAAGTGTTGTGTGAATTGATGGCATATGTATCGCACCATTATCTTGGCCGATTCCGTATGAGCGAAAGTACTTCTCCAGCAGAAACACTTTGTCCTCTGTATTTAACACTATTTTTACACAATTAGGCCTTACTAATTAATTGTTTAAGGATTACTTGACAGGTCTCTTCTTCTTATAGTGCCGTGCATCCATAGTGCGTTGGCGAATTATCTTAAGTCTGTCTTTTGCAGCATGCAAAAGATCGCCAGTGTTTTTTATGCCTGTCCAGTTCTTTATGTTTCGTAGCCACATTTGTTTGCGACCTACTCCTCTCTTGCCTTCAATCTTTCCCTGGATGGTTAGTTGAGGGATTGCGTATTTTTTTCCCTCTCAGAATATGGCCGAGGTATCCAATTTTTCGTACCTTGATCAAATTGAGTAGTTCTCTCTCAGTATTTGCCTTTCTTAAGACTTCCTCGTTTCTCACCCTATCTGTCCATGGTTGTGGAACATTCTTCGCTACGTCCACATTTCGAAGGTCTCCAACTTATTAATGGAAGGTACTCTTAACGTCCATGTTTCCATGCCTTATAACAATATGGACCATACATAGCATTTAACCATCCTGTAGCGGAGATTAAAGGAAAGATTGCAGTTACATAGTAGCGGTTGTTAGGTACGGCATTTTATTTCTTGTTGAAGATCCCATTGGTCATTTATCATCATTCCCAAGTATTTAAACGTTTTCACTTGATCGATTGGAGCATTATCTACTTGCAGTTGTATTCTTAAAAGCGCGTTTTTCCAGCATTTATCTTCAAGCCATATAGTTTTCCTACGGTGTTTATTTTATTTAACATCAACTGCATAGCATGTTCGTTGTCCGATATTATCGCGGTGTCATCGGCGTAACGAATGTTATTTATCGGAAACCCGTTTACCTTTATTCCACACTTAGAGCCTTCCAGTGCCTCTGCAAAAATTGTCTCCACATAGAGATTGAAGAGCATAGGAGACAAAATACACCCCTGTCGTACCCCTCTTAAATTTTCAAATTCTTCTGTGTTAGTTGATTTGTTCAGTTTCACTCGTACTTTTTGATTCCAATAGAGATTTTGGATAAGACAGGTCTATACTAGTTAATTTGAGTATGATAGCGCGCAAAAAGAGACACCCATGTTTTAGTTTCAGTTCTGTTTATTTCAGGATATACTGTCTGTAATAAGCACATAATATGTAGTTGGACAAAATTTAAAATGTTTATTAAAATATTCAAGCATAGGTACGTTTTTCGTAGTAGAAAATATATAATTTTTATTAGCCAGTTTTGAAAACTAATTACTACGTCACTGGATTCAGAGTTAGAAAACAAAGTTAGAAACGATAATTAAAATTTGAAAAGTAGCTGAATTTAAAAAATATTAGTTGAAAGTTAAAATAGTGTCTACTTAATAAACTCTGTAAGCTAATATTTTTTACTCATCAAAGTATACCTAATCTGGGATACTGAACAAACGAATTATTGTCCAATTGTTTTTTGACGAAAATATGAATTCTTTTTGGCATTTATACCTTTCAATTTCAGGTAATAAATAAGTAGGTAGAAAGGTAGGTATAAAGTTTCAAAGGTCGGCGCTGGTTGATAATTGGACACAAAAGCTTTACAAAATACGTTCCAAGAGAGAAATAACCTTCGTGCAAGAACTTGACTTCTGAGATACATTATGCAGAAATGAAGAAATATTTCTATAACTAAGAAATGTCTTTGGAAATATCCGTAAAAGTTACCACGCCACAAATGCATCGTACATAGATGCTGAATAGGATCTAAATTAAAATTATTTTGTTTTACATTTTTAATAAATTAAAATATTGAAAATTATTTCAAGTACCGGGCAAGTAGTTCTAATATAAACTTTGTCCCTCATTCTTTGCAGATGTACGACATTCACGAAATATTTATTTTCTTCTTCTTCTTCGCGTGCATCAGAATTATCCGACGTTGGCGATCACCATTGCAAAGGCTTCTCGATCTTCTGCAATACGGAATAATTGTGCTGCATTCTGAGTCCATTTACGAATGTTTTTTAACCAAGAAACTTGTTTTCTTCCTACACCTCTACGGCCCTCTATTTTGCCTTTAAGGATCAGTTGTAATATTTTATATCGACTTCCCCTTACTATATGTCCCAGATAAGACATTTTTCGATGTTTAACACTCTTTAGCAGTTCTCTATCTTTGTTGACGCTCCTTAGTACTTTTTCATTAGTTTTCCTTGCTATCCAGGTATCTTCAGTATTTGTCTATGAACCCACATTTCCAATGCTTCAATTTTGTTCATGATCGATACTTTTAGCGTCCACACTTCTGCACTATACAAAAGTACGGACCAAACATAGCACTTAACCATTCTTTGCCTTAGTTCCAAACTGAGATGGTTATTGCAAAGAAATGATTAATGAATATATTTATGATGATTAATGAATATTTATTTTATTACGTCTTTTTTGTATTCACATAATACAACACAATTCACCTCCAAGTAAAGGACGCTAATTGGTATTGAAAATTTCGAGTTTTGTCAAAATGGCTGTATTTTGTTTATAACTTATTTTTGGTATTATTTAAATTTTAAATTCACTTTGGTGCTTGGAAATTATTTTCAAAAGAAATTTTTGATTTATTTATAGCGCATGTGCAACGATTCTGAATCTAATCTAGTATCTATAAGAGTTATTTTTGCGTGAAACTTTATTTTAACGTGCAAACGTTCATATTCAATGGTAATTTTATATCCTTTACATATATAAAAATTCTTATTTTATATCCTGTAGATTAATTTAAAAAATGAGTATCAAGATAACAATCAATGTTGTGTACTTAAATTAATATTTTCATACGATTCGTATAACCTCATTCGCCATCTACATGTGTTGTTTGTTTTGTAAACCGAAAGCACCGAACAACCTGAAAGCTACTAAAATAAAAAATAATATAACTTACTTTGGAATGTTGTCACAAAAAATCTTGCAGTTTTAAACATCATTTTGATCAAATAGAAACCTCACGCAGAGCCTATGTCGATATTATACTCACAGCACCTTCAAACCAAACTACTAAAGTAAAATATTTAAGCGAATGTTTGCTATCTCACGTATTTAATGGTATAATCAGAATTGGATTCATAAAATGTTTGATTTAAATGCTTGACCTTCCAGTGAGTGAATGTTTGGTTGCCTACGTTTTGTCACAGAAATTTCCAGCAGTATTGGACGACTACACTTAAATTGAGCCTTCGGCCATAGTCGTCACCACTAAATGGCTAGCGGGTTCGTTTTTTTACTTTAAATATAAATTAATATGAAAGGCAAATAAATGAATGGATTGGTGATTGATTAAATAAATTTTTGTGGTCACTTAAGTTGTATTTTTTTTATATTTTCTTGGTATATTCCGAAATAATTTTTTTAGTCTCATTATTCTTGATATTTGTTATTCAAGTTGTTACTGAGATAATTTTTAGATTAAAGTCAGAATTATAGGATAAATCAGAGAAGACCGACGTACCAAGTACTTTGCATACATTACTCAAAATAATAGATTAAAGTCATTAAGCTACTATATAGTAGATATGTATAAGACAAAATGTACATTATATTCACCTAAATATACAAAGACAGTCTACCAAGTCAATCTATACAAAATAAAGCTAATAAACGCATATTAGACGTCCGATTTCTGCCATGCTTACCACTCTAACAGATATTTTGGTTGGAATTCTTTTTGAACTCTAAATATAATCGGTTCGTTGATACCAGTCCCAACTGTCTACTAAATTAAGTAATTATTTTTGCTAAGTTGGTTAAATTTTGACCGGCTGAAATGGCCGAAAATTACTATACAACTAAGCATAAGTGCTCACGGCCAATATTAAAACCACTGATGTATTAGTAATAAGTTAAATCCTATATTAAATGCTGAACTGAAGAATGTAAAGGCCTGTATAGAGGCCAGACGTAGGTTAACAACTTTTAGAGTCTCTGAATTTTGTGTGAACGACCTTGCCCATGAAAACCAACAGGCCCTAATATCCCGACAACTAATTCTTCATCACCAAACCCAGAAGATATAGCAAAACGCATGCCTGGATTTTGCATGATACAAAATGATTATAAAAGAGCTCAAAAAGATCAAAACTGCACATCACCAAAGCTTGCCAATTATGAAGCAAATAGAGATCGAGAAATTTTTTAATTCACTGGACCTAATTAAGTCTCGCAAAGCTACAGGAGTTGAGAAAATATTGTCCGAGTTCATAAAATACTCTGGTCTAAAATTCGAAAGTGACTCCTAGATTTCTTCAACCAGATAATGACAATGCAAAAGATCTCTAAACTATTCAAACGTAAGATTTTTTAGGGGATAATATACGCGAAGTTTTTGCAATCGATCAGTGGAAAGATTCCCGTAGAAACCCAGATCACACCCCAAGATTAAAGATCTTCCCGAAGTTTAAAATTTGAGATATTATTAGACTTCGGCAAATATGCAAATAATAATGTAGAAAATATGCGCATAAATATGCACGTGTTTACCCGAAAATATGCAAATATTTTACAAAATATAGTAACAATTTTATTTAAAAAAAAGTGTACATAACTAAATATTTCCTACTATTCATTAAGATTTACATTTATTTTAAGTCACTACATCATTTTTAAGTATGAATAAACTCATTTAGAATTATGGTAACAATAAATGACCAAGTGGTGTTCAAAATTTTCTAACAAAAACTTGTGGCTTCTGTCTGAGTACATATATTTATATATGGAAAAACTTCGTTCAACATCAACTGATGAAACGGGAGCATTTTTCAAATTAACCAAAACATTTGGTTCTAAATTAATTGTTTCCGAAATATTTCCAGCTAGAACACTGACTACTTCAGAAAGAATATGGTAACCTTTATTTTTTTCCATAGTAGCTTCAAATGTTTTTAAAATATCTTTTCCAATATTACCTCTAACGTTCCGACAACATGACGCAAATTCTTTTATTAATGCTGTACTTTCGAACAATGACAGTTTTGGTGATTCTACCTGAGTAATTGTTTTTTGAACAAAACTAAAATTTGATTTTATAAATGAAAGTTCTTGTTGAAGCAAGTTACTCTGAAAAGTTTGTTTAGAATCCAAAAGAGATTGGGAACTTTCATCTGTTAACGTATCAATTATGTTCTTTATTTTAACAAAATGATCTGCATAAAAATTAGCTGCTTCTAACCATGTTCCCCATCGCGTTAAAATAGGTTGTGGTGGAAGAGGAATGTTAGGTAGCATTTCTTTATAAAGGTGAATTCTTATAGGAGATTTAAGAAATACTTTTTTAACACTGGATATCATGGTATTTACAAGAGGAAACTTTTTTCGTATTTCCTCTGCAACTCTGTTTAATCCATGCGCTACACAAGTAACATGTATTAAATCTGGGAAAAATATTTTTAAATTTTGTCCTGCTTTCACCATATAAGGAGCAGCATCCGATAAAATAAGCAGTAATTTATTAGAAGGAATAGTTGTCGGAAGAAAAAAAGTTGCTAATGTTTCTTGTAGAAAACGCGAAATTGTTAAAGAATTTGTTTTCTCAAGTTGCTGGCATGAAATAAGATGAGATTTTGGTAAGGTATCTTCTTTAAGAACACCAATCAATAAATGAGCAATATACTTTCCTGAGGAATCAGTGGTTTCGTCTACAGATATGTAAAAATAATTATCTGCAATTTCTTCCTTAATATTAATTAACACCGATGAGTATAGCCCGTTCACATTATTTCTTCTTAGACACCGATCACTTGGAACATTAAGTTTGCAATATTTTTTTAGAAACGAACTAAAATTTACATTTGCTAATTTTGAAAGCGGTATGTTTGCAGACACTAATGCGCGATACAAGTCTTCATTAAAAGTTTCTTGCTCATCTAATTTTTTTGAAGTAGATTGGAAACATTTAGCCATTGAAGTTTGATGTTTTCCTCCTATATAACTTATTTTAAAATTCAACCAAAGTTTTTTTTTGTTAATTCAATTACAATAAAAATAATTGTGTTTTAGAATAGCTGACTTCATAAAAAAAGTTAATTTGAAAAATGTTTCTAAATACACACCATTGTATTGTACCATGGACAATTTTTTCTCACTAAAGGAAGCTATTTTTCATTTAAAAACAACCTACGAGTACTAAATTTCAAGTAAATACGTTTATTGGTTTTAAAGTTATTGTTGTTATTAACTAAAAGAATTTAATTTTTTAATTTTTTTTAATTTTAACACCCTGTATCTCGAAAAGTAAATAAGTTTGACCCCTCATTAACTATATCGTTTTGTTCAATTTTTCGAGAAGTATCTACAGTCAAACGTTGTAAGTGTCATTTGGAAACACCCTGTATGTATGAAATATTAGATATTTAATAGAAAATATTAGATACTTACAATTTTGCCACAGACTGAACAGTAGATTTTTCCCATATCCATAGACAGCTCTTTATAAGGTTTAATCCAAGTTGAAGCACTGGTTGTTTTAGGCATTATAAAATCACAATCTTCCTTTTTGTTACGCACAACGAGTGTTTACGCTTTGAATATCAAAACAAAAATGATTTACAAATCTGAGCATCAAATTAGAAATGTTTAGGTACCTAATTCAATAAACTGGGAGATTTTGGAAAATCCCTAAATTAGGAACAAAACTATTAGCCGTTTACCTGCTGTTAAGATACAATAAATTGTAGATAGATTTGGGGATTAGATCATAAAATGCAAATGAGCGAACCCTTAGCGATTATCCAATAACTGAATGCCTCAGTGACCGAGACTTTCTAAGAATGTTGAGGGCTACTTAAATTGATCTTCTTTGAAATTGTAAATGTTTTGTACCTGTAGAGATTACGTACTTAGATCATTTCTTGATTAAAATGACTACAAAATTTTATACAAGAATTGAAATAAATTGGTAGGTTTAAAAATTTTCAAATACAGTATAAAAATCTGAACTTTAATGCACTTTATGCAAACTTTTATACAAATATGCCAACATATGAAATATTTGCATAAAATATGCACAATATGCAAAATATGCAATATGCATATTTGCCGAAGTCTAGATATTATACATAAAATGCGTGAAAAGAACGAACATGTTTCTGTAGAGACTCTGTAAAAAATTAAACGACATAAATACATTCGAAATTTTCAGGTTAAGTATCTGGAGAGTTTTCAAACAGATTGGGTTTAGCTTTAGGAATGGCGGTTGCTGGCAAAATACCGGTTATAGGTTATTATTACGGTTTAACCTGGTAGTTAAATAAACCAGTGTTCGGTTTTTTAATCAATAGCCAATACCCAGTAGGTTGCAGTGTTACATTTATATTGCACACTATTGCGATACTCCATTCAAATCGATATCAATATTATGGATATCCATACTATCAAAATAAAGTATCGATACCAAGATAATCAATTGATATATAAACAGCAACATTTTACCAGTAAATTTTACATTCTGGTGGAGCCATAATAAACTTAGCATGACAATATAGCACAGGAAATATAAGTCAAGAAAAAAAAATTTAATTAAATAAAAAAATATATACAGCATGATGCAAATGTATGGATTAAATTTATTATTTCAGAAACAGACGACTTTAAAAATAAATCTTAACACACGTCAATTTTAACTTTTGACTGGCCAATAACTGCCATATATTTGTTGAACGTTTCGTCATCAGTGTCGACGTAATGACGTAATCGACGATTTTTAAATAAAAACCGAGGTTACGCGACAGCTCATTTGAAAGGTCTCCTTATCGTATTTGCAACGATATAATTATTTGAATATTTATTTCTACAGGGTTAACCAAACATTTTCGATGACTTTAGGTGTAATTGTGCAATTTCCGTTCTGGTGCGCTCTTTCAACTCTTCTACATTATTCGGTCAATTTTGATACATTCTGCTTTTTAGATATCCCCACAAAAATGTCTAACAAAGTCAGATCTGTAGACCTAGGTGGCCATTCGATGGACCCCCTTCTACCCATCCACCTAACTGGGAAAACGTTATTAAGATAATTTCGTACTTCAACGCCGTAGTGTGGGGGAGCTCCATCGTGTTGGTACCACAAATAATTTCGATATGGAAATAGCTGACTCAGCTGTGGCAACAGATAATCCTGAAGAAATTCTAGATAACGAGAAGCAGTTAAGGTTACCTCAAAAAAATATGGCCCTGCAATTTGATTGTTTATAATGCCGGCCCAAAAATTCACCTTCACGGGATATTGTGTTCTATACTTGTACAAAAAGAGTGTACATATGGGAAGTTATGATTATAATTTCAATGTATGAGCACTGTATTACATAGGGCTGGTTCAAATAAATTAGAATGTATAGTAAAGGGTTATACAGATTATAGCAAATTAAGTTTCTATAAAGTCTTACCAATTCTGCTTTTGCACACACACTCACGGTATTTACAGGCTTACATTCGCGGTTCCTTTTCATACGGGGAAGCTTTCTGGGTACCCATTTCTGAACACGTGTCTCGTGGTACTAACACTGAAATCATGAGATAAAGCACATTTACGTCTGTATACGATTTAAAACAGTATTTGCGGTATTTTTCGCATAACTATAAGCGGGAGAGAGAATTTCTGTTGTAAGCGGTAATCAACAGTATAGAAAATACCTCTATTACTAACTATAGTCAACAAAAAAGTGTGTTGTGAAAGTACGCAACATACCTTGTTTTCCTTATCAAAGTGTTATTGGCACGCTGCTGAATAATGTCCGTCATCCAAAAATATTTTAAAAAAATGACATTGTCATCTTGACGTTTTGTATTCGGCGTCAATTTTTATATAGAAATTCGTACCCCTTATATAGAAGTTCAAATCGTTATCGTATATTCAAAGTAATCAAGTTATATATTAGTAGTGTAGTTCAAATCGAAGAAGTATAATCGTTGGTAGAAATCTAACATTCGTTGAAGTGTATAAAGACTATAATTTTGTGCAGTAGAATCGGCATCTTGGGATGTAAAAATGGTGTTCATTGTCGTTTTGGAATATAGCAATTATTGTAATACTAAATAAGTTGAGTATCAGTATATAGTGTGTCCTCTTTGTGGGAGCGTTTCTTTATATGTAACAAGTGGATTACCTGATTAACATAAGAACTAGCAAAACATCATCGTCTCCACGTCTAGGCCTTTGTCAAGCAAGGCAGGATACATCGAGGTTCTATTCCAGGGCCACATAGGTAATAATCGGAACACATACATCGGAACTGTAAGTGCATTTTCTCTCTTTCTTTGACATTTTTGTTTACGAGCTCTATTTCGGACACGTTAAACTCAGCAGTTAGCGCATTTATTACTATTATTACTATTACATTACTATTTTATTTTTAGATGTTTTCACTGACACGTTCTTTAGATCGTACTCAATATTGTCTTGGTTTGAGTTCACCATATTAGTAGGAATTGTTTAGTATTGAATTTTCATTCAGTTTGGGAGTGGCTAATCGGCCACCCTCCGGACGCGCTTGGCGTTACGTATAGATTTTGAGTTGATCTGAATATAAAGTTTAAGTTGTTTATTTAATCTTAATTGTTTGTTTTAAATTACTTGTTTTAGAATAGCTAAATTTATTTCTTCTGCATAGCTCATGTAGTGTTTGTTTATTCACTGTAATATAGTTAATTGATTTGATTTTATAATTGAATTTAATTCCCCACCTTTTTCACTTCCACCAAATATAGTTTGAACAGCACATCGTGAGATACAGCTGCTTTCTTCATCTGAAGGTTATCGGATGATTCACATTAGTTTTCCGCAATTTGATAATCTTTGCGGACCCTAAAGTTTATGTTGACAGTGGACAAACGTTCCCCCACAAAGTGAAAGCGTCTGTTCCAAACGATAGGTAACAGGCACGAGGGAGCGACTGTTCCTAACGATAGGCAACAGGCGAGATAGCGTCTTCTTGTTTTATATAGCGAATATATATATATATATATATATATATATATATATATATATATATATATATATATATATAAAAATTACATGATTTTTCGCATCTGAAAAAATTGAACATACTGGGGGAGGGCGAGAAGAGTTACGCCACTGGGATAGGGTATCAAATAGTTATTTCGAGAACGAGGATAAACTGGTATACATTAGGGACATTGTTGTAAAAACTAAGATAACTAGAAATAATTTAAAATCTAGAGGAACTAAAGTCTCTTATAGAAATAAGAAGCTATATATTTGGCTGAAAGCGGAACTATTGCTTAAAGGGTAACGTAGCTACTTTCTTTACTACCCTAAAGTATTTGCCAGAGGCCAGAGGAGTGGAGTAGTCTCCTCATCTTTAATTAGTACAACATCACCTATCTTTAAGGTATCAGTAGCAATGTTCCACTTACTTCTACTTTGGGTCATATGCAAATATTCCACCAACCACTTTTTATAAAAGGTTTGATGAATTTTAGAGATATGCTGAAAGAGTGAAAGACGGTTGTGTGCTATTTCTGGGGGATCTGGTTCTGGTGGACTTGTGAGACTGTTTCCTACAAGGAAGTGTCCGGACGTTAAGACTGAGAGATCATTTGGATCATTTGAGAGCTGAGTCTGGGTCTTGAGTTTAAATTGGCTTCGATTTGACAAATTATTGTATACAAAACTTCAAAGGTAAAACGAAGATTTCCTACAAGACGATAAAGATGGAATTTGGCTCCTTTAATCCCTACCTCATGCAACCCAAATTGAGAAGGGTTACGAGGCACTCCAAATTTAAAACAAACAGAGTTTTCAGAGCAGAAATTAGTGATCCTCTGCGAGAAGTTCTTACTTTTAAAGAGTTCGTTTAACTCAAGAAGCTGATTGCGGGCACCACAGAAATTAGTAGCATTGTCTGACCATATAATCTCAGGAGCACTCCGCCTTGCAATAAATCTTTTAAGGGTGAGAACAGTAGCATCAGCTGTTAAGGCGGTGACAAGTTCGTATTCATACATATGAAAAAGGCTATGTATGCTTTGTATAACGGGGCCTTTCTAAGACGAGAGGATGGGATCATGAAAAAACCTCCGTAATCTACTGATACCTTTTGGAAAGGTCTTGTCGAGAAAACAAGATCGGGATGGAGATCTGCCATAAGTAGTGTTGACTTGGGTGTTATGAAACGGAAACATTTCTCACAGTCGTGTATTATCTTAGATGAATGATTAGATGGTAGTAGCAAGGGATGTTTTTGTTCGAAGGAAATAGGGGCAAATTCTAATCTACCACCTATATGAGAAAGCCCAGTTTTTTCATAGAGGAAGAGGTTTAGTGCTATGATAGTTTTATAAGAGATTATTTTTCGATGTTTTAGCTCATGAAATTCTTTAGAAAAGGCCTGTGATTGTATGTACTTAACAATCACAGTGGTGGAGGAGCTTATTTCACAAACCTGCAGTGGTCCTAATTCTAAACGTGAATTAGTATGTTTTTTTCTTAGATTTGAGAGAAAACGAAAAACGTATGCCAGAGTTCTCTGAATTTTTAAGAATAACGAAAATTTATTAAAAATGGTTTCAAGGGTATCATTCACTTGAGATATGTCAGAGGTTGTGATTAGGGTGACCTGAGTGTCTGAGTTTCAGTAAATCTCCCGTCCATTCTTTTATCCTGAATTGAGAGTAGTCTATTGCACTGGAGATTAAGAAGTGGGAACCTTTGGTTCACAATTTTTTTTAAATTTAACTGAGTGATATCTGAGGCTCTAGAGGTCAAATCTGCTACGTTTAAAGAGGAACTTACATGATGAAATAAAAAGGATTTACTTAATTCTTTGATTTGATTGACAAGATGAAGTACAAATGGATTCCATATAAATTTAGTTATTAAAATTCATGTTAAAGCGATGAGGCTGTCTGAAAATATGTGAACTTCGAATATTGTGACGTTTTTTGAAAGGACCTAAAGTACTTTTCTAGTAAGAGTGACACCTAATAAGATACCAGAAAATTCCTACTGAGGAATAGTTAGTTTATTTTTAGTGGAGCTATTCTAGTTTTCGATGTTATGAAGTTAGAGGTGACTGTGTTGTCAGTATACACGACACTCAAAGATACACACAAGCAGCATAGATGTTCTAAGAGGCATCGGTGAAACAATGTAATTGCATATTCGATATAGGCAGTGGAAGTGTTAGGCATCTGGGAAATGTAATTTTAGATTTGATTGGGATGTATCCAATAATGATTTCCAATCTAAGATCAATAGGTCATCCAGTATTTCACTATCCCAGTCTAAGGGTAATGACCAGAGACGTTGTAAGAAACGTTTAGGGTGTACTTTAATGGGTGACAGTAATTCTAAAGGGTCATACATTCGTGAAACATGTGACAATATTTTTCTTTTTGTTAGGGGAGAGGCCTCTTCATAAACGGGCGACTTAAAAGAGAAATCGTCTAGATCAGGTGACCAGTTAATACCTTTTGAAAAAGCACGAGAATTTAAATGTATTTTATGAAGTTGGAAACCATTAGTGTTTAGAAGCGAGTATAGTTGAGAATAAAGTGTATGTAAGACTTCTAAGTTATTGACACCTGACAAGATGTCGTCAACATATGTCGAATTCCTTATAGTGTAAGAGGCTACTGGGTGTGTGGTTTGATTAGAATCAGCAATATGTTTTAACACACCTGTAGCGAAAAAGGGGGATGAAGAGAGTCTAAATGGAAGACGTTTTAGTTGATAAGCGCAAATGGGTTCATCAGGATGATCTCACCAAAGGAAGTTTAATAGAAAAGTTTCCTCGGGATTTGAAGGTCGGTACATGGAATATACTAGGGCTAAAAACGATCACAGGTAAGCTAGCAATTATTGAAAACGAGCTAGCAAGATACAATATAGAAATCTCTGAACTAGCTGAAACTCATTGGTTAGGAGAGGGCCATTTTAGAACAGACAATGGCAGTTATATTTACTTCTCTGGCGGTGAGACCCAGAACTATACAGGTGTTGCCATTCTGGTCTCACCAAGATTACAAAAGTCAGTTGTCGAATTTAAAGCTGTAAATGATAGGATAGTACTCATTAAACTGGATGGAAAACCACATAAACTTAATATCATACAAGTTTACGCTCCAACCAGCACATCAGATGACATAAAGATCGAGGAGTTCTACGAAAAACTGGAGACCACAATCGCTAACATACCAAATAAAGAACTTACTATAATATGTGGCGACTTTGATGCAAAAGTTGGCAACACTACACAAAATGACGACTTAAAGAATGTACTGGGAAAGTTTGGCATAGGGCAGAGAAACGAAAGAGGAGACCGTTTAATCGAATTTGCTATCACAAACAACTAATCTATCATGAATACTCGATTTAATACCATGTACGTCGACTTTATACTTAGAAAAGTCCTGGAGATAGATTTAGAAATCAAATAGATTACGTCCTCACCAATATTCGCTGGAGATCGTCCATTCAAACAGTCAGATAATATCCAGGGGCGATATGCGGATCCGACCATACTCTCCTCGTAGCTAAATTAATGCTTAAACTTAAAGCACCCAACAAACAAAGAGAGACAAAGAGGAGAGAACTAAGAAAGAAAGACGACCTTCTAGAGGAAGTACAGAAAAGTATGCCCTCTATTCGTAACGGAACATCACATGAAATATGGTTAAACATTGCGTAACAACACCAGTGGATCGCCCAAAGAAAAATAGTCCAGTAAAACGGAAACACTGGATAACAGATGAAATTCTTAAAATAATTGAGAATAGAAGAAATCTTTGTAAACGTGGTGTACATAGTAAAAGGGAAAAAGCTAGTTTAAGAAACCTCAATAAAGAAATAAAACGAAGGTGTAAGGCCGACAAAAAACAGTACTATCAAAGTATATGCAAAGAAAATTGAGAGACATGGTCAGAATAATCAGCCGAGAGATCTATTTAGAAAAATACGCTACCTGACAAGAGACTTCAGAGCCAGAACTTGGGCCATTGAAGATAACACTGGAACCCTGAGAACAAACAGAGAAGACATAGCAGAGACATGGAGATCGTATTACAGGGACCTATATAAAGATGATCAACGCCAAGAGCTTGTTAGCCAAATCTCTGTAAGTAATACAAGCTGTCAACAAGCTCAAATATAACAAAGCAGCAGGTCCAGATATGATAACAGCAGAAATGCTTAAAGCCACAGAAGAAACCGGCGTAAAGTTACTTCATCTACTCTATAACCAAATATGGCATTCCAAATAATGGCCTGAAGACTGGACAAATTCTACAATAACGACCATACATAAAAAAGGCAGCTTCCATAAATGCGACAATTATAGAACTACCTCTCTTATATCCCATGCCAGCAAGATAATGCTACATATAATCAATGAGAGACTGAAAACATTCCTTCAAAGAGAAATTCCACAAGAGCAAACTGGATTTACCAAAGCTAGAGGCACTCGAGAACACCTGCTGAATATAAGACAGATAATCGAGAAATCTAGGGAATTCAACATCCCACTATACATCTGTTTTATAGATTACCGTAAAGCGTTCGACAGGGTCAAGTGGAGACACTTATGGCGAATACTAAAAGAAGTAGGCGTACCACAACATCTAATTACGCTTATAACTGAACTATATGAACACACTACTGGATCAGTTAAAGTACTTGACACACTTTCGAACGAGTTTCATCCAGAACGGGGTGTAAGACAAGGATGTATACTATCTCCACAATTATTCAACATATATGGGAGTATATTATGCGAAGAGCACTTGAAGGATGGGAAAAGGGCATCTCAATAAATGGTCATAAACTAAACAACCTACGTTTCGCAGATGACACAGACCTTCTTGCAAATAGTCAAGCAGAGCTGATGGAACTTATACGACTGATCGAAACCGAAAGTCAAATATTTGGTCTGCAATTAAACATATCAAAGACAAAGATCATGATAGTGGATAGACTACACAACAATCATCCACACATAACCACAATTGACCGGTTCGAGGTTGTGAGCTCATACTTATATCTGGGATCATTAATCACAACCACAGGGTCATTACAAGAAGAGATTAAACGTAGATGTGACCTAGCAAAAGTTGCCACAGCAAAAATGACCAAAATATGGAAGCACTGTCAAATTTTAAGAGCGATAAAGATGAGGTTGATCAACTGCTTAATATTCCCAATACTGACCTACGGATGTGAATCTTGGACTCTGAGACAATCGGAGAGAAGAAAGATAGAAGCCACTGAAATGTTCTGTTGGAGACGAATGTTACAAATTCCTTGAACCGACCGTAGAACAAATAATTCAATTTTAAGAGAGCTAAAAGTTAGCCAACGACTCTCTAGTAAAGTCCATCTCCAACAATTAAAATATTTTGGGCATGTTATGAGAGCAAACACAGAAAACATGGAAAGACTCATAATACAAGGAAAGGTAGAAGGCCGAAGATCACGAGAAAGATCCCCAACAAGATGAATAGATCAAATTACAGGAATATGCCAAAGACCTATGCATGAATTAAAAGAAATGACCAGAGACAGAGATCTCTGGAGACAGACAATACACTACATCACGTCGACCACTACACTCCCCCTGGGGGTCAGGATTAAAGAGAGAGAGAGAGAGATGTTGCCTAAACGTTAGGAGAACATCAAATAATTCAGGTTGGCATGTGTAGCCAGGGTCTAAGACCTCATTAAGATATTGTCCACGTGCTATCTTATTATTTGAGTCAAACACAATTTGAATACCTGAAGATCCTGCATTTTAACTGGGAAATAAGGCAAGACATAAATAAATTGATGCTGTAAGTTTTGGATTTTTAAAGGAATTTGTGTAATCTTGTCGTCAGCCGCATAATCCTGTATGATTTTTGAATAATTGTGTAGCAACTGTGAAGATGTATGAAGTTTTTTCTTCTAGATTAAGAAAATGCTTCTTAGCTCATAAAAAAGTGTTACATGAGTTAGGCTGATTCCTATTAGTTTTAAGGCCTATGTTAACCTGCTATCTATTTGTGTTTAAGTTTATACTCTACGCAGATACTCTACGGTCCAAGGAAATGTCTTCGATTTCCCAGAAGCGTTGGACGATTTGGGTGAGGTGTAAATCAACGATATCAGCTAATTTTATATCAAACGACTGAGCAACATAAGTGACTAAATTATATACGTACTGAGACTTAGAGCACATTCCTTGAATAAAAGAATCAGGTTTTCTTCCACTTACAATGTGTCCAAACGAGCTGCCTTAAAGAATTGGAAGGTCAGGTCAAAGTTGTATGATACTACCTGTCAATATATCTCTGCATATGTCAGCGGCAAGCAATATATCTACTTCAGAAGGAGAGTAGAAGTTTAGATCGGCTAAGACCATTTCTGTAGGCAAGTTAGGCTTATAAATAGAAATTGGGACTTGAGGTAGTTTAGAAGAAGGAAAATCTGCATACAGACACCTGTGACTCACACAGGTAGTGTTGGGTTCCTAATACCCTAGCGAAGCTGTGCAGGGACGAGATGCCCAAGGAATTTGGACCTTTGACACCTCGTCCCGTCACCACTCCGAGACGGTCGGCGTCCAACTAAAAACCTCTCCTCTGTCACACCAGACATCAGGATGGAAGGGCCAGTTAAGGCAAACATCTCTCCTGATGCCCTCCTATCACCCGACTCCCATTCTTTCTCCGACAGATTCATCGAGGACACCACACCCACACGAACCACCAATGATTTTCAACCTCTTGCCTTAGCGAGGCTACCATCTCTTTCGCGTCGTCTGTCACAGTCCACCTAGCTTCGAAGGTTTGGGATCAGTGACTTTGTCCACTCCGCCACATCACGTGTTGCCTCCCACTCTTGTTGCCACTGCCCGATTGAAAATAATCTCTCGGCCAGTCTTATCTCATTCTTTTCTCACTCTGCAATGTTCCGCCTCCTACGACTATGAATCCTTGCCTTTCACCTGTCAGCACTTGTAAAGGAACACAGCCGGTGATTACTCACAGAGCAGCAGCTGACACAGTCCTGTTGGTACATGCTACCCGCAGCAGACCAGTTCTGTCCACGCGTACCATGAGCCTCTTGTAAGTTGGTATTTCTACCGCGTCACACCAGACTTGGGCCGCGTAGAGGACGACAGACTATACAATACCGTAGAGCGCCCTTCTCCTTTCGGATTTGGGACCACCGATATTAGGCATTATCCTCCCCAGCGCAGCCATTCTCTAAACAGCTCTGCGGGTCATCCACCTCAAATATTCCCCCCAACTCCCATCCTGGTGGAGAGTAACTCCCAAATACTTAACGTACTTTTTGGGCGTCACTCTCGCTCCCGCGCACTCAAATTCAACTCTATCTCTCTTTCTGTAGCCTCTGAGTACTACAGCCTCCGTCTAATCCTCCGCGAGAGAAAGATCATGGTCACTTATCCAATTCTCAACTAGGACACACGCACGTGTAATCCGAAGCAAGAGCTCCTCTCTGTCCCGTGTCGCCACCAGCATGACAAGGTCGTCCGCGAATGCAAAGGGGGTCACACTCTCCCCATATTCGCAATTTAAGATCCCGTCATATGCCAGGTTCCACAGCGCCGGACCTGCAGGACCCCAGCCGTAACATCCACCATCACACCATTTTCCACCACAATCTTCCTCTCGGAAAGATAACCAGCGACCACATTCCTCAGATACCCAGGACAGTTCCTTGTTTCCAAAGAGCTCATTACGTGACCCCATTGCAATGTATTAAAAGCATTTCGGACGTCAAAGAGAATTAGGATGACCCCACCCCAATTCCCCGTGCCGCCCAGAGCACATCGGTCACCGCATCCACTGTACTTTTACCCTGGCAGAAACCATATTGTCTCGGAGACAGGCCTCCAGATATCACAATCACCTCCTAGATACGCGAACGTAGCATTCTCTCATACAGCTTTCCGATACAAGTAAAAAGGCAAATAGGACGATATTTTCCTGTCTTGAATTTAGGCAGGAGCACGAGCCTCGATATTTTCCAGGGATCCGGAAATGACTGCGCGGCAAGAAGAGAATCCAAAGTTAAGGGAATCCCACACTCAGCCTCGACGTCTCTCCGCACACCATGCCACCGTCCTTGTGAAAACAGTTCGGTAACTATGTCCAGCTTTTGGTCCATGGTATGCCATACGGAACACGTTCCACCTCTTTCGCGCTCCGACGTATTCTCACCCTTCGTGCCGGCGAAGGGCCACGCACTCACTTCTCAGATGAGTAGTGATACTGTCGAGTGCTGAACATTTTAAAGTAATTACTATTTAAATAGGAAATAAGCCACAATTAAAAGGCAAAGTAGTTTATTGACGTTTTAATTTCCACTTCGGAAAACGTTGTAGAAATATATAACTTCGAAAGACCAAATCTAATGAGTTTTATAACGATTTATCTGAACCCAATTGGATCACAATATGTTCAATGAAGCATGAGATAAAACAGAGAAAATAAGGATTTACGTATGACTCAAAAGTGTACTACACTATGTAGAATCAAGATGTAAGACAGAGAGCTAGAGAGAAAGAGAGAAAGAGAGAGATTATTATTTACATCCGGCTCGAATTAAGACCACGATATGCACAAAAAGGGTGTACATATGTGAAAGTATGACTATAATTTCAGTGTATGAGGACTGTATTACATAGGGCTGGTTCAAATAAATTATGATGTGTAGTAAAGGGTTATATAGATTATAGCAAATTAAGTTTATACAAAGTCTTACCAATTCAATTTTTCTTCATACGGGGAAACTGCCTGGGTACCGATTTATGAACACGTGTTACTAACAGGAACAGTGAGTTACTAACAGTGAGATCACGAGATAAAACACATTTGCGTTTGTATAGAATTTAAACAGTATTTGCGGTATTTTTTGCGTAACTATAAGCGGGAGAGAGAGAATGACTGTTGTTAGCGGCAATCAGCAGTGTAGAGAATACCCCTGTTACTAACAATAGTCAACAGGGAAGCAAGAGCGTCTGTTCCAAGCGATATGTAACAAGAAAGAGAGAGCGACTGTTCCTAACGATAAGCAACAGACATGAGAGCGTCTGCTTGTTGGCTATCTAACAACTGTCTGTATTTCTAATGGAGTGGGGTTGAAATGTGAGTAGGAAGGGTTGAAGAATGGGAAATAATTGTAAAATTGTGGTAGAATGATAGTAATACAGCGAAACATTTTCGCATGTGAAAAAATTGAACAATACTCTTCCATCCAATGTGGATTTTTTGATTTCCCAGTATCGATATGTCTGGCGATTTACGTGACCGTTCAACATAAAAAATGCTTCATCAGAAAAAAGTACCTTTAATATGAAACCCTGATCTCTGTTATATTTTTCCATAACGGTTTCGCAGAATTCGATTCTTCTATCAAAGTCATTTTCTAATAGCTCCTGGACCAGATGTACTTTGTATGGACGCCACTTCTCCTTTTTTAGCACTCTTACAACAGTTAATTGGTGGACATTATTATCTAGTGCGACCCACCTAGAACTGGTACATTTTCTTGAAACGCCAGTACAGCGTCCAGTTTATTGGCTTCGGATATTGATTTTTCTACCACTTCTGGGAAGATCTTTAACATGGCCCGTTTCTCTAATTTTTTTTTAAATTTTACTTACTGTTGATTGAGTAATTAGTTTGAGATTGGGGTATTTAGCATTAAATAAACTACGAAGTTTTGCTTGAGTCCTCACTCTATCTCCATAACCAATCATGATTAAAATCTCGATTCGTTCTGTTTCTGTTAGTTTCATTTTTGTAAATGCTGTTATTAGTGTTGGCAAAAAACTTTAAAGAGTAAAAATTTGACGTCTATTATTTGACAGATTCACAGATCATTGACAAATACAGACGAGTTAATGACAATATTGATTCAAATATTTTTGAAAAATAACTTGGAATACTTACTACAATAGTTAATTTCAGATTATGTTGGTAATTTATCTTTATTGTACAGCCAACAATTGACGGATGTGTAGTTTACTGTTTTTATTTGCGAAAAAACAACTAAAATTCCTACAATATATAAAATTAACAATATAATAAAAAACTAATTAATTCCCGTTACTTACTGTTCTCTTGCTGCCTGCTAAATTATTTAAATTTTTTCCTAATCGGCGATAGTTTGTTTTCTGACGTTTGATACTATATTTGACATAGTCTATAGAACAGTAGCAACGGGAATTTTAGGTAACATGATAGAACTAAAAATTAACTAAATATATTGCATATAAATAATAATATTCGTAACACTCCTACTGGGACAATTCTATGAGAAAGAGAGACTGTACCACACTTATTTTTCATCATCTTTTTGGCCTTCATTTATTGGTATTACTGCAAATTTTATAACAGGTCGTTCATATATTCCATTTTTTGTTTGAACTATTGCTCGTCGCACTTGCCCATCAGGTGATTTTTTAACTTTAATTACCTTACCCTTTGGCCAATTGCATCTTGGTAAATTTTTATTACATATTACATTATCGCTCTGTTTATTGGTACAACTTGTTTATGCTATTGTCCTAAGTAGTAGTTCAGGTATGTATTCAGAAATAAAGCGTCGAAAACATTAATTATTTACAAATTGCTCTCTGGATAAATAATTAAATTTAAATACTTTAACATTTTCGTTTAAAAAAATTGGTTTATCTCCGTTTGAAGATCCAATTAAAAAATTATTTGAGGTTAGAGATTCAGATTCTTCAAATTCTATTGGAAGATAAGTAAGTGGTCTTGAGTTTACTATGAGTCATAGCTGCAGCTATGAGATAACTATAAAGTAATTGGTCAGTAGGGTTCCTGGTTGGTAATGAATCATATAATGAAATTTTAACCGCTTTCACTAGGCGCTCTCAGGTCCCTCCAATATGTGGGGAAAGGGGTACGTTGAAGTGAAATTTTAGATCTGGGCTAATCAGTAAATTGGCTATTAATTTACTATCAACCTTTTGCAAATCTTCTTTCAATACTCGTTCAGCTGTAATGAAATTCGTACCTCGATCACAATAAATATGCCTTGGTCGTCCTTTTCTGTTAATAAACTTTGTCAAGTATAGTATGAAACTGTCCACATCTAGTTTGTAAGCTACTTCGACATGGACTGCTCTAGTCGTGAGACACGTAAATAAAGCTCCCCATCTTTTCTCCGTCCGTTTTCCAACAGTAACGTTTATTGGACCAAAATAATCCATACCAGTGTGTGTAAACGGAGCAGTAAATGTTGCAAGTCTACATGACGATACAGGTGACAGTTCTGGTGATTTTGGCTTAGCAAATTTGACCTTGGAATTTTCACAATTGGTCCTAATCTTATTAATTAGTTGTCTAAGTTTTGGTATATAAAATGTTTGTCTTATCTCATTTACTTCAATTTCATGATTTTTATGGTGATATCTGTTGTGACAGTTTTCTTCAACTAGCAAAGTTAAACGACTTTCTCTCGCTAAAATTATTGGCCTTTTTGTTTCTGAAATAACATCTCTAGCTTCATCTAATCTTCCTCCTATACGAAGTAAATCATCTTCAGCCAGCTATGGTGATAATTTAAATAAACTACTTGATTTATATAATAAACTTGATTTATTAACTGTTTTCTGTAAACTATAAAATTGATTAGTCTTTAATTGTTTTGTTTCATTTTTGAAATATTCACATTGAGTTTGCTTTATTAAAATATTCCTAGTACCTATCTAAAAGTTCTTTCGAAGTTAATATTCCTTTAGGCTTTTCAGATTTCATCAATTTTGCATAAACAATCCTTATAAGTCGAAACATATATGCAGTTGCTCTTAAAATTCTGTTAAATTGACTGAATCTTTCAAAATCTATTCAAAGTGGACTATTAAATTTTACTTCATAAGTGGTTAAGATTTCATCAACTTTTTCCTTTCTAAGAGTGGTGTCTGGAGGCCAACTGTTTTCTAGTTGATACAGAAAATCAGGATCTTTAAACCAACAGCTCGTGTTTTTCAAATTGGGACGTTTTGTCCATTTGGTAGCTTCGTCGGCTATGTTATTCTTAGTAGGTACATATCTCTAATGTGATACCATTGAGTTTTGTTGAATTTCGGCCACCCTGTAAGCTACATATTTTGGTAATTTTCTTCGGTCTTAATTTTTTAACCAGCTTAAAACTATTGAAGAATCTGTCCAATAAATAATGTTGTGCACAGTTATGGAAAGATGTTGACAAAGGTTTTTACCAAACCTTGAACCCATTACCGCACCATTAAGTTTCAGTCGAGGAATAGTTTGTAGTTTTAATGGTGCTACATGTGTTTTCGCTTCAATTAAAGTACACTCTATGACATCTTTTTTCATTATTCTTAGATATGCCACACAAGCACTTGCGTGTTCGCTGGCATCTACAAATATGTGCATTTGCGTATTGGTATCCTTCCAGTTTTCGAGTTTATTAAGTTTAATCTTGGAATTCAAACCTTATTTATTTCTGGAACCTGTTTCAGCCAAATAAGCCATTTTTGAAACTGTTCATTGGTTATTGGTTGATCCCAAGAACTCCTCCATATCTCCTGTAAAAGAATCTTCACATAAATCAAAAAGTTTGCTAACAAACTTGAACGGTTAAATATATAAATATTAAGATTTATAAAATTTCTCGCTTTGTTGGCTTTCTTAATCTTTGTTTTTTATTTAATCCACTTAAAACATCTTTGTTTCCTTTATTACATTTTAAATTGACAACAAATTATCTCCCTTTAAAACCCACCACATTCCTAGAACCTTCTCCATGCTTTTATTGTTCCCTAGATCTAGGTTGACTTCCTCGTTATTTCCTGAGTGGTGTTCAGAGTTTGATCTCTAGTTTGTTATTTCAAAATTTCCGCTGGCGTGAATTAGGGCAATTTGTTTTGCTAATTGGATGGCTTCATCCTCAGTGTCTGTTGATTCTAAGAGATCATCCACATAATGATTCTTTACTATGGAATAAACAGCGCTAGGATATTCTACGCTAAATTTCTTTGCATTAGCGTTTTTAACAACTGGGTGAGCAGGTAGCCCCGAAGGTCATCACAGTCGTGACATAAACTTCCAATGGATTATCTGAGCTACCATTTATACTGTAGCATTTTCAGTTTCATTGATTCTTTGAAGTATATTGAAATCTCCTCGTATATGAAATATATGGAAATCGCCTTATATATGTGTTTTGTTATGTCAGCTTTTGTTTTATTTTCAAGTTATATGAACGAATTTTTAAGTTCGTCATTCATACTTGGGTCGTCGTAGTGTCAGGTAAGGATCTAAATTCTTACTTGGGTCGTTGTAGGCTCAGGTATGGATCCGAATTCGTAGTTTTCTGATTTTGGCTCCTTTTGGGAAAATAAGTAGCAGTAGTGGTGGATTTTATATATTATGAAGTGACCGGCATTAATTTACCAAAATTAGCGGAGTTTTCGCTCGATATTTCAAGATGTTTGATATGTCTACTTCCTGTTGAAAAGTTGAATAAGTTTAGTTCCCGTTTTTTTGAGAATTCCCGTTTTTCCAAGTGTGCTAGTTCCAGCTCCCAATGGATAAAGCTCTTCGCTGATGATGTCTGGATAGATACTCCAGAGATGTAACAAGTTTTTTTTCGTTAAGTGGAAATATGTGAATCCTGGTAACTGTTTATTGTTTGTTTAATTTTAAAGTAAAGACAGATATTTTTTTAGAACAATAATTGCTTTCGTTAAAATTTAGAAATTGTAACATTTAAAAATTGTAATTCGGTAACATTTGTAAGTTTTATGTAGTATCTCCAACTCCTGGAGTTTGTAAGCTGATGACACACGTAATTTTTTTGTATTCTTGTATTTCTTTATGTTGTAACTGTTTGTGGTGACACAAAAATAAATATTAAATTTTGTTTTCTTAACATTTTGTTTATTTTTTTTTAACTAACCCTTTTTTGAGTTTTATTTGAATAATATATGTTTTTGATGTTTTATAATTATTTCCCTAGTTACAACTAGTGGTTGTAATAGGCATAATTAGGCACCTCAAGTGGCGCCCTATATTAAATTCCTTGAGGTGTTTCCTGTTTATTTTTATTTTGTTTATCCCAAGAGACTAATGACCCCTTTATTTCATTTTTTGTAGTTGCCCCAATCCAACCCCCTTATCTTTTACCTATCCACGACCCCAGCTCCCCTACCAAACCCTGAGTGCCGTTCGCACAAGTAGCGATTATTTTGCTTGCCTTATCTCCACCCCTTTAGTTTCAGTACCCAATTTTATACCCCATAATCTTACCCCGTGTGGTAGGCAAAATATCTTCGTTACAATACCTAGGTACACGAAGAAACATTTCTTTGATGTCTCCAGAAAAGACAATCTTTCTTTCATGAAATCGTAGGAGGACGCCTAATAGAGAAGCAAGTTGGTCATCTCCTTTTAATAACATAGAATTTAAGGATATTCCCCGTACGGTTGCTGCTGCATCCCAAACTAATCTGAATTTGTCAGTTTTGTTAGGATTTAAGACCGGAAATATGGGAACATACCATGTTTTTTCTTGATGTTCTAAGAGTTTTTGTGCTGACAGTTTTCTAATATATTTCTTTTCTAGAAAATCTTGCATTTTTTGATTAATTTTGGTACTTGGTTCTAGATTTTTCTTAATTTTTCTCTCTCTCTCTCTCTACACTCCAGTCTTTGAATAGCCATGGGTTTACTATTAGGGAGTTTCAAGTTGTAGTATTTCCAGAGTAATCCAATTTTATATTGGTTACCAATTGAAACTAGGGTACTTTATTGTATACGAATAGCCCTATCTAATTCTTTGGAAACAGACGGTTTAATATTTTGAACTCAGAGGCTTTTAACTAAAAAGAAATCTTTTACAGTATTAAAGAGTTGTTGGTTAGTAATGCTTTCAGAACTACATTCGCAAATGTGGCAAGTGTAGATTAATTCCACATCAATATTTGAAAACATTGCAAAAATAGTCCAACCTAACCTGGACTTTGCAGCTATCGGTTGAAGTTCTAAACCTTCCTTCACTCGAAGTGGTAACGCCAAGTTCTAGTTATCTAAGCCTATCAAGATCTGAGGAACAGATCTTGATCTTATATTATTTGAAAGGCAATTTTTTTAAATAGGGAAAGCTTTTTTTAATTGCCTTTCTATCGAGAGTTTGTTTTGGAAGGCCTAATTTTCTTACCGTTCTGGCTGGCCGGTGGTCAAATTCTTTCTCCCCATTATAATCACCAGAAATAGAAAAGAATACTTTTTCTGACGCATCTTCTAAGCGTTGTTGGTTTCCAGTCCATTTTAAGCAAAGTTGTTCTGGCTTTCCCCTTATATTGTGCTTTTTAGCAATACTTTCTTCTAACAAAGTAACAGAAGACCCTTCATCTAGAAAGGCAAATGTAGTGACCTTCCTATTTCCATTTCTTAAAACCACGGGAAGTATTCGAAAGCGTGTTTCTTGATGTGCATTACTTTCTTCATCTGCAAATAAGAGGTGTGATTCTACTGTTTGCATACCGCTTTCCTTTTTGATAAGCTTTGTACTTTTATTAGATACTTGTTCTAAAAATAGACTTGTCCTCTTCATGAAGTAGAGGATGATGCTTCCTTTGGCATTCTTCTTTGTTGCATTTTACAGGATACTTACAGGGAAATCTTTATTTCTTTATGTAAAACGTACATAAATTTAAGGCTTCCCATCTTTGAGATAATGAATATCTCTAAAATTCTGAACAAAATGCAATCTTTTTACAATCTCTCTGATTATACAGTTTACAATTATGTGTTTCACTGGAGGCATTTGGCTCATGTATATTAGCAAACACATTATTATTAAATTGCGTTTTTTTATTACTTTGGTCGTTAAGGGCTAGTGTAGGAAGGGCAGAACAAACATTTGTTGCTATATTACACAACCAATCAGCAAGTTCACTTAATCCCTGAAAATTTTGGAAAGCACTGCGATATATCGCCCAATTAACTTTAATTTGAGAAAGTAGTTTCTCTAATAGTTCATGCATAAGGGTTGGATTATTAAGGTAGTCTTTTAAATTAGATGTTTTCATTTTAACTGCTAATGCAAATTCTACCAGAGCTTCAAGTTTTTCCGGTTTAGGAGTTGGTAATCTACGAATAGAATTTATATGAGCTTCAATAATTTACTCAGGTTTTCCAAAACGAATTTTTAATGTAGCTATAAGTTGGGGCACACATTGAGGTAAAATTAAAAAATTTGAACTACTGACTCTTGCAGGACCTTTTAAACATTTTTGTAAGCTTAATAATGATTATATACTTGACAAAGCTCAGTAGATCCTTCAAAACTACTAATAAAAAAAAACAGGCCAGTCATGGGGATTGCCATTAAAAATGGGGAGATTTCCAGGACCCCTTCTTTTATATAATATACCTGAACTTTTATCGTTATAAGTTGGCAGAGGCTTATCAAGTGTTGGAGTTAAAGAACATTGTCGATAAAGGACTTATCTATATTTAAAGAAAGGAATTTATTGACTAAAGGGTTAGTTTCAAATATTTCCTCTTTATCGAAATCCTGACTATCATTCGAGCACTCATCTTCTTCTATTATTCTCCTAGACTCCTTGGCTAACTCTCTTTCTTGACGTAATAGATCTCGTCCTTCTTGCAGATGTTAAAGCTTCATTTTTGTTTTGCTGCTTGTTGATAAGGAACTTTTTAAGGAGGTTGCAGAACAAGATTTCTTGATTTTGGAACCTTGTGGGTGAGACTTCTTAGTGGCTGAGTGGCTTAGTGGCTTAGTGGCTAGAACATCCGTTCTTCACGATATTGATTGCCGCACACAGGACATAAATCAATTTTGGTTCGTCCAGCAACTGATGGAATCATATTTGTAAACCTTGTAAGATTGTGTGATTCACCAATCGCATGGGATGAATAGAATTTGAGCTTGTTGGGAATTTATCTTTATTGTACAGCTAGCAATTGACCGATTTGTAGTTTACTGTTTTTATTTTCGAAAAAACAACTCAAATTCCTACAATATATAAAAACAACATAAAAAAAACTAATTAATTCCCATTACTTACTGGTCTCTTGCTGTCTGCTAAGTTATTTAAATTTTTCCCTAATCGGTGACAGTTTGATTTCTGACGTTTTGATTATTATATTTGACATAGTCTATAGAACAGTAGCAACTGAAATTTTGGGTAACATGATAGAACTAAAAATTAGCTAGATACATTTTATACAAATAATAATATTCGTAACAGATTATAACGTAGCCACAGAATAATAAACAATCAGAATGCCCACTCTCCATGGAAAATTAAGTACGTGCATCTCGTTCGCGCAGACGTTTCGCCATGTTTTAAGGGCAGCCAGTGTTGTTCAGTGAAAATTTATGTGGTGTGCATAGAAAAATTAACCCCGTTTAATTGACTTACGGCAATCATATACATACCATACAATTATTTTAATATTGTTAAATATAATAACATAAATATAAATATAATATAATTAAATATAATATAATTAAACACAAATATAAACAATAACATAACCTCACAAATCATATGTCGATAAAGACCCATTACACCAAATGTGATTCTCAATCCGAGTCTGTGTTCTGTGTTTCCTTCTAAAACATGGCGATCGCATGCTGAAAAACTTCAAAGGCGGCATCTGAGAGTGGGCATTCTGATTGTTTATTATTCTGTGATGTAGCATTGTTTGCTATCAATGTATTTTATTTTCAACAAAAAACACTATTTTGTTTTATTCCCAGTGGCGTTCCTAAGTGTATTTTAGTGGAATGTGAATGAATATTTATTGTAATTCCATGTTTCTTAACAAAGTTCATAATTTTGGTGAACCCTATGGAAATAAATATTCAAGTGATTATATCGTTACAAAGACTATAAGGAAACCTTTCAAATGAGCTGTCGCGTGACTTCGGTTTGTATTTAAAAACGTCGTCGCTTACGTTATTACGCCAATACTGATGTCGTAATGTCCAACATACATATCAGTTGATAGTCATTCAGCAATTAAAATTGACGTGTTTTAAGATTTTTTTTTAAAGTCTTCTGTTTCTGAAATAATGAATTTATTCCATACATTTAGATCATACTGTATAGATACATATAAAAAAAAACAGTTTTAATAAAACACAGTTAGGCACACTCTTCGCTGCCTTCTCTTCGCTGCCTTCTGGGCTACCACCTGTATATGCTCTTCCCATCCGCCTAATTTTTGTAGTGCCATTCCCAGATATTTGACGCTTTTTTTTTCTGTCCTTACAGCATCCTCTCGAACAACTTTTTTAGGCATGGGAGAAGGCATATGGAGCGATACTTCTCCCCAGCTTTAGGAAGTAGTATCAACCTTAATGTCCTCCAAGCTTCAGGACATATCTGTGCTTTAACCAATGCATTTATATGCTCCAAAAGCTACCCAGATTCCGCGCGTCCTATTCTCTTCATCGCTTCGGGTGGTATCTGCTGGGGTTCTGCTAAATGGGCTCCATAATCTATCTATCAAGCAAACGAATCTCATTGACCTAGTTTAGTTCCAAGTGTTAAATGTGAAAGCAGAGTATAGGCTTTAAATTGAATTGTGCATATTATTAACTATTACAATAATTTATGCTTCACATGAAATTAAGGGACACTATTCTATAAATATCAAAGTATTATTCCTTTCCTAATCTTATGTTAGAATAAACTTGCTTATTAGTAGAAAACCTTCTTCTTCTTCAAGTTCCACTCCTATCGGAGATTGGAAATCATTCTGGCAATTATAATTTTATTGTTTACTCGCCTGAATAGTTCAATTGAACTGCATCCAAACCATTCCTTATATGAACTGCATTATATTCCTTGGTAGTTCGTACTTTTCACCTCTCATGACGTGCCCCAAGTATTCCAATTTCCTAATTTTTTATGGAATTTAAAACTTCGCATTGTTTTCCTAGTTCTTCGAGAACTTGTTCGTTTGTTTTGCGATCCATCCATGATATTTTCAAAATACGTCGGTAACACTACATTTCGAATGCTTCTAGGTTTTTAATGTTGGATTTTTTAAGTGTCCAAGCTTCAACTCTATACAAAAGGGTAGAGAAAATATAACATCGAACCATTCTTATCCGGAGCGATATATTGATATTGATATCGCGATTACAAAAAAGTTTTCTCATTCTATTAAAAGTTGACCGCGCAATTTCAATGCGGTATCTTATTTCTTTTGTCTGATCAGTATCTTCTGTGATCCATGCTCCAAGGTATTTGTACGAAGATATTTGTTCAATTTCTGTATTATCTAGTACTAGCTTAACTTTGATGTTTTGTGCTTTTGGAAATACCATAAACTTGGTTTTCTTCAAATTGATTTTTAGTCCATAATCGTTGCAATATATATTTAGTTGTTCAGCAAGGTGGTGCAGTTCTTCTAGTGTTCCTGCCAGAAGGACGGTGTCGTCAGCATATCTTATGTTATTAAGTGGCTCACCGTTTATTATAAGGCCCTCACTGATCTCGGCAAGCGCTAATTCTGAGATGGCCTCACTGTATAAATTGAATAACAAGGGTGATAAAATACACCCTTGGCGGACCCCACGGCGAATCTGAATATCCTTGGTCAGTTCGTTTTCAACTTTCACTTTTGCTGTTTGATTCCAATAGAGGTTACAGATGATTCTAATGTCTCTACTGTCTATGTTTTTATTTAATAAAATTTATTTAAGTCGATTATGCTGCACTCTGTCAAATGCCTTCTTAAAATCAATGAAACAGGCTTATACTTCCTGATTAATGTCTAAGCATCTCTGCGAAAAAACACTTACTGCAAACAGTGCATCTCGTGTTCCCAGTTCTTTCCTAAATCCCATTTGTGTATTACTTATGCCTTCATATAATTTCTTATGTATTCTATTGTGAAGCCATTCTTCAGGTATTATACCTGTTCTATATATAGTATTGAATAGATCTAAAAGAAGATCAATATATTCAGTATTCACAATTTTAAGTAATTCGATAGGAACTTCATCAGGCCCGGGAGATTTACCACCTTTAGCTTGTTTCATTGCATAATAAATTTCTTCTCGTATAATGTCAGGCCCAGTATCATCCTTAAATTCTTTTGGTGCTTCTGTTCTCTCTTTGTCTTCAAAAAGTTGTGCTATATATTGTGTCCATCTCTGCATTTTTTATTTTATATCTGTTACAAGTGTACCCTTTTCATCTCTTAGTTGCCTAGTTTGAAGTGTTTTTTTCATTCCTGTTAATTCTCTAATTCTTTTATGCATGTTAAAAAAGTCATATTTTTTCTCAATTTCTTCTAGTTCTTGGCACTGCTCATGTAAAATTCTCTCCTTAGCTTCTTTTATTCTCTTTTTTTATTAATCGATCAGTTTCATTATATTTAATTGGATTTTTTGTTTTGAATGATTTTCTTTCATTCATTAATAGTAGTATTTCTTCAGTCATCCAATCTTTATGTTGTCTATTCTTTGGCTTTAAGTTTTCATTTACTGTTTTAATTATTGCTACTTTTATATTTTTCCATTTCTGATCATTGTTATAGCTACTTTTATTCAGTTCTTAGGCATTACGTAGATTTTCAGTAAGAGTTTTTACAGTTTGTTCCTTTGTTTGTGGTTCCCTTAATCTCTTAATATCAATTCTACTTTGTGTGGGTTTTTTAACCAGTTTTAATTTGGTTCGTAATGTGACTACTATGGGGTTATGGTCTGAACCGATGTCTGCTCCAGGGTAAGTTTTGGCAGACAGTATAGAATTTCGAAATCTTTGTCTAATAAGGACAAAGTCAATTTGATTTCGGATTATTCTATTCGTTGTATCACTAAGAGATTTCCATGTATACAGTCTTCTTTTTGGTAGCTTAAAAAGTGTATTAGCTATTACAAATTCTTCCGTCTGGCAAAATTGTATCAAACCGTCACCACGTTCATTTCTATTTCCTAGACCATATTCCCCCACATATCCATCCACTCTTCCCTGGCCAACTTTGGCATTGAAGTCGCCCATTACTATTGTACTGTAATGATTCTTCATTGATTTTAAGACTTGTTCCAAATCATGGTAAAACAGTTCGATATCGTCGTCATCTTTATCTGCCGTAGGAGCATAAACTTGAATAAAATTTACTATACCTTTTTTAGACTGTAGTTATATTGATAAGATCCTATCAGAATAAGGAGTTAAACTTATCACAGAGTAATTGACCGTTTTTTTGCAACTAAGATAGCAACATCATAGCGATGATTGACCTCGTTGTTACCTGAATAATACATGGTTCTATTATGTGTAATTTGTTTGCCTGAATCTGGCCACTGTACGTCACTTATACCTAAAACATCAATCTGGAGGTTTTCCATTTCAAGCAGTACGTTCGCTAATTTACCACTTGCATATAAACTTCTGACATTCCAGGTTGCTATTTTTAATGTCTTAAGTCCATAGGGATTTCTCTGGTTTACGACCTGGGAGGCCCTGTGATCTATAGTTATTCCTCCCCTGCCGGATCTTGGATTCCATGCTCCATAATCAGTAAGTTTGTTTACTCTACTTGTCATTTGCCATTCATGACTTTACTAGGGGTACTCTAAGAGTCTTTAATGCAGTGGTTCCCCGTTGCCCTGTGCATCCTTACGCCGTTGACATATTTTTCGATTCATCCGCCTTTAGGACCAGTTTCCCAACCCTTGGAAAAAAGAGTGCCCTTCCACTTATTAACTCATCCTCCCGCAGCCGTTGGTCATAAGTGGGGGATTGCTTATACCGGCAATCATTCGGTGAATTACCTGTTGGTCCACGGGAGATATTTTATTTCCCTCTTACCCACCGGTAAACCGGGTCGGGCATTCCCCTATCCGCCACCTGGGGACGCGCTCTCTAGAGGTAACAGGTTCCTCCGAGAGAGTAGAAAACCACATTGTAATATTATACAGATATACACTATATAAGTAGTTTGCTAAATATTAACTTGTTTACCAAGTTTGGCTGAAACCAGATGTACAGTTTCTTAGCTATGGCTTAATTTCGACGGGATGGCGGACATACAAAGCAATATGTATATTATATTTGGCTTCTTTTTCTCTTCTTACCTATCCGTTCCGGATGTTGGCGATCAACATGGCTATCCTAACTTTGCTTGCTGCTATTCTGGATAGTCGGTTGTCGATGTATTAAACCACTTTCTCAGGTTTTGAAGCCAAGATATTCTTCTTCTCCCTGTTTCTCTCTTTCCAAATACCTTGCCCTGAAGAATGAGTTGCAACAAGCCGTATCTCTGTTCATTCCTCATAACATGGCCAAGATATTCTAGTTTGCGCTTTTTGATGGTGTTAATAATCTCGCATTCCTTGCCTATTCTACGTAGGACCTCAAAATTAGTCACACGATCCACCCATGAAATTCTGTACACGTCTGTAACACCACGTCTCGAATGCCTCGAGTTTTCTCGGAAAGTGTCCAGGCCTCTACTCCGTGTAATAAAGTAGAAAATACATAGCATCTAATGAGAGAGATTTTGGTAGCAAGTGGTGAATCATGACTTCTGAAAAGAGACTTTATCATTATGAACGCTGATCTCGCTTTTCCTATGCGTTTTTTTATTTCACTGGAGTGATCCCATTTTCTGTTAATGTTGGTACCAAGGTATGTGTAGCTGTCCACTCTGTCAATTGGATGTTGGTTAACCAAAAGCTGTGTATTTAATATTTCGCGCTTACTGACTACCATGTACTTTGTTTTCTTCGTATTAAGATCAAGTCTACTTATATGTGATATAATATGCGACATTATTCTTTCAAACCGTCCAGACTATCTGCAAAAACTACTGCGTCGTCGGCATATCTAATGTTGTTTAGACGCATTCCGTTGACTAATACGCCTTTTTGTAGTTCTCCCAGCGCTTGCTCGAAGATATATTCAGAGTATATATTAAATAACACCGGGGACAGAATGCATCCTTGCCTCACTCCTCTATCTATGGAGACTGCTTCTGGTAATTGATCATCCACTTTAATATTGTCTGTTTGGTTGTAATATAAATTATAGATGATTCTCAAGTCCCTATCATCTAACCCCACTTCTTTCAAGATGTTTATAAGTTTATCATGTTTTACTCTATCAAATGCCTTTTTGTAGTCGATAAAACAAAACAAAAACAAAAACAAAACAAATTTGGATATACAAATAAATCAATAAATATAATTTATATACCCTGAGTCGAGTAACTATGTAATGTTTATTTAAACTAAATCCCCAATCAGCCCATCGCCTCTCTAGCCGAGGGCTGGTGAAGGTAATTAAATTTTATGACTTTTTGTCTCTATCGTAATGAGAGTTAAGAGTCGCGTGGTACCTTTGAAGAATATTTCTATACCCAGATTGGAACTGTTGGCAGCCACTATTGGTGTTAGACTTTATCATTCAGTAAAAATACAATTTTCTCAATATGTTGAGTCTTATTATTGAAGTGATTTCACTCTGTTCTTTCTTAGATTCAACGTAAGGATGACTGGTCTGTTTTTGTTTTTAATAGAGTTCAGGAGATTAGAAATTTATCCAATCCTGAGTGTTGGGAATATGTACCTGGTTCACTCAATCCTGCCGATCTTCCATCAAAAGGCTGTGGCATTCGGCAATTGTTTGACTCTCGATGGTGGGATGGCCCGGAATGGTTGTACAGCAACGACAATGATTGGCCCCAACAAAAATTTGAAGTTGATGAAGAAGAAGTCTGTACCGAGAAAAAGAAAAAAGCCGGTTCGTCACTATTGAATATGACATCTGACGATTGACATCTGCATTAGTTTTCTCAGTACATAAAACTTTTAAGAATGATAGCTTGGGCGCTACGATTTTGTTATATTGCAAGAAATTCAAACGAAAAATGTACAGGTGAATTGGTCGCTGAGAAAATCGATAAAGCTGAAATAAGCCAATGACTTGACACGGAAGATTTTCGTTTGGCTATCTTACTTCCAGGTGAACATTTTTTAGTGCGTAAGTTAATTTTAAGCCTACACAAAAGTTTTTGTCGTGTAGGCACACAAGGACTACTTAGTTTGCTTCGCGAAAAATATTGGACTTTAGGGGGTAGATGGATTGTGCGGTCCATTTTAAAGAATGTGGTGTGTGCAAGAGGAAAAGGGAGAGAAGGAAGAGGAGAAGGGAAATCGTTCGAAGTACAAACGCCTTCGTTACCAGCTGATAAAATTCGGGATACTACAGCTTTTGAAATTTCCGGAGTGAACTTAGCGGGATCTCTTTACTTGAAATCGGGTGTGGACAGATTCGATGTAAATATGTTTCAATCACATGTTATGTTCAATCACAAATTATTCCTTAATTTGTAATCTCACATTATTCTTAACTTCTTAACCTTTTATAGTTTCACCGTATATAATTGAAGCATTGTGAAACATATCGAGTAATATTTTAATAATTAGAGTCTGTTCACCTGCATATCTACAACTTATTAAATTGCCAATAAAATATTTTCTAATTGAATTTCCCAAGTGTTGCAATAACGGTCTAGATTAAATTGTATTATAAGCTCATAGTTCAAAGTTTGTTAGTATAATAAAAGCATTAACCTCATTTATTTGAGCTCATTTGAGCGCAGTCTATTATAGAAAGTTACCTAACCAACAACTAGAGTGTATTTATTAGTAGCTGTCACTAAAACTATAATGTTTACTCCACGACTTCATCATTTTATTGTATTACCATCGTCGATCGAGAGGAATCGGATAACGGGGCATTACAAAACAATTCGATCCTTATAAATACATTCGAAACTGTTCATTGGTTATTCGGCTCGAACGACCAATGGACAGATTCGATGTATATATTAGGATCGAATTGTTTTGCAATGCTCCTTTGTCCGATTATTTTGGATCGAAGATGATAATACAATAAAATATTGAAGTCGTTTAGTAAAAAGTATAGTTTTATTGACAGCTACTAATAATTACACTATAGATGTTAGTTAGGTAAATTTCTATAATAGACTGCGCTCAAATGAGCTCAAATCCCCAATTTATAATTTCACAAATAATGTATACCTCAGCACAGAGGTTAATGCTTCTATCATACTAACAAACTTTGAAATATGAACTCACAATACAATTTTATCTAGGCCGTTATTGCAACACTTAGAAAGTTCAAATAGAACATATATTATTCGGCAATTTTTTAAGTCTGCGAGTTGAATGGATTCTAATTATTAAAATATTACTCGATATGTTTCACATAAATTAAACATGGTCAAACCATAAAGGTTAAGAAGTTAAGAATAATGTGAGATTACAAATTAAGGGATTAATTTGTGATTGAACAGGTGAGAAAGCATGGGTTTACTTGTTCACTTTATTCAAGTCAACAAATGCCTTTATTCAAGCCTTTCATCACTTTGTTGCAAAGCGAGGATGACCAAGAAGAAGTTTATAGTGACAATGGAATTTTACGGGATTCGAGAATACGCTTAAGCAATTGGACTGGAATATAGTTCTACACAACGTATTTAGTGGCGTTTCAACCCCCCTACAGCTGCATGGTGGGATGGATTTTGGGAGCGATTAGAAGGTATTTTGAAAGGACTCTTGCGAAAAGTTTTAGGTCGAGCGTCTCTCAATTATGAAGACGTATTGACATTATTGTGTGATTGTAAGAGTACAGTCAATTCGTGTCCGTTAACGTATCTTTCGAACGATCCTGTTGAGTTAACCGCGTTAACCTTAAGTATATTTTTAAAGGAACAAGTCAGTTACGAGTTGACGGAATTTGATTTGCCACAGCAGAATTCTTTCACACGTAAAATACGGCGTTTACAAGAGTTGAGAAATCATTTGCGAAAATATTTCGTGCTGAATATCTGACTCAACTCAAAGCAGGAACGAAGAAGCCGTAGGTGTCGAAAGTGTCTATCATGGATGTCATTTTAGTCGGCAATGACAACATCAAGCGTCTTCAGTGGCCTTTAAGAAAAGTTATTGAACTTATACCTAGTAGGGATGACCAGGTAAGGTTGGTTCGTCTTGCGACTACACAAGGGTAACTTCTGAGACTATTACAAAGGCTTTATCCGGTGAAGGTCGTCGATACAGTTACTACTGGCGAGAATATTCAAGGTAATACTCTACCCTGTAGAAGTCAGATGGTTCCAGAGAGGTTAACCCAAGAAAACGTTGGTCGACTCCGGTTTGTGGAAGAACCAAGTGAAAGGAGTGCGGGAGTGATAAAAAGCAGAGCATCCGACTTAAATGAAAGATATACGCTTGTAGCCGGATGGTGAATTTAAGGTTCAAGTGATATTTTCGTAATTTTTCCTGACTCTCTGTATTTTTTGAAAAATTATGTTCAAATTTCACGTGGGAGAATGTCGAGTAACTATTTAATATGTTTATTTAAAAAATTCCCTAATCAGCGCATCGCCTCTCTAGCCGAGGGCCGGTGAAGACAATTAAATTTTATTACTACTGGGAATGTATCATAATATTGAGTATTGTAATATTAATATTTGGGTTATGTAGATATCGTCAGTCGAATTGTGTCACCGAAGAAAACTGAATTAAATAAAACTTTAAAGTCGCATTTGTGTATTTTAATACAAAAGTAATTTTTTTGTAATATAAATTTAATTTTGTATTTTTTCGAACCAGGAGTCCCTTTCAAAAATTAACCTTACGACAATCCTAACTTAATACTTTGTACCTTTTATTTTGTCAAATAAGATCACTATGACGAAACAATTAGAGAACTCCCTGTAATTCTTCATGAAGTACACTGTATACTGAGTCGTACAACCACTCAAAGGTAGCCAATATTAAAAATATTATTAATTAAACTAAAAAATAATAAATTTTAAAAATACTCAATTTTCTAAAAAGTTGAAAACACAAGTAACGTGGCAACTTAGTGTTAATTATGTTAACCCTTTAAGTTTATAATTTATAGTATTTACTAGTTGATAAGAGCTGTGAAGAAAATTAATATTTACATTATGTGATAACTATAAATATCTAGTATTTTCTTGCTACTTAACTGTTCGACTTCACATAGCAAGTAGTCAGAAAGATATGAAATTGTATCATTAAAATATATATGTATATACTTAAGAAGTCAAAAAATAAATATAAGTACAATTTATTGGTTTACTTCTTGGAAATTTAAAGTTTCTTAGACCAATATATCTATAATATTTTAAAAACTTACATACAGACATACTCATACACCTATACTTACGCACACACACACACACACATATACGTACCTATGATGACCAAATTTTTTTCTTTACTGTAAATAATGATAATTATTATAGACGGCGCTGCAGAATATTGCCAAACGTATACAATACAGCTCTAACGTTTATAATTGCTATTAAGGTAAAGCGACCTAATAACGGCCCAGTTAAGGAATATTTGACTTTACACGTAAATATTAAGAAAACGAAATAATAGAGAAATTTAATTTAAACTATATTTGATAGCTTGATGTTTTCTTTATTAAAATAATTAATGAAAAAAAAAAAAATGAAAAATGTGTTTTTTATTCGCCAAAAAAATTGTTTTCACACTACCAGTGTGTACCAGGCCAGTGTTTTCTGGCCTGTACACTAAAAGAATTATCTTTTTTTTTTGTTTTACACTGTACACAAAATTTTTTGTAAATATGTATTTTATTGTTTCCAAAGTAAGTATAAAAAATACAGAAGCATAAAAACATAATTTTTATATAAAAGATTCAAAAAGAGGCATAAAAAACTAAATAAAATAAAACATAAAAGAAACAACAAATAATACTTTTAAAAGTTATTTAGCAACAGTCTTTTTTTTTCATTTATTGCATAAGAGGAAAGTGCTATGAAAGGTCTAAAGTTATTGATCTTAGGTACAGAAAAAGACCCTTTCTCTTAATGCACTGAGGCGGTGCAATTAAACAAACAATTTTTGATGATATCACATATTCTATCCTATTTTTTTTCCATACCTTTGATTTAGAATTTATTTTTTGTTATTTCTTCTACTGCTCGTGGAAAATGTTTCTCCTCGTAAACTACAATGACGTAATCACCTAGTTCGTGGTCGCCCACCTTTAAATCTATAGGATTGTTCGCTTTCGGCCTTCTAGTTCTTTCACCTGCTTTTTTCTCAGAACCAACATTTTTATTTAAAATTTCATTTTCTTTTTAATTTGTTCCATCTATATTTCCTCTATATTTTTCTTCATTTTAAAGTAGGTTTAATTTCATAACTTCCAAATTTTAATTTTTTCTGTTCTCTTTCCATCAGAATCTGCGTTTTTCTTCGTGATATTAGGTGCTTCGTGGTATTATTGTTTTCTTTTTCTTCAAGTTTTTGTTTTTTCTTTGCTTCCTTTTAATTTTTCAGCTTGCTCTCTTTTCTGCAACATCATGAAATTATCAGCAATCGTTCCTACATGTGTTAATTTTTTTGTAGCCTTTCTTTTTAACGTTGGAGATATTTTTCTGGAGAAATAAAATGCATTTTTAAATGGCTTTGGAAATTTTAGAGGAGTTACAAAATAGGATTCAGCATAATTTATGGCAGATTGATTTTCGTAATAGGTTCAGAAATCATGAACTATTTTGCGGCATCTAGCTTTGACAGAATATAGCAAGCGGCTGCAAAATTTGTATGGAATTTGGAACCAGTGTTACCAAAACAATTCCATTTTCACGACCAGAGATATATGATATAACTCACTATACGCCAGAGATATATGACTAACATATTCATCAAAAAATAACAAGACAGATCGCATAATCTTTTTTTTTCGTTCAACCATTTATTAAAATAGTTTTCGACATACTCATAAAACGTTTCTGTATTGATCCATCCACTTTAATTTTATCCGATACCCCAACCTATTGGCATAAGTGGAACTAAATGTTTTGGTAGCCTTGTATAGGAAAACAAAATTATTGGAGGTGGGATACCTCCACTAGCGGATATTGTTGCTGATACGGTCAGACATTTTTTTCGTCGTTAGCAGTTCTACTTTTAGGCCCTCAGTTGAATATTCGGCTTGTTAATAAGCTCATCGCGTATCACGGGAAAACCCGCGAGAACCAAAAATAATATCTATTTTACGATTGGCTTTTTCTCATCAGTAGTTAAAACTGGTTGTTTTCCAATATTTTTGGACACGTACTTTTGCATTCTTTTAGCTTTCAATGTACCTTTTGGTAAACAATACATCTTGGATGCTTTATAGGCAGACATGCCAGTTTCCTTGGCATTTAGGGTTCGATCCAGTAGCTCTTGTGAATATTTTTTTCTTTGCATTGACCATGATTCTAGAAAAAAAATCAAATGTGAATAATTAAGTCTTTTTTGTAGATACCATGTCAGGCTAAATTTGGGTTAAGTCACAGCCACCTTTACTTCCTGTAGAAGTAAAGGTGGCTGTGGTTAAGTCGAAATTAAAGCACATGCGAATTATAATAAAGTCTAATACCGCCCAGAATAAAATAAAATTATTTTAATGTTTTTTTTTTTGCAAAAAGTTAATTGTCAGACTATATATTTTACCTTGAGTAAGTAACAAAAAAAATTTGTTTTTATGGGAACAAATTCGAGATTTTTTTTTTTCAATTTTCTACTATTAGAAATAACCACTTGACTTTCATAGTTGTAAACTTCCTTTTTTGCATTTATAGAAAAAAAAGTGTGAGACGGAACTTGATGAAAAGTTTTTGTTAATATTTTTTTTTAAGAATAAATTACTTTTATTTAATAATTTTTGATATTAAATAACAAAAAGTTAATTTGAAAAAACCATCAATATTCGTAATTACGGCCCACTGGACTGGAATTAGATTAGCTACTAAAATTATGTCCTAATACCGGCCTAATCTATTTTTGTAAATTCTACTTTGTTTTGGCCCAAAAACTAAAGTGTTTTATAGTGTTTTAAAGTGTTTTATAAAAAATACAATTATTAACCATTTCTAATGAACAAACTAATGCATGTAATTGAAAAAATATTTTTTGTAATAATTTGCAAACAAATATTGTAACCAATGAATTTCTCAATGCTTACCTGAAACATTAAGGATTGACGACTGCTCTCGAGCTGATTGCGTCTCTTGATTAAGTCAAACTGATTAAAACAAAATCTAGAACATGTCACCCCACCGTTTATACATAAAAACCGGTGTAATAAATTTCTTGCTAGGATACACACGCGCCTTAGTATTAAGTTTAACCAACTTAAACGTATTTACAAAAGAATTTCAATTTTTTGAATAGGCTGGATTTACATCACGAATTTGTATAGGCCGTTAATAGGTAGTTTTACCTTATTTCGAAATTTGCAAAATATAGGTAATATTAATTATAATTTTTAATCACTGTACTAGAAAGTATTATTTCACAAACCCATGAATTTTTGTACAATGTTTTAAAAAAGCAATTTTCTTGCACTATTAAAGAACATTGCATAAAATGAAAACATGAATAACAACGTAGCTGTTGGCCTTTATCTATTTTCAAAATTAAAAATCAAACAGCTTATTTCTTTTTTACTTTTTATTTGCAAACAACATACCTTCTTAATACTACCACATACTTGTTACACTGTGTTATATTTAAAATATATGATTGATTTTACCACAGACAAATATACAATTTTGATAATCCCCTTAGACAATTGTGCAAAGGCATGGCTTGTGTTTGGTTCTTATTTACTGTCAGGTTCAATAGATTCCATTTCCCTGAGTGTTGAAGCCCAGAAGTCGTAGTCAGTGGTTACTGGTTCTCCTATAAGTCACTGAGGTGCCTGAGTCACTGGTCTCTGACTTTCTCTCCTTTTGCTTTCTTTTCTGTTGTTTCTCCGCTCTAGCGGAGTTCCGCATACAGGAGTAAGGTTGGATACAATCGTGATACTATTACCCCCAGTATCTTTTATGCCTCGCTATGGTAACTTAATACTCAACAGTAAGGTCGAGCCGTTTCTTGGTCGAGAGTCCCACCCCGAGCCTTTCGGCTGAATGTTGGGAGCTCTCTTAAACCCCTTACCATTGACAAGATCATACGGCTCCCAGAGTAAACCTAATTAATTTATAAAAATAAACAAAACATGTAATATTTCACGACTCATAAATCGCATAATTCAGGCTAAATTTGATCGATGGCATGGGTTATGATGGCTTTAAAGGCAGCTGTGATATGTGCTGTGACTTAAAAAAATCCCAGAAGAAGTAGTTTACGGGGCCAAATTGTTGGCCACAACGTTTGTGTCTATATTATTTTATTAAGGCCAAAAGAAGTTTAACATTGACCTACATCGCTCGTCACGAAGAGTGATCAACGTTTTTCTGAAAGAAATATGGAACGATGAAGAAATATGAACGAGCGAGGATGTATGTAATGTAAGTTCAGGAAACTAGACTACTTCCTGACGCAGTTTCTGACCGGACATGGCAGTTTTCTGACAAATAGAATAGGCAAATCTGCCTCGGTACCGGATGCTCATACCCACATTTTTAACTGCCAGAGATGGGCAAATGAGATGGGAGATTTCGAGGGGCAAATGGGTTTCGGGCTGGATGAAAGAAACATTGTAAACATAATGTTGAGAGGAGAGAAAGAATGGAGAGAAGTACAATGTCTGACTTCTGGGGTGGTGAAGAAAAAGGAGCAGGAGGACAGATGAGGAAATTAAGCCAGGGACCTAAAATTTTTAGTTAATATTGTTTATTAGTTTATGGCCTATCGTAATAGGTATAATTATATAGAAATTTTTAGTTTTTTATTGTAGTTGTTTACTGAGTGGCAAGACCACCTCTCTAGAACGGTGGTTAAGGTTTTAGCCGGAACACGGTTAATCCGGCACTACCCTGAGGTCTTCTCAGAATTTAATGGATACCTTCTTAGACTCTTACTGGAATGTGGCAATACGGCAATAAAAAAAGATTCTTTCAACTGTTTTTTTTTCTAGACTAATTGCCAACATTGAAGGTATGGACATAAAGAAAGACTATGCTATTTTCGAAAAATATTGGTTTATAAAAGTTTCTCTAGCTTAATGCTAAAATGCTAAATTTTCTCTAGCTTAATTGCTTGCTCATGCTATTGCCATTAAACGACATGGATTAAGGAAGTACCATCAAATGCAACAGTGGAATTAAACATTTTTAAATTCACTTAATTTGAGTTAAAAACAATAAAAAAACAATGTATTTACAACACCTTAATACCAATCTGTACTACTAACTCTCCTGCTTCCCAGACTTTGCTTAAGCAAATTGCTGGTGGATGAACGAAAGGTTGACAAAAAATTGTCTTCTTCCTCTTTCTAAGCTATTCTGCTTGTTTATTGGCGGATTGATACCTCTATAGAACATTCTCACCCCATCTTTTAAGCGGTCATCCGATATTTCTTAATGTAATATAGAATATCTTGACAAAAGACATCCAGAAAATATCAGTGTGACTTCTGTAGGCAAAAGTCTACTACAGACTAAATTTTTATATTAACACAAATCCTAAAATCATCATCAGATACGTTAATGTATGACCTATAAGACTCAGAAATGACAGAATTTTATAATTCTGCCATTTTAAGAACATAATTAATTTTATTAGTTTTAACCTGTATAATATAGACGAAATAATCTAGGTGATCTACAAAGTTTATGGAAGTTCAGGCTTGTTCCGTGTGGTATGTTTGCCTAACTATTAAAAAAATATGTATTAGTAGAAATAACCAGGGACTTTCAAGCAGTTTTGACTTTCTTTAAAATACTAGTAAATTGTATTTTATCAAACTAATTAAGAATTTAGGTGACTAAATGTAAATGTGATATCTAAAGTCAATAGTTTTATTTGCATAACAATATTTAAATTTCCATAGAATGTTAAATCTTTTTCAAAATTAGGTAAATAATGATATTATTTTGTATTTCGGCTTAATATCATCGTCTATATTGTCTTATGTTTGCAAAGGTTTACGTTTATTATTGTTACAGCCTTGAATTTTTATAAAATATTATAATTAAAAATAATTACCATCTTAAATATTTTAAGAAATTTCTTTTTTTAATTTTAAAGGATAATAATATATTAATTGGTCCATATTATATTTCTTCGCCCAGTATGTTCTTCCGAAATTAAGTAGGGCACTACTTGTCTCTTTCACTTGATTGTGAAACTTTTATATCAAATCGCTTCCTTTCATTAAACTCCATTACGAGGTCTTGTGTTCTTGAAAAAAAAAATAGCAAATACATATATGGCAGTTTTTCACTATTTCACATTTTATGTACCATTTTATCATTCACAACACCAATGTTGCAAAGGCTGCTTCAGTTGACAACGTGTTTACTCACCGTACCTGTGAGTACTATCAATTTTCGTCTGACATAAATCAGAAAGCAGAAATAGCAGAAATAGCAGAATAGCAGAAAGTATTTTGTCAATCCACAAGGAATCTACGTTCCTGTAGTTGGCTGTATACCATATATTATAAAATTTATTAAAAATCCTTTGTAAAAGGTATATATTAAGAACCCAAAGGGGCTAAGTTAAACAGACAAAACGTTTTCGGAATCCATATTCCATCATCAGTGTCTAAGAGTACATGAATGTAGCCACTAAATATATGGGCAAAAACCCGTTAACAAATAATTAATTACATTTAGTTTACAAAATTTCTTATAATGATTTAAGATGTTAAAGTTACCGTTGGATTAGGTAACATGGCGACATATGACTCCACGTTGAAGTTGCTAGTCTTGAGACAGTGTGTCTACTAAGACTGTATGGGAGCAATTGAATGGCAATGACATTAATAACAATGTTGTTAAGTTATGACGCAGGTTGTAACAGAGCAGTCAATATAACTGCATGTTTCTACTTAAGACAAAAGCCAACGTTATTTAATTGTGAAAATAAAATAAATTAATATAACAGTATCAACCATCAATAGCCCTGTATGGGAGAGCAACTCCCATACAGTCTTCGTAGACACACTGTCTCAAGACTAGCAACTTCAACGTGGAGTCATATGTCACCATGTTACCTAATCCAACGGTAACTTTAACATCTTAAATCATTATAAGAAATTTTGTAAACTAAATGTAAATAATCATTTGTTAACGGGTTTTTACCCATATATTTAGTGGCTACATTCATGTACTCATAGACACTGATGATGGAATATGAATTCCGAAAATGTTTTGTCTGTTTAACTTAGCCCGTTTGAGTTCTTAACATATACCTTTTACAAAGATTTTTAATAAATCTTTTATCAATGTTAGTTATTTTATATACGGGCTTGGCTCTGTCACAAGATATCTCAAATTAAGTTTATCTTACTCAAACCAATTGAAGGTAATGTTACGATAAATAATGACTCATAATATCTAAACTATAAATATCCTTTTTCATTCAAGTCTTTTCTATCTCATATACCAGTGGGCAGAAACTTCAGGTACTACCTGACGGGTCTCCTACGATTCGAAGTTTCTAGAAGAAGGTCGAATGAAAACGAGTACGAGTGACCTTCTAGTCTGTTTGAAGGCAATCGCCGAAATTCTAGTTTAACGGTTGATTAGTATAAATACAAGTTTTATTGTAAACAGTTTTCTGTCCGAAATAAATATTGTAAATAAATAATATAAATTATAGTATTTAGTGATAAGTGTAAAACTGTAATAAATATATAAAGATTCTAATAAACTTGTAAGTGTTATAAATGTAGAACTTTTGATAATAAATGAAGACAATAAATTAGATAAATTAAATAAAAACAGTTCAGTATTAAGAAAGATCTTCTTATTTGAGAGCCATCCCCGTTACCCAACTTGAAAATTATGAGGGCGATTATATATGAGCGAGGCACCCTATCGGGCTACATCACAGGACGTTTTCGAAATTAATATTCTATCATCACTGCTACAGTATTTGATTTTATATAAATTCTTTTCATGTATATTTGAATCACTACACCAACAACGTATAACAGCTACAGTATTCGTGTTGTTTGGAGATTCCCTTCCTACTATTTTCAATATAGCTAGCCCAATAAGCTACAGATTACTGTGTCATAATATCTCTTGTAAGGTAAGGAAAGCATCCAATAGCCTGCTAGTGGTATAATTTAGAAGCTTTTTTTGAAGCCGAAAAAACATACGTAAAAATGTTGACTATATGATATTTTGAACTATTATACTTCAGTTACTGTTTGCATAACTGTTATATTTTAAGTAAATGTGTTAATTACAAAAATGTGACATCAGTTACTAATAACCATTTAAAAGCAACTTATTAAAAGACGACATAGACAATTTGAAGAATTTCAAAAAGAAACGCATGTTTGATTAATTTAAAAATAAAAGAAATTATAGATTTATTGACGATTCCTAAAGAAATTTCATTTTACTCGATCAAATCTGATGAAAAAATGTTACTACATCTTAGTGATGCGTATCATATATGATCGAAAGTGCCATAAATCTTAAATTTTTTCCGATTATTTCAGCCGTAGAATTTGCAGCCGAAGCTTATCTTTGCTTTAAGCTCCGGTATCCTCCTTAAAGTTCTTTTACTATGTTTGTCGACTGGCAAGGTCAGGCAGTTGAGGATTTGGAGATGGCTACTGACGGTCTTCTTGGTTTAGATTGGAGAAGTGTCTGGGATATGCATGAAGTTATTTCATATTTGAATTATTATTATTAACTATATTTAAATTACTATTCTAGAATAGTACCGTCTACTAAACAGATGTTAATTCCTTATTTAGATAATATGATGACATAGAAAACAATTAATCTGGTTCGAACATGTTAAAATAATGCCAGAGTACAGATGGCCTAAAAGAGTACTGGAATGGATCCATCCTGAAAGAAGAAAGAGAGGACGACCACGGAGAAGTTGGCGCAACGACCTTGATGAAGCAATGGCGGCAATAGACTTAGAAGAGGCAACTGCGTATGACAGAAAAAGATGGAAATTGAGGGCGGAGAAGCGGCAACAGCCGTAATAAATCCGTTATTATATATATATATATATATATATATATATATATATATATATATATATATATTATAGATAATATCAATCTGTTGTCCATCACAGTGTAAGGGTACCTCAAACTCCTACATGAAATACTACTTCATTAATATACTACATTAATGCAACTTCGATCTATCTATCTGTCTATACAGCCTTTGCTGTCCAATTTTGGACCCAGGCCTCCTCTTCCTTCTTCCACGTCTCTCTATTGTAGGCAGTTTGTATCCACTTCGGACCTGAGTGTTTTTTCAAGTCATCTGACCATCTCATTTGTGGCCTTTCACTTTTTCGTTTGTAACTATATGGTCTCCAGTGTATAATCATCTTATTCTATCTGCCGTCTGTCTGTCTTATGGTATGTCCAGCGAACTTCCACTTAAGTTTTGCGTTGATACATCGGTCACTTTTGTTTTGTTGCGGATCCAAGTATTTCTTTTCTTGTCTGATAGCCTGATGTTCAGCATTTGCTTTTCCATGGTTCTTTGGGCCTTCGCTATTTTTTCCATGTTTTCCTTTGTAATCGTCCAAGTTTAAGAACCGTAGGTGAGAACAGGAAGTATACATTGGTTGAAGGCTCTTGTTTTTAAATATTGGGGGTATTTTTTATTTTTTAGTATTAAGGAAAGTTTTCCGAAGGATACACAAGACAACCGTATCCTTCTATTTATTTCTCCGGTCTGATTTTCTTTATTTAACTAGTTGTCCCAAACATACATATTCTTTTACTTGTTCTATAGTTGTTTGTGCAATTGTAATTATTAATTCTTCTGGTTGGTTATAATTTTAGTTTTATTGTAATTCATTTTTAGATATATTTTTGTTGATTCGCTATTTAATTCATCCATCATATTATGTAATTATCCCCTTTTATCTGCTATTAATACAATGTCGTCTGCATATCTCAAGTGATTCAAGTATTGGCCATTTATGTTAATACCCCGTTTTTCCCATTGTAATTTCTTCATGACGTCTTCCAAAGCTTGATTGAATAGTTTGGGTGATATAGTGTCACCGTGTCTGACTCCTCGCCGTATCTTAATAGGCTTCGTTTGTTAAACTATTTTAATGGATGTTGTTGCTTGATCATATATATTGAACACTAAGTCCGCATATCTATAGTCTAGTCTCCCATTATACAAAGAGTTCTTTACTGACCAATGTTCCATCTTATCGAATGCTTTTTCAAAGTCTACAAATGCCATATTCGATGCAACTTCGATAAGACCCCTTATTTAGATGTATCTAAGAGTGAAGAAGGTGTTGGCTGTGCTGTTATAATAACTAGAACTACTGTCAACCTGTTTTGACTCTAGTTAGTATCTATACTGCAATTGCTAGACTATATGGAATACTATAAGCTGTGAAAACTCAACTCAACGATAATAAAACTAGCAATCTGTACTGACTCTGTATCATTCATGCACTCAATAAGAAACGTACATTCTGTCCTCTCAATAGTTAAAGAAATCAAGAGTATATGTAATCATCTTCAAACTAATTGAATAACAGTAATACTGTAGGCCCCATTATATGTTGGTATTCCATGTAAGGAAAAAGCAGATCTAGCAGAAAAACAAACCTGTTCTCTAAACTTTGTCTATGTCTAAATATTGGACCTTTGAAATGACCATTGGAAAACAAACAATACCAAGTTAAGCGTTCCCCAACCACACATTTTGTACCGCCAGCTCCCACCAATACAAGGAAAAGGAAAAATCTATTATTCGGAGATTAAGAATAGGACACACCCCTTACACATGGACACTTAATGAATTTTAGCAATCAGATTTTGTGTCATTTTTTGCATAATAACGATGTCCGTAAACACGTACAAAAAGTGTATTGTAACTAATCTTGCACCCAATGTAAAAGTATTAAAAATGTAAATATAAATGTAAACTGTACCTGTGTCAATGAACACTAACGGTCGAGACATATATTTGGAAATAAAAAAACTAACCCAAATTTTAAAAAATTAATCTAACGATTTGCAGTCAATTTGGAAAGAGATACTTCAGAATTTTATTAATTATTTTTATTTTTTTTTATTTTAAATTACATGTCTCGGCTGCTGCGGCCATTGACACGACGAACTGTATTACAGAATAACAATAAAGTTACATTGATTCAATAAATTTCAATACAGATGATATCAAAAAAAATAAAGAAAAAACTAGCGGATGATTACAAAATTGAAATATAGATAGATGATACAATTACAACAGGTGATATAATTTACAGTTTTTAAGGAACTCTATCACATTAGACATATTGTTTTTAGATTTTAAAATAACACATAAACTTCCGTGGATACCATGTTTGATCCGTGCTGTTGCGTACTGGTTACGTTCCACAAGTATATGGTGTATACTTAAACGGGAGTTGCAATATTGGCAGTTTGGAGGTTCTTCGGGAACCATCAGATATCCGTGGGTTAGCCGGATGTGCCCAATTCTGAGCCTTCTAATGATGGTCTTCGATTTTAATTCCATTGTAACAATTCTAGGTCCTAAAATGTTTGGTTGGATAGACTTTAGTTGGGTAGTGCACCTGTTCCATTGATTTTGCCACATTGAGGTAGATAACTTTTTAATTTCAATTATTATGTCTTGAAACATTTGGACTTTTTCATCTGCAAGGTCAGAGCGACGTGCTTCATTTGCTGCGTGGTCAGCATTCTCATTTCCTTTAATAACAACATGTGAAGGATTCCATATCATCGAAACCGAAGTGTTTGATTTAGCAAGTGCTGTACATCTTTCGTGGATCTCATTAACTAAAGGATTTAATGTGTAGATTTTTCTAATCGAATTTATGGATGATAATGAATCTGCGCAGATTGCTAAGTTTTTGGTACCCTGTTAAATTTACGTTAAAGTCAGGTAATATTTTTAGTCAAGGTGGAGTATTGGGCTGAATAATGGGGGTGGTGAGATTTAGGTCTATATTTTCTAAGAGCAATAAGGGCAATAGAAACTGTAGTGATGAGCTGGCAGTAACTCTACTGTGTGCTCCTGTTAATTGAAAATTTTTAATAAGTTGGAAAGATATATTATTAGGGTTTGCAGAAACCTTAGCAAAGTATGAGTTTAATAGACGTTGTCTTCTAATATTTAGAGGGAGTTCACACGATTCGACATATATGCTTTCTGTAGGGCTAGATCTGAAGGCTCCAAGACATATTCTTAATGAAGTGTTTTGAATTGTATCTAGTGATTTTAAATAAGTTTTTGGGGCAGATATATATAATATAGATCCGTAGTCTAACTTAGATCTTATTAGGGCTCTGTATAAACTTAATAGGACTTCTTCTTCGGCTCCCCATTGTCGATTGGCTAGTGATTTTAAGAGATTTATATTTTTTAAGGCACTGGCTTTAGTTTTTTCTATATGTCTCTTCCATGTTAATTTTTTGTCGAAAGTTACCCCTAAAAATTTGTGATTTTCAACTACTTGTAGTGAATGCTCTTTTAATTTTATGAGTGGAAGAGTTTGTTTATATTTTTTGCCAAATTTAATCACTTTAGACTTTGTAGGCGAGAAGCTGAAACCAATTTTATTCGACCAGTGAGAGATGTTATCCATAGTATTTTGCAAAAGAGTGCTAGTGGAGCTTGTTACTTTACCCGAACAGTAAATAACTAGATCATCCGCATAGATATTATGTTTGACAGGGGGTTGTACTAAGGAACTAAGGTCGTTAAGCAGCAGTAAAAATAAGGTTGTGCTGAGGACTGATCCTTGAGGTACTCCTGTCTCCAGGATATATGAGGGAGACATTTTACCATTTGCAGAGACTTTGAAACTTCTGTTAGTTAAAAAATTCTCAACAAATATATATATATATATATATATATATATATATATATATATATATATGTTTCCAGATAAATTAGACTCTTTAAGTTTTTCTAGAATTGCCGGCCTTGATGCTGTGTCGAAAGCACTTCCTATATCGAGTGAGGTAGTTTTAATGTTGTTTCTATTAGATAATGCTTCTATGATATCGGATTGAAGAGTGATAAGATTATCCATCGTGCAACGATTTGGACGAAATCCTGATTGAGCGGTATTGATAATATTATGTTTTTCAAGATACCAGAGTAAGCGTTTGTTGACAATTTTTTCCAGGAGTTTGCAAAGTGTGCAAGTTAATTAGATGAGTCTAAATGACATAGTTGTATTAGCAGAAGTGTCATTTTTCTTAAGTGGAATTGTTATAGCTTGTCGCCAAAGTGATAGAAATTGGTTACCTAGCCATATGTTGTTGTAGAATTCTAGTAACTTTAATAGGATATCTTCATGTAGATGTTTTAGAAATATAGATGGAATGTGATCTGGCCCTGTAGCATTGTTCTTTAGGGAATTAACAGCTTCGACTAATTTATCGATTGTTAGTGGGAGATTGACAGGATGATCATTGGAATTTGGATTCTTATGTATAACACATTTATTTGTTATGTTTGTTGGTCCAGTACAGTTGTTATCATGCTTAGTTTTATTCAAATAGTATTTCCCAAGTGTGTTTACAATCTGCTCGTCATCAGTTATGACATTGTTATCTTCTATTAGGGCTATAATTTTGTATGTTGTGTATCTACCTTTCATCTGTTTTATTTTAGTCCATATTTGACTAGAAGGTGTATCGGAAGTTATGCTACTGATGTATTTGTTCCATGAGTTCTTTTTGTTTTCTTTCACAATTCGCTTAGATTTAGCTCTTAGTTTTCTAAAATTTATTAGATTCGCTTGGTTTCTAGCTTTACGATATCGGTTTAATGCTTTTTTACAATCTTTTACAGCTAGTTTACACGATTCATTCCACCACGGAACATATTTTTTGGAGGGATCAAAGTGATATTTACCGATGCATTTTTCAGCGGAACTTATAATACAATTAATCAACATGTTAAGATCTTCATCAGCAGAATTCATAAAGGAGATTTCATTTGTTTGTTCCTTGACAATTAAATTAAATAGATCTTAGTAAGCGTGAGCAATTTTCCACTTAGTTTTGCTTTGTCTTTGTGAGTTTTCATTGTTAGAAATTAAAATGAGAAAATGGTTACTGCCATAGAGACTTTCCAGTGTTTTCCATGTAAGATGAGTAGATAATTCTGGATTACATATGCTTAAATCAATGGAAGAGAGAGTACCTGTTTGGATATGAAAGTATGTGCTGCTTCCAGTGTTTAGAAAATTAAGGTTGGAATTGATTATATTTTCAATCATTTTGCCTTTACCGAAAGTATTACTGGAGCCCCACATATTGCTATGTGCATTAAAATCTCCAACTAAGATAAATGGTTCAGGAAGTTGGTTAGTAAGGTTTGTAATTTTGAGAGCTATTAGGGTGTAATAGGGAGGAATATATATGTTGCAAATTACTATTTTATTTGGACACCAAGCAGTAACGGCAACGGCTTATGGAGTTGTTGCTAAGTGAAATTCTTGATGGAATATATCTGTAGAAATAAATATAGAGCTCCCACCACTAGCTCGTGCGTGTGATATTCGTATAAAGTAGTAGCCAACGTAATTTTTAAGGTATGGATTATGGTTTTTAGAGAAATTGGTTTCTTGCAAACAAATGAAATCGGGTGAAGTATCAGCAACAAGCAGTTGGAGATTTTCTAGATGGGCGTAATATCCATTACAATTCCACCGGATTAAATTGAATGGGAAGAATATTAGAAGGGGGGATTTTTCAGTGCTGCGACCTTTGGGATCGATCGGAAACTTATCGATGCCACTTATTGGCGCCTACAATTTGAAAATATAGTAAAAACAAGTTTAATTGTCGAGGAGTGTATTTTATGATATTACGATCTTTTTAAAATTAATTATTTAACCCCCTCTGTGGCTCAGTGGTAAGAGCGCCTACCTTTAAATCTAAAGGTCGTGAGTTCGAATCTCATCTGGGTGGAAATTTTCGTTTATTAAAAATTAATAAATGAAAATAATTTCTATCCTTGTGCGATCGGTACTCACCAGAGGGACCGCAGACGTTCGGATACAATTAGCGTCTCTTAGCAAAGACAATGACGTCGACTTTGCTACGTATCAAGACAATTACTCTACACACACACACACACACACACACACACACACAAACACACACACACACACACACACACACACACACACACACACACACACACACACACTACACTAGGTACCTGACTGTACCATGCCAATGATCATAGTTGTCGAGGCATTAACCCAATAAAAAAAAATATTTATTTATAAATTGATTAACTCAATTTTTTCAAAAAAAGGGAATTATGATCTATTTCTTCTAAGGTAAAGATCTAGTAATAAAATAATATTGTCGTAATGTGTGTTTGTAAAAAGCAGGCTATTAGATGTTATTAACAATGGAACAAATACAGTCCAAAATGTTCAAATAAAACCATGAATCGAGAGAATGTCTAAATTTGATGGTAAAATGATAAAAGACTATGAAAAATGCTATATAATTTTTATCACGTGACATAAAGCCCCTTTATGTTTCAGTCAGACAATCATAATATCAGTAGCACAACGCATTATCTAAACTAAAGAAAAATAACCAACGATCTAAAAACAATGAAGCTCTGGATTATATTATAATCTGGAGTAAACACTTTAGTCGCGTTTGAAATTGTAACGCTGATAATCTGCCCCTCTATACAGGTGTTTGTTGATAAGAGGTGTGACGCAACGGCAGAGTACTTATGCTAGCGGTTACGTGTCACATAGTACAGGTACTACGCCCACAGCGACAAGTGAAAAACTTCTTTTGGTCTCCGTAGTGTCACTGTGTCATTTTACCCTGGTAAGTATTTAGCATAGGTAATTTGTAACAAATAAGAATCGATAAATCTTTATGAAGTTTATGAGAATTTTAATTATTTTTGTGAATATTTTTTATATTAATTATTTGGAGAACAGAATAAACTTACTTAAAAATATTTTAATTAACCAGGAAAATTGTTTTCTGTGTTTTGATATAGAATATCAATATCAATATTAAATAAGCTGATTTATGGGTGAAAAATAAAATTATTAGATAAACTTAATTTTATTTTATTAAATTGCATAAACCACTATTTTTAAAAATAATTATTTTGGATCATACAAAATTTGAATAATTATTTACGCAATAAGTTTATTTCTTCATTAAAATTGTATTTCTCCAATTGGTTTGAAATTATACCGGGTGGTTCGTAAGTCATATTCAGAAACAATCTCATACTTAGTACATGCTAATATTAAAATTTTCACAAATATAAATTAGTTCCAACATTTACTACTAAGACAGATAGGGATTAAAATCGATCTAATACTCTAACCTCGTTTCTGAGCAATTTGCAATATTTTTAAACGGTGAAGCCACTATAAAATTTTGTAAAAAATACTTTTTATGTTAATACGATAAAACTGTTGTCACTATAAAACATGATTTGAACCTTCAAGATTATTAAAAAAACTTTTTACTCCTATAAAATTTGTTCTTCTTGCGCTCTTCTATGAGCGCGCTATCTGCAAATCGTTAAATCCTTTTATTACTAACTAGTCTTATAAAATATTTTAAAGTAAACATTTTCGAGAAATTTTATCATTATTTATTGGCAAAAGGAACGGGTTTTTGTCAAAAATTGAACTGTTTGTTTTAAATGCTCGTCAATGACATGAAAATTAATATTTTCGCCACATCCATATATTTTTACTTATACTCGAATTTAGCGAAAAAAAAAGAATTATTTTTTCATTATTCAAAGTCGCATCAGTTATAGTACGAGCCGCAGATGGATTCAAATTAAATATTCGCTGCTGGAATGACTGTTTTTTACCACTGTGTTATATTATTGATAAACAACTTTTTATACTAGGAAAACCTTTAAACTTACATCCACGAACATTATTATGCAAAATCGGTTATAAAGTTTTTTGTTAAAAATAGTACATTGTTTACCGGGTAGGAAAAGCTTAACATTCCTGGACGACTGTGAAGATTGCTAAGTCTCGGCTTGCGCCTCGACTTAGCAACACAGAGTCCAGGAATGTGGCTTTTCCTACGAGGTAAACATACTATTTTTCCGCAAATCGTTTAAAATTCGACAGATATTAATTGATTTAAAAAAAACGCGATAATTTTATTCCCAAATAAATGGTGCTTTGAAATTCCTAATAAAATTACTTGGGTTACTATGGAAACGTATTGAGGTTGAATTGTCAAACTTGACGCTTATAAATTTAATTGCTGGTGTTCTCGAAAGTAAAATGATAAGTGATGATGAAATTTCCATTCCTGGGACTCCTCCAGAGCTGGTTGAGGCAGTGAATACTGCTTCATTAGAATTATTGCCAAAGAAATCAAGAGAAAAGTACGAAAATGCATACAGACGTTTTATGGATTATCGCATGAGTAAAAATACGAGTTCTTTCTCAGAAAATGTTGTAATGGCATATTTCCTAGACCTTTGTTTAAAGATGAAATCTTCAACATTATGGGCCAATTATTCAATGCTGAAGTCAACCCTTGCACTTAAACACAATGTAGATATATCTACATACATGTTTTCAAAATATAAATTAATTCCTTATAAGCAATGTGTTTTCTATCATTTATGTAGAACACTAACAACTTTACGGAAATATCATTTCCTTACAGTAAGGAAATGACATTTCCTTACAGTAAGGAAGTCCTGACTTTTTCTTCAAGAAATTTTGACAGGAATGTCAAAATTTCCTGGCGATTTGCGGAAAAAACATTTTTCATAAACATATTGAAAGGAAAAAGTTAAATAGTGTATTTTTCCATTTAGCTATTGCAAATCCTGAAAGAGATTCTACTATTTTAAAACTGAAAAAAAGTGTTGGAACAATATTATAAATCTAGTATAGGCTTACTGTTATTCACGCAGACATTCCTGCTTGGAATACTGATTCCCGTCTTGTATTTTTCATTATTATTTTTCATTTTTACATTAAATGGATAAATTATCCTTAATTAACTAAGATAATTAAATAAGATGGTAAACTTTAACTGTTTTAGGGACAATTAGCAGCAGGAACTGTGAAGCTATAGCTATTAAATATATCTTAATCATAATCATACATCTTAAAGTGGTCATGAATGATTTCTTATTTGGATACATTAAATTCACAAATTATTTTTTTATATAATAATGATATGATGATTTTTTTATTATAAAGAATAGTAGAATGAAATCTCGATACAACTACAAGATACCGAACGCGAGCATTAATGAGAATAACGTGTATTCATACTTTTCATTCTAACCGAGTAACATACTGTATTTTAAGCAAATTATTTAAATTAAGAAATTGTTGCACTGAAAACATCCTCTGTAATATTTTTTAAAAATAGATTGACTTGTAGAGGCAAAATTACCAGTACTATATAAGTAAAAATTCTAGATTGAGTGAAACTACAGTAAATGTTGGGAATGAAACTTGATTATAACTAAAAATATTTTATGTATGACGCTTCGATTTTTAATATTTTGAAACCGATTTTGAGGTTGGAAATCTAAACTTCAAACCAAATATTTTTAATTATATATATTTTGCTCTCCAGTCCTAGAAAGGCCATGGCTTGGTTTACTATACTTTTCCATCCTCTCCTGTTTACTGCTTTATTTTTCCAATTTAGGATTTTAAGTTCTACGTCTTTCTCAACATCTTTCTTCCACCTGGTTTTCGGCCTGCCTTTCTTTTTCTTTTCTCCTATTCCTCCCGTTAGTAATCTTTTGGGTATCTCTTGTTTGACATCCTTTGGATATGTCCCAACCATCTTAGTTTTTGTGATTTTATGATCCCTGCAATACTCAGTTCACGATACATCCTTTCTAGTTCTATATTTGGTCTTTTTATCTACATTCTGTTCCATGCTTTCCTGCAAATATTTTCGTGAGGACATTTCGTTCCCACACTTTAAGCATGATTTGTTAAAATTTGTTTATCGTCCATGTTTAACTAGCATATAATGCTAAATATCTTATGCGTGTGTTATATATTCATATTTTAGCTCTTTTAGTTATGTTTTTACTTTTTAATAAAATATTTAGAGCAAAGAGACAACGATAACTAACCATAATTCTCGCTTAGATTTGTCCTTTCATATTTGGTCTTCTGGTGAATGTCGCTCCTAGAAGTTCTAATCTTTCTACTTCTCCTAATTTATATTTGATCTATGATCTGTGATTATTTTTAGGTATTGTCCTTGTATGTATTTTTGTTCTGTTTTTTCCATATCTTTGGTCTTTTCTTCGTTTATGTACATCCCTTTCTTAATCGCTTTCGCTTCTAGTCTTTTTATTATTTATTTTAATTCTTGTTTACTTCTAGCTGTCATTACCATCAGCGAATGCAAGGCATTGGTATTTTCATTGCTATACAGGTTCTGTCCTTTTAATCCCGGCTTCCTTAATGATAATTTTAAGAAGGATACTCAATAACAGCGATTACAGTGAGCACCATTGTCTCACCCCTTTTCAAACTTATCTGTTTCTTTTTCATTTATATGAAGTTTATTTTGTGTTGTTCTGGATGTTACTTTTATAACTCTTACTATAATAATTATTCACTAATTTCCATTTAACGTAGTACCCTGTATATTTCTTTCCGTTTTACTCTGTCAAAAGCTTGTTAAAGCCAATGAATAGAGCCACTATAGATTTTTTATAGTCATAGCTTTCCGTTTGTATTTCACGCAGCAAGAAAATTTGATCTACTGTGCTGCGTCCTCTTCTGAATCCGTACTGATATTCTAGTATGTCATTATCTAGTTTTTGTGATATCTTATCTTTTATCTATATTGCAAGTATTTTATATGCAACATTTACTAGCGCTATTCCCCTGCTATGATACCATAAATTTTTGTCGCCTTTTTTCCATATTTCTTTTAATAACTTTTCCAAATGCTTAATTAGTATTGGTCCTCCATGTTTGAACATTTCACCTGTGACTTCATCTTTTTGTGTGCTCTTATTTTTTTCTTTAGTTTCTCCCTTCTAGTACTTATTCTACTTATTCTTTTTCTTCATATTCTGTTGTGGGTATTTCATTAAGAAGCTCTTTGAAGTATCGTTTCCATATGTTTAGTATTTCCTCGTCACTTATCAAATTCCTTATATTTTTGCTTTTGTAGTGTACATGTTTTCTTTAGTATTCGTTTTTTTCATTTTTACCCCTTAATATCAGTTTCTAATTTCTCTGTTTTAAAGTTTTTCTATGCATTTCAATTTACCTTCATTGTATTTTCTCTTCTTCTCCTTTTCAAAAAAATCGAAACGTCAAACATAAAATATTTTTTAATTATAATTGTAGATTACTCTCAAAAAGTAAATTAGTCTGTATCTTATTCACTTAATTTTTCATTAATTTTTGTTTAAGTACATTAAACATTGTCCCAAAATAACTAGGATTTGATTTGAATCAACCAACAAGTTGATTAGACTTGGGTGACTTTATATGCTTCCCAATTCTTCATTTGTTCTACATAGATAGTACCCAGTTGTGATATCAGCTATAATATCCCATTCATACCCAGAACATTTTTTTAGAATCTGTACGTGTGGTCAATATGTAAATAAAACGATCCCAAATGGGTAAAAAATAAGATTTTATTGCAAAAACCTCCACCATTTTTTGAATAAATGGTGTTGCAAAAAAAACGCAACACTGAGCACTTACTTTATAAAATAAATGCACAAATCAAAAACAAATTTATGTAGCAAGAGTACAGGACAAGAACAGCATTTTATACAACATTTTCCGTGGAGTGCAATATTACACTTGACACATTTTTTGATTGTTGAGAAGTGGCATAAACCACAACGGATTTGGTTTGCTTGTGGCCCTATAAGATGTCTAACCTTATCAAATCTTGTGTCAAACACAGTTTGTTTTACTGGTTAGTGCAAAGGTCCTGACTTAGAGCGCAAATTACTATACCTAGTACACAAAGCTTTTGCTTTGTTTTAAGGAAATTCAAACAAATTTAATTCACTTTGGCCTTCAATAGTTTCTCTTATTTTCTATACACAAGCCAAGCATTCTGTACAGATACGTCCAATCTTCATATGAAAAGTGACCAGTGCCTTTTCTTATACCTCATGCTTGTTCTATAATATTAGCCATTTTGATCCATATTGCCAGTGCCTCCCATGATCTGGTTATATTTTTTTATTCCTGCTAATCTCTTATATTTACTTTTCCACATTATAATGTTGGCAAATTCTGTTTTATAATCATTGTTTTGTCTTTTGACAACTTAATACACCTGAAAGTCAATCAAATAACCATATCTTAGATTTCAACAATAAGACTTTATCCAAAACAATTTTTTTTTCTTTTATGTGCTGATTAGTTTTATTTCAATTTAGAACTACTTTTGCCATGGGATTAACTGTTCTGCGAATGTTAAGTTCATCTTCAGTCTCATATTGTTGAACATCAGAATCAGAGGGCTCATCTCGAGCTGGAAAATTACCTGGCGCAATATTAAAAGGAAGTTCGTTCACGATAAATTCTATAATGGAATCTACATTAATATAATCGGTTCTTATTTCACATCCTCTTGATCCAAAACAGTTTCAATTTCTGAAACAACTGATTGTGGTTAAAATTATCAATAGTTCCGACAATATCTTTATCGTCGCTATCTTCCTCGGTTAGATATTGTGGTTCGGGGAAAGTCAAATGGACATCTAATGCTAATTGCTTCTTCTATGGCATTGGAATGCTCTAGAAGAGCTAGTATTTTATGGGTTCTTGATCTGTAATTTGTAATCTGTAAAACAGTGAAAAAATCAATTTTTGCCTATAAAACGTTTTTTATGCATTTTGGAGAAAATTGGTTCAAATAAAAATATTATTAATAATAAAAATAGGTAAAAGAGGTAAATAATTTATTAAGGTATTGGTTATAATAACCGATAACCGCTGAATTATTTGTAACTGATATTGACATGTCAATTTCATTCCTTGTGTAAGCGAATATTCTTGAATCTTATCACTAGTTGTTTAAAAAAGTTATGTCAAGATCACAATATTTAAAATATATTTAAATTTTATATTTTTTAAAAAGGCTTTTGCTTTGGTAATGAAAAAGTACGACGGAACAGATAAATTAATATTATCAGTGTATGTACGAATATAACCGTGTAAATACGAATAGGTGTACAAATTTATAAATACAATTTTAATGGTGATAATTATCTACAACCGCGGCCCATTTTATTTACATTCTTATTATTATCGTACCTTGCATATAGTATATCAGTACGACTGTTGACAACTATGGTAATAAGGCTGGAAACTTGATAAAATTCATCGACTAATATTGGCTCAAGGTCTAAATACTATGGTCGTTTTATATTAGTGTAGTTGCCTTTATGAATTTTAAAAAATTAAATATGTATTAATGAAACAAGGTTATTTTTAAGGTGTTAATATATTTTACTCATTGTTCGATTAAAATAACAATTGTAGTTGATGTACTTGATATGATGTTATTTTTTAATCAATAATTATAGGTTACAATAATTTTCTTTACCCAAATAAAATGACTGTAAATACAATTCCATGATACATCTCCTTTTTATTTCTTAATTCTAAGTAAGTGTAAGTACTTACTCATATATACATATATCTCACTTTTTTTTCAAGTGCCATTTCTGCGATGGTGATCGGCAATCATCGTAGCTATTCGGACCTAAAAGATGGCTGCTCTGAAAAGTTCATTTGATGTACATCCGTATCGTTATCTCAAGTTGCGCATCCACAATATTCTACATCTCCCTATGCTTCTCTTTCCTTGGATCTTTCCCTGATCTTTTGCAACCTTTTTTTGTTGCCATTCTGTATCTTTCTACTCTCTTTTTTACCATATTTTGTTTGATTTCATGCGCTATTTGAAACCTAGATTTTGATTCTGTTAATAAACGCTTCCCTAGAATGTAGAACGAGGAATTTAAACGATTTCTATATGAGTAGGACTACTTACATGCAAATTTGTTCCTTACATTTTATTGGAAATGATGTAAGAACTAACATCAATTGATTTTCAATTAATTGATAGTATTTAAAGCGCCTAAATGATGTTAAAAGATAGCAACAATTGTGTAAATAGTATTTGTAGAAATTAATATTGTTTTTATGCAAGCGGGAGAGAAAGTGCTAGGAAAAACATGCGGTAAAGGGTCTCTTAGAAAAAAGGAAACTTGGTAGTGGAACGATGAGGTGCAGCAGAAGGTTAGAGAGAAGAAATAGGCTTGAAAGAGGTATGCCAGGTCTAAAAGACAAATATAAGAATATACACCAGGTGGCAAACACAGAAATAAAGCAAACTGTAGCTACTGCTAAGGAAAGATCATCTACACAGCTGTATGAAGAAAGCATTGCTAAAGCACACATTAAGACCGATGTTATATTAAAGCAAAGATGGTATGAGTACTTTAGTAATTTACTAAATAAAGAATATCAGAGGAACGACAGAGCATGTGTAGGACCATTCCATCAGTAGGACCTGATGGAATACCTGTGGAGGTTTGGAAGCTTGGAGAGATAGTGTGATGGTATCATTGTATAAAGATACAAGGGACATTCAGGACTGTAAGAACTATAGGAGGGATAAAGTTTATGTCACACAAAATGCAAATTTGGGAGAGAACTGTAGAGCAAAGGTTAAGGAGGGAGACATCGATAGGAAAAGAACAGTTTGGGTTTATGCCAGTAAGAAGGACAACGGATGCCTTGTTTGGGTTAATATATATTGCGTTATAAATGTTTCTGCCTTAATTTAAAAAAAAACATCTTACCCTTATCACAAGTAAAATATTTTTTAACTCTTGTGTTAATTATATCTATTTTTTTACAGGACTATCGAAGGAACTGTATTTGGTCGTAAACAATGGATAATCATGGAACTGCAGTATGTACTTTACTTGAGGTACATGTCCGAGGTCTGATATTGTGTAACGTTTGGCACCTAACGATACTTTGATAAGTTATAATATTTTGCATTTTTTTCATTCTCTTATTTTCATTCATGTTTTTCATGATCAAATATTCAAACTTCATTTTTCACTTATAAATAATGTAAAATCGTTATTTGATTTTCAATACTGTAGGTGAACACCGGTCAATTATATGAAAAAGTGACATAATTTTACTAAAAAAGCATAGAAAATCCTATAGATTGAGACTTTTTAAAGATACTTTTATTAATTCATGGCTTAATTATTGTTAAAATAACTTCAGAGGTTGATTTTTAAAAAAATAATAATACCTTTTTTAAAATTCACAAACAATTTTAATTTCGCGAGAGAATGGGAGTAATATTATAAAAATTTCAAAAAGTTTCGCTTAAGCTATAGCAAAATTAAAACTGTTTATTTCAAAAAACTTTTATCTACGTTATTATGCGTAAACTATTGGGTCTACATAAATTCTGAAAGCACTAAATTGAAGCGAAATTTTTAAACCAATGACTTTTACCTTAAATTTTTTCACCATGACACGCTCCTTCTGTCTATATTCCTTTCTTCTTTTATATTCCTCTGTGTTATTAATCTTAGCATTCCCTATCATTGTCACCTCATTAGGTGTCGCAGATATTGTAGCTGTCTTATTTTTATTCAGTTTATTATTTCGTATTCTTTGCCCATTTCTCGCAATACTTCCATGTTCATTTTCTTCTTTGCCCAAGCATTCTTCTATAACACCACATTTTAAATGACTAGCTTATTTATGTGTTCTTGTTGTAGTGTCCAGCTTTTCAAATATTGAAGTATCGAAAACACGTATTATCTCAGAGCTCTTACTTTCAGTTCTAATTAAGTTCTTTATTACAGAGAATTATTTTCATGTTTACAAACGCAAATCTTGAGTTTTAGTGGTATATAGGCATCCATTCACCGGATCTTCTCCTATTGGCCTTGAGGCAGTCAATGTTGCATATAGGCCTCCCCTTTGTTGCTTCATTTTTTTCGATACATGTGCATCTATCTCGCATCGACGTTGTTTTTTAGGTCATCTACCCATCTCATCTATGATCTCTATTTTTTACTTAAAATTTCATGATCTTCAGTCTGTAATACTCTTATAATATTTTTTGCCTTTTCACTGGTGGTAGAATTTCCACTTCAATTTTGCCATTTGATTTGGAGCATCTAACTTTTGTGATGTTACTTATCCAATAATTTATCCGTCTATCTGACACTCGTATGCCAATCATTTGTATTTTTTATCGCTCTTTGTATTCTCGTTATTTTGAGGATACTATGTAGATCCTGCGAATATTCATGTCTAAAATCCATCGGTGGGAACAGTGCACTGGTTGAACAGTTTCGTTTGATAATAATGACCATAATTATATTTTCCAATGTGTAGCTGAGTGTACCGAAAAAATGCCGAATGCCAATTTCGTTCATATTTTTATTTCGACTGTTTGGTTCTGGTCCTTATTTAACTTTTTGTTCTCTTTTGGTTTTGGTCCTTATTTAACTTTATTATCTGTCTGAAAAATATATACTTAAAAATTTATTTAAACTGTTTTTTTTTAATCATAATTAATAGCCCTTCTTCTTGATCTCTCATCATTTTATATTGCCATAATGCTTATTTAATTTATTTGTTCTAGCTTCTTGATCTCGTTGTTGAACCTTTATGTTTAATCGTTCTCTGTCCATCTTAAAAGGAACTGTATCACTTGCGTATCTTGTTGGTTGTAAGTATAGTCTGGTAATATTAATATATAGTTGCTTGAAAATATCTTCTTGTGCACCCATGATGTTTGTCTTTGATATATTTAACTGCAGACAAAATATTTGACTTCGTTTTCAACCAGCTGTATAAGATCAATTCACTCTTCTTGATTATTTTCAAGAAGGGATGTGTCATGTACAAAACGTAGTTTGTTTATTTTTTTGCCATTTATTGAAATGCCCTTTTTCCATCCTTAAAGAGTTCTTCTTTTAATATGCTGCCCATATATATTAAATTATTGTCCAGACAGTATAAATCCTTGTCTGTCACCTTGTACTGGATGGAATTGGTTTGAGAGTGTATTAAGCACTTTAACTGTTCCAGTAGTGTGTTCGTATATGCAGTTAGTGTTCGTATACTTATGAGTAAAATTAAGTGAAGTGTAGTTTGTCTACTTCTTTTAGTGTCTGCCTTGCTATTGCCAACGCTTTGCGATAATCTAGGAAACAAATATATAGTGGGATATTGAATACCCTACATTCTTCTATTATTTGTCTTATGTTCAAGTGTTCTCGAGTACCTCTACCTTTGATAATTCTAGTTTGCTCTTGGGGCATTTCTTTTTGTAGGAAAGTTTTTAGTCTCCTAGTCAGACTATTGACGTTCCGCTATTATAATATCTAAACCTAGTACTTTCTTACCACTCTATTTTATTTCTTTGTTTAGGTTTCTTAAACTCACTTTTTCCATTTCACTATGTACACCACCTTGAGACTTAAAGATTTCTTCTATTCTCATTTTTTTTAAGGGTATTATCATATCTAAACCTAGTACATTCTTACACTAAGTTTACTGATCACCATGCTCATTTCATTCTCGAGTATATTTGATTCTTCTTCGATTTCTTCAGGGACATTATGAACAAGTTCTTGGCGTTGATTATTTTTATATAGTGGCTCCCAATTTCTCTTCATATATTGTAATAGTGTTGTCGTTTATCAGCCTTGCAACTTTATTTTATTTCTTTGTTTAGGTTTCTTAAACTCATTTTTTCCATTTTACTATGTACATTACCTTGAAGATTTCTTCTATTCTCAATTTTTTAAAGGTTTCATCCATAATACAATATTTCTGATTCACATGATTCTTTAGCCTTGGTGATATATTGGTGTTGTGATACAATTTTTAATAGTTTTTCATATTTCTGCTAATCTACCCTTACGAGTAGAGGTCATACTTTTTGCAATTCTTGGAGAAGGTCGTCTTCCTTTCTTAGTTATATCCTCTTTGTTTCTCTCCGTTTGTTAGGCGTTAAGTTTGAGCTTTATTTTAGCTACAAGGAGAATATTATCTGATCTACATATCGCCCCTGGATATGATCGGACTGTTTGGTTTGATAATCTCCAGTGAATATTAGTGAGAATGTAATCAGTTTGATTTCTAGTATTGTTAACTTTTAAATGCTTCCAATTTTTCGTAGGATTCCTTGACTTTTACATTATCTGCTGTGCTGGTTGGTGCATAAACTTACATGATATTGAGTTTATGTGCATTGCCTTCTAGTTTAAGGAGTATTATTCTTTTGCTTACAGCTTTGAATTCGACGACAGATTTTTGTATTCTGGATGAGACTAGAATGGCAACACCTATATAGTGGTAATTCTTACATAATTGCCATTATATGTTCTAAAATGGCTCTCTCCTTTCCTAGCAGCTAGTCCAGTGATTTCCATGTTGTATCTCTTTCTAATTCTTAATTTTCTGAGTTTTAATTTTTGTGGACCAGTAGCCGAATTTGCACACGATCCTTGATTATTAATATTTGCACTCCTTGACTTAGACTCAAGCTACCGCCGGTCATCACCCCGGCTGCTTGACAACATCTGGGGCATTCTCTTAAACACCGTGCATAATTTTCTTGGGAATAATATTTGAATGTCTATTGCATTGCAGTATAACAACCATTCTGCTGATATAGCTCCACTTGTGAAAATCCATCGATAAGCCGGCGCAGGATCCTTTCCTAATCGCCTTATCTTGGTATTGCCGGTCGAAATGCGTAAAGGAAATGATATATATGAAGATTAGGTGAAGTACATGATTGGGACCTGTTTTCTCCTAGGAGGGGAGCTTAAGAGATAAACAGTTGCCGGCGTAGAGGCAGGGTTGCCAAGCCCCTAAAGTAGTCTCTCCTTTATTGGCAACTGTAAAAGAGCACTTCCCATTACTCCAAAGAACATTAAAAGAAATTGGAAACTGATTTCACTCAATAACAAATCTAGGCAGTTAAAAAGCAGAGTTATCTCTATGTGGGTGTTTGGTCAGTATATTTGTATATAATATTTACTCCCAAACTTTATTCGTTACTGTATTCCACCAATTTAGATTCTAGACTTTTACAGGGACATGTAATCTTCTTCTTATGGTGCCCTATCCAATTAGTGGATGTTGGCGACAATTCTGGCATACTCCTCTTGATCTTGTGTGGTTCTAAAGAGTGCATGGGCATCGAGGTTTGTCCAATCCCTTATGTATTTAATTCATGAGTGTTTCTTTCTTCATATTCCCCGTTTTCTTCTATCTTCCCTTTCATAATAAGCTTTAAGAACTGGTACTTGGAATTTCCAAATATATGACCAAAATAAGCAGTTTTTCGTCTTTTTATTATTGGCAGAAATTCTCTTTCGGACATTTAATAATTAGGTAAATTATATACGGTTCATCAGTGTTTTGTTTATTATTAAAGTTTAATCATACTATTTGTACATTAAATTTTGGGAGCAACTAAGAGATTAATTTACAAACAGAGACTATTTAAACAGACATTTTATCTACCCGGATTAACTTCTACACATACTATTGTCCGTTACTTGTAACATACATTAGAGATAATATGCAAAAAATCTATTTTAATACTTTTTCAATATTCATGTTAAAATAAATTATACATATTATAGTGTATAATTTGGCAAACGTATACGTTAGTTATAATGTAAACTACTAAGCTCTTTAAAATCTAGTTTTAATCCTAGAGTGATGAAACTGCTCTTAAAATTATTATTTATAATTTAAATTTTTTAAGTAGATAAGAACTTTAAAGAGATAATACTGAAATTTCTATGGTAAATTATAGTCTCATTGTAAATATAATTTTTCGGCGTTATCTTTATATCAAGGTTATTTAATCAAGTCATATCTCTTGTATATTTAATCTAATTATTCAGGTTGTAAAAATTACCTCACTAGAGGCTTAAAAATTTCTTCATCGTATAGTATACAAATTTGTTCCCGTGAAAAGCTTATTTATGGTAAGCTGGCAAATACGTAATTTTCTGACAATACAGTTTATCCAAAAAATTAGAATAACCGTTTTGGTGCAATTTATAACATTTAACGCTGTTAAGCTATTTGTAACAGATTAGTCCATATTATTATAGACAACATCGTCAATAAAACGAAGAGAGGGGGAAATAATCGCATATTTTAAAAAACTGCAATTTATAGAACATTACGTTTGTATACTAATATCGGTAAATGTGGGACTCTGGCATCTAAACAATTGATTTACAGAAGTCTTATGCTTGGCATTATATTTCTCTTTTTTAGACATGTAAGCCAAAGAACCAAATTTCATGTATTAAAATATGGATATTTATATCAATTTTATTAATTATTGATTACAAATTTACCTAATAAAACTACTTCAAAATTTCAACAAAACTACAATCGTGTGATACTCCACAATATTACCTTCACCTAACGTGTTCTGTATAGTCGTACTCTAGATTTTTACGAACATAGGAGCGATTGATCTCTTTGTTTATTATTAACAAAATAATTTATCTTTTATTAGTTTGCATTTTCATATTTTATGATATTCCTCGATTCAAAAGCTATGAAATATATTCTTCTCCTCATTCCTTGAGTCCTTATCATGGCGTATTGACACTCTAAATATTATTAGCTTCCTGTCTCCATTGGCTGTGGTCCTACGTCATATTGACAGCTCCATGCAAGGATTTTTCCACCAGAGTCTTTATTTGGTCTGCTCATCGTGTCTGCCTTCTTGGTCTTCGGCCTTCTACCTTTCTTTCCACTACCAATAGTTTTAAGGTCTCCGTTCTTCTAGCTATGTGGCCGAAGTAAATTAGGTGTGCTCGGTTTACTCTTTTTACCAGTCTGTCTTTAATATGAAGTTCTTCCAGAATTGAGATGTTCGTTCTATGTTCTGTCCAAGACACACAAATTCTTCTATAGACCACATTTCAAAGGCTTTTATATTACTACTATCGATTTTTTGAGAGCCCATGTTACAGCTGCGTATGTAGCAATGGAAAAAATAAGGGTATAGGCCAACCTGAGCTTAGTACTTCTTGTTATTGTTTGGTCTTCCCGTATTTGAATCAATTTAGCTATTGCCGTTAGGGCCATTGCTAGTCTACGTTTGATTTCTAAGAAGAAATCCCCATTGTTGGTTATCAGGGAACCCAAGTATACAAATCTGCCTACCACTTCGAAATTCGTCAATTGGACTATGTGCAAGTGGACTGTGTTGCCAATGTTCAAAAAAGGAGATAAAGAATACCCCAACAGTTATGGAGGTATAAATCTACTAAACACCGCACTTAAGCTTACCACAAAAGTCCTAATCAGTAAAATCAATAAACTAACAAGTTTAACATATTAACAACAAGAATTCAGATCCGGAAGATCCTGCTTAGACTCCGTATTTGTACTAAGACAAATCACAGAAAAGGCCATCAAGTACAATAAACCAGCTTATTGATGTTTTATAGACCGGACAAAGGCTTTCGATCGCATCCAAGTCAAAGATGTCTTACACCTACTGTATAAAAGAAACATACCAATCAAACCAAAGATAGTTTGTATTATATAAACCATCGAAAACATCTACATCCAAAATCGAATACAGGCGAAGATAAATGGAAAACTAACACAGTGTATACAAGTACAAAGCGGAGTCAGACAGGGTATTTCGTTGAGCTCACTTCTCTTTAATATAATAATGAACAAAATAATACAAGCAGTACGTAAAGGTCATAGCTACAGAATGGGGAACAAAGAAATCCAAATATTATGTTATGCAGACGACGCCGCATTAATCGCCGAGACAGAAGACGACCTCCAAAGATTAACACATATCTTCAATACAACAGCTACCAAATACAATATGATAATATCAGCAGACAAAACCAAATGTGACAACATCTAAAAACTCACTGCGGTGTAAAATCGAAATCAATGTAAAAACAATAAAGCAGTAAGCAAGGTTTAGATACCTGGGCATAGATATAACCAGTTCCGGAGATGTTGAAGAAAAAGTACGACAACAAAGCTTAAAAGCAAGTAAAGCGGCGGGGTCTCTTAATGACACAATCTGGAAGAACAAACACCTAAGACAAGACACAAAAACAAGAATGTATAAAGCAGCAATTATACCTATATTAACATACACGGCGGAGACAAGACCTGACACATCTAAAACGAGACATCTACTAGAAACAACAGAGATAAAAATACTCCGACGAATATCAGAGAGAAGTCTGTTGGATATCAGTAGAATGACAGAGGATAGAATAAATAGCACGAGATAAGTCACCAAATGGACGAAGAAGTATTGGTAGACCAAGAAAAAAATGTTGCGACAATTTAAACAATTTAGGAGGCTAATATTGAAGAAGAAACTTACTTTAAAAGCCTACATACTAGAAGGGAAAAGAAGAAGAAGACTATGTGCATTAGATTATTATAGGAATATATAGTGCATTTCATAAATAAGTATAATATCGAAGCTGGTATCCCCTTCTATTTTGGTTAAAGACTGATCTAGTTTTAATTAAAGTTTACTTATGTTATCATCCTTCTCTCTACTTTTATCACTATACGGGGTTGGCTTCTGTAATTACATTTCACTCGATAACTTTTTATCTTGATAAATCATATCAACATGAACTTTTTTCGTAAATAATTCTCCTCAAGTTTTTACCACCACAGCTTTTTAGCTTTTTCGTTTACTTCTAGGAACTTCGAACTTATTCACTAGCACTATTGATTCTTCGTATTGGATAATTTAGTTTCGACATTGAACATGCCCAGTTCATCTCAACTTTTAGCTGTCATACGTAAACTTTCCCAAATACATTTATTTTTAATTTTTTTCTCTATATTAACCTCTAAACCACTCCCAACAAGATTAAAGGCACGACGTGAACCGGAGATTAAATAGATTATTTGATAGTATCGGTTGTATTTATGACTTTTCAAAACGATTTCACTATCTAAAGTTAACTCTATCATTTTATGTTTATTAGTAACTGTATTTTAAATTAAATATTCTAGATTCTCTGGTTTAGTCCTACTAAATTTTAAAATTTCTTTAATTATTACCGTGTTCCTCTTTAATAAACTGCATTTTATTATTTTATATTAACACCAGATCTTCCTAGTTATTTGATTTTTTTCCCGAAATTTTGTGGTACGTCTTATACATATTCGTCTTTGCGTGCTATATCAGAATTGTCCGACGTTGGCAATAACCATTAGGAAGGTTTCTCGATCTTTTGCTACATGGAATAATTGTCCTGTATTTGGTATCTGAATCTATTCAAGAATTCTTTTTAGCCAAAAAATCTGTTTTTCCTAAACCTCAACAATTAGTTTTATTATAGTTTTCTCCTGCAGTTATCTGTAGTATTCTTTATCGATTTGCTCTCAATATATGTCTCATATAAGATATTTTCCGGTGTTTAATAGTATTTAGTAATTCTTGGTGATACTTACTTGTTAGTTTTCCTTGCTGTCCAAAGTATCTTGAACATCTGTCTGTGAATCCATATTTCTAATGCTTCAATTCGGTTCAGGCTTAATAACTTTAAGGTTTACACTTCTGTTTCTTATAGGAGTACAGACGCAGACCAAAGAAATGTCTTCTTTTTAAGGAAAGTAATTTTTAGTAATTGTTATTCTGCATTTTATATGTCTGGATCTAGTTGGTACGTTATGACGTTTTCTAAATATGTAATTTTGTGAACTTTTTTAACTTGGACTTCATTTAATTGAAACTCTGCGTCTGTATGTAGGTTACAGCTTAAAACTAAAAATTTGGTTTTGTTTAAGTTTATTGTAATGCCCATTATCTCTTCTACTCCGTGAATGCAATAAAGTAGAATTTGGGGACCTTAAATATTTTCTGTCAGAATTATTATATTGTCTTCATATCTAATTATATTAAGTTTCCCATATCATTTCTAAAACCAAATTGATTTTCTTTGAGATCTTCCTCGCATTTGTGCCTAATTTTGTTGTAAAGTCTTCTTAAGAAAATCTTAAGAAATTCTGAGCTTTTTCTATCACATTTTTATTAACAATGCTTTTGTGTTATTTTCAACTAGTACAGAGGGAACTCTGTTTTCTAAATATGCCGTTCTCCTCCATTTCGCATCTTTCATGCATCGATTTTTCTTTGGTTAATTTTATATATTTTTTTAATTTTTCGCTGTAGATGTCTATATTTTGTTTTAATTAGTTTAATAAGTCGTCGATCTTTTCTGTCTTTTAATTCGTTTCATAGTTTCTTTGGACCTTTCAGTTTTTCTCAGATATTCTACTATTAAATTCTTGTTGGGGTTCAGGGTCAGGGGTGGTAATCAAATCTAATATCTGCTCCCAGAAATGTAGTGATTTTTTGGCGTCATATCGAAAGTAGTTACTGTATAGTATAACCTATTTTATTTCTTAAATACCTAGCAAATGGGTTTTCCAAGTATATATTCATCGCTTGGGTAGTTTATACCATGTGTTTCTAATGAACATGTCTTGTTCTTTAAAAAATTCATATAATCTCTGTCCTCGATTTAACGCTGTATAAGACCATAAAGACCTACAGTTTGACTTAAAGTATATTTATTTTGATTGGTGAATTATGTGTTTGGAGTAATATTAGTCTATACGAGACTAGTTAGTTACATATTTATTTAGTTTTGATGTTACTTATATACCTACCCATTTTTTGTGATACGGATGTTTTGTGCTGTTATAGGAATAATACAATACACTATCATCCTTTTTACAAGTTCTTAATTCTGCCCATCTTAATAAGTTGAGTCCCATAAGATTTATTTTGATTCCTTTATTTTCCTAAATTGCGTTTTCAAGATTTCCAGCCCCAAATAGACATTTGACATTTCATGAGCAAATTCCCAAATTAGATTTTCTTATTTGTTGGATTTATTCACAAAAACTTCGCAAGTTTACTACCTGAGTCTATACCTCATGATATAAATATGGTTTCTCCTATCCTGCCGAATCTTGGCCACCGTTTTCCATGATTATTAATTTTTCGTAAATGAAGTGTCAATTGTGGTGATTAATATATTGTGGTCAATAACCCCCATTAAGGATTTTGCTATGAGTCCTTAATGTAGTGGTTCCCTTTGCCTTCTGCATCCTTATGCCGTTGCTCATTTGTTGATTCATCCACCTTCAGGACCAATTTCTCGATCCCAAAATATTTATCGGTAAGGTTTTACTTTTCCATTGTTCCCAACAAAACATAAGGTTTTGATACGTTTCAGATATAAATATCTGCTTCAGTGTAATGTGTACTATTTAGTACATAATTATCCACGATATTACCTTTAATTTACGTAAGTATAAATGTATATACACGTGAACTTCTGTTCTAAACACTATTTCAAGTCGGATACCTTAAAAATGTGTATAAAATAGTATACATGATTATATCCTCCCACTAGCTGACGTCGATTTTAATGAAACATTTCTTTATTTCATATTTTTCTGCTTATTTTTGTTTGGTTTTTACAGCAGATATTTTGGAGCTTATTTATGTGACAGAAGACTCTTATTTTCCCAAATTAGTAAAGATTTGCTGAATGTTTTAAAAGTTTAACACTTTCTAACTTACCTTATTTAAAATGTAATAATTGTTACATACAATGTAACACATACTGTGTATGTGTTAGTTTTAAGAATGATTGTAGCAGTTTTATTTTAATTACTTTATTGGGCCATTGTTTTATTATTAGAAACGGGTTTATCTACAGATAAATAAGACTATCTTTGGCAAACATTTGGATTTATTACCAGGTTGCACACGAATAATGTTCATGGAATTTTTCTGCGATAAACTCATTGAAATAAAATGTTTTATTAAGCTTTACTATCGTTAAGATAAAGAGGTGTCACGAGAGTTTGTTTAATTTAAATTAAATGACGGGTTTAAACATTTTTTAGCTCTATTTACATACTTATTTGTTTTAACTAGTTTTTCTTAACTAGTTTTAAGAACTCATTAATAAGCTAATTGGTTCTTTCCTAGTTGTATCAGCAAGTGTTTTAGATTTCTAACTACCGTTGATATACTCTTTTATAGCTGTTTCCACCTTATGCAAGTTATTTAGCTGCATTTTGTCCCTTTAAACATTTAGTGTTTATTGTTTTTGTAAAATTAGACAGGAATATAGTTGTATACTTACCTAAAAAACGTATGTAAAAAACGAATGTAAGCAAAGATAACTACTTTAGAGCTTTCGCGTAAAAAATAATAAAATACACACACACACACACACACAAAAGACACACACACGAACAAAATTAGTTAGTATATCTTGTCATGCAATCATAATTATTGTTCTCCATACTCTTTAAGAATTTTCGCTGTTATTTTAGATATGGATAGACTGGCATTATCCTAATTTAACTAACGATATCTTCTTCGGTCGGTGCTTTTATTTCTCTTGTATACTATATGGATTTAAGTTCTTAATTATTAACTTTTCAAACTTTAAACGACTATTTACATTATGTCCTCCATCTTTCTATTATTTTTTATTTCTTGATTATTAAATTAACGCCCTCATCTTTGATAACCATGCCATTTTTCTCTTGTACCTTTCCAATTTTTTTTCCGTTTTCTTCTGTTTTTAAATTATATCCTCAAGATAGTCCCTTTTATATGTGTGATTTTTCTTGCGTCGTGGTATTTGTTTATTTAACATCTTCAATTTCCATTTCATATTCGTCGTCAAAACATCCATTGATTTTTTCCGTCTTCTAGTTATCTAGCACTTCTGCGTTTCCTCTTAATTTAGAAGCTATAGTTTGTTGACACATATCTTCTCCTTGCACCACTGCAAATAATCCCGTTTACATTTTTTATTGGTTTTTAATGTATGTTCTTGTTGTTGGGCAATACAGTTTTCTTTATTGTCGTCTTTTTTGATTTCCATTTCTATTATTACCATTATTAACACTTTTATTAACCCATTATAAGACTAAAATTCCGCATCATTTTATTTCAAATGTATTAAAATCGATACTATTTAAGTCATCTTTCAGTCGTTTTCTTTTTTAATTTGAATTGCATCTCCAGATATATTCTCCGACAGTGTTAACGAAAAGAGTAAATATAAATTGAGATACAGGTGAAAATGAGGTAGTACTAATTATCTTGATAAAAAACACATGATTATCATATTTAAAACAAAAGCAGAGTCGGAGTTAGGTAGTAATTTTTAAATTAAAGATTGATATTACAGCTTTTTAATTTCTTCGGCCTATATGTTTTGTTACATAACTCTTGAGTCTATGCATGCAGCAAGGTACTAATTATCTTGATAAAAACACATGATTATCATATTTAAAACAAAAGCAGAGTCCGATTTAGGTAGTAATTGTCAAATTAAATATTGCTGTTACAAATTTTAACTTTCTCCGGCCTACATATTATAGTATATCAACATCACTGACTCGACAACCCTTTTTGGAGCTCTGCCTGTTCCAACATTCTTTTTTATTCTAATCTGTTTCGCCCTTTTTTCGTATCTCTGCTTCGGTTTTCCCCTTGTTCTTTTTCCTATCCCCTCCTAACTGATACTTGTTTGCTTATTTTGTTTGGTATTTCGCTATCTTTCATTTTTACCAAATGTCCCATCCAACTCAGCCGTCCTATTTTAATAAATGTTATGATAGCTGGGTGCTGTATTTTGTATAGTTCAAAGTTGTAGGTATCTTTTTTGCCAAATTCGATTTTCTTTTATACCTTGGTATATCCGTCGCAATATTTTTCTTTCAAACGTGAGTAATAATCTTTCCGCACTTTTAGAAAGTGTCCGGGTTTCACAACCATATTATGTGAGTACCGGTCTAATTAGTGCTTTGTATATTTTACATTTTGGTTTTCTTGAGACGTTACCTGATCTTATTTGCCTAATCAAGCCGTAGTAACATTTACTGGTAATGGATGTTCGTTGCTCTACTTCCTCTGCAACCGAAGAAGGTGAGATTGGATTTTTGCCATTTCAAAATCTTATTGCATAACAATACCTGTTGGTCCCGAGGAAGTACCCGCAACTATTTTCTCAATTTCTTATACATACACACACTCTACACCCATATTGGCGATAGCGGAGACTGTCTTTCGAAAACCGACGAGGCCTATTAATACAAACAGAATTTTAATGCAATACACTGGTACTGGAGTTGGCCGAAACGTATAAACGTCTACAGGAACAATAGTAACCAGAGAACGCAGTCGCTGTCATCGCCAAGTTAACATACAAACCACAACATTCTGAAAAGAACACCCAGAAAACCTCTCCCCTCCTTTGATTCGATTACATCTCAACAGCCACTACTTATGCTTCCATTAGTGAGAGCGCCCACCAAACTGGCGTGGCAGTGGCAAGTAGCAAGTAGCACGCATCTAGCATGCTATTTTTAAATGTAACCAATGCAAACAAATTATTAGAATGAATGACGTCACTATTATTTTGGTGAGCGCTGAATCATTAATTTTCATTGGTTACATTTTAAGTAACATGCTAGACAAGTGCTACTTGCTCCTTGCTACTGCCACGCCAGTTTGGTGGGCGCCCTCCCTTACACTCGCCGATACAACACACTTTGCCGTCAGAGGTATTTCGGGAATTGCTTTATTCAACAAACAAAATTCAACACACAAACAGGGACATGTCGTGAATCTACCTACCTCCCTAACCTGTTCCTAATAACGAACATTAAGAAACAACATTAACAAACTCACAATTTTCACTCAGTTGATTTGTTTTATTCAGTGCTTTCTTGAACAGTATAAAATTGCATTGTAATTACTATATTTCGACAATTAAATTGCAAAACCTTTTAAGTCAAAATTGGCCATTTTTAGATTTATGAGGAGCCGAGTTGAAAATATTATTCCGAACGTTCTGGAAAACCCCGATTCATGAAAATTATGTTTTGGCATATTTTTTCATAGTCATAGTTCAATAAATACTACGAAAGAAGAAATATGTACTAAGCATCGAAGTTTTTTCGCTCTCACAAAAAGTTGTGGAAATATGAGGTTTCGATATTTAACCATCGATTTATTAGTGATAACCTATTCCTGCTTACACTGATTCAGATATTGGTTTTAACTGATTAAGTAATTCCAGAGTTTTCATTTCATTTCAAATTAAAGGACATTTAACATCTCTATAGTCTTTATCACTTTTTATAATTATACTAATTTATAGATATTAGAAATTGTAGATGTCATTATTTTTTTTTATTGAGTTAATGCCTCGACAACTATAATCATTGGCATGGTACAGTCAGGTATCTAGTGTCACAGAATAATAAACAAACAGAATGCCCACTCTCCATGGAAAATTAAGTACACGCATCTCCTTCGCGCAGACGTTCCGCCATGTTTTACGAGGATTTTAAAGGGAACCAGTGTTGTTTATGTAGTGTGCATGAAGAAAAAAACCAGGTTTATTTGACTTTCGGCAATCATAGACATACTATACAATTATATTAACAGTTTTAAATATAATAACATAAATATAATATAATTAAACATAAATGTAAACAATTGCATAACCTCACAAATCATATGTTTGTGTCCTCCTAAAACATGGCGCGTGTGCTGAAAAACTTCAAAGGCGGCATCTGAGAGTGGCCCTTCTGATTGTTTATTATTCTGTGCTAGTGTAATGTGTGTATGTGTAGAGTAATTGTCTTGATACTTAGCAAAGTCGACGTCATTGTCTTTGCTAAGAGACGCTAATTGTATCCGAACGTCTGCGGTCCCTCCGGTGAGTACCGATCGCACATGGATAGAAATTATTTTCATTCATTAATTTTTAATAAACAAAAATGTCTCTACCCAGAGGGACTGTAAAGGTAGTGGGGGCAAACATATTGTTAGACAGGAAGTGCGATCTTTAGAGGCCACATTAAACAAGGAAAGAGAGTCTCTCTCCTTGTTTGACATCAAATTTAGTTGGGTTATGTTATTGTTTGTCCCAAATGTCACATGCAATCTTATTTATATTGAAGTTTTTTAACAATTGTGTCGCATTTTAGACTCTTATCATTAATAATTAATTAAAACTTTCTCGTCTAAGACACATTCTGCGAAATATTATATAGCTACTGTTGATAAGTGTCGAAAAATTTAAATTTGGCGCATTCGCATTTCCGGATATGTCCGCCATCAGAGGCCACTTTTTTGGTCTCCTTTTCATAAGGATTAGATTCCCTCTTTTGTCTTATTGCTCGATGACTGAGCCACAGAGGAGGTTAGATGTCATTATTTGTTGTAACTTCGTTAGTGAAATTCATTCACCAATTAAGTTTTTCGCATGTCATTTGCAATGTCAACTGAAATGAGAAATATTTTGAGAAATTCATCACATGATTATTTTTGGGTAGTATTAGCTTTGTTTTTTTTTATTATTTTTGCTAGAATACGTAAATAAATGCCTGACGTATGTTACTACAAAAATGAAAAGACGCATTTTGGTGTTAGTTAAATTGGCTCGACATTAATTAATAATCACGCATTTCCAAGGTAATAAACTTCATACGTTAAATTTTTGTGGTAAGCCAACAATAAAATCTTGCAATAAAAAGTGTAGACTCTAAACCAATAACAACGACATATATGATGAATTTATTTATGGCTTGATAAAAATTATTTATGATTTTATCGTTCTAGTTTTTACAATTTAGAAGTTTATTTACCATTTTTCAAGTTCTGTTTCAAGGTATAGAACATACAGAAATTCTCCGATGTAAAATTTTAAGTCCTGCGATAAGGATTTACTGGAAATTCAATCATAAATAACGGAAATAATAATATATAAAATATATAGGGTAAATATGTAAAACATGACATAAAGTTTTATTTTTTATCATAACTTTTTATTGGTAATTCACAACTGCACAGCATATTTATGACTTACATCAACCATCGTTGGTCCTTAAAGTATCGAAACTAATAACCATTTTTAGCAAAAAATCTATATAAAAAAAACAAAAATTGTTTAAATAACCTCATTCATAATCCATTTTGTCCATATGCTTCGGACAAAGATCCTTAGATCCCTCCAGACTTAGATCTTAAATAAAGGTGGTTACAGTAAACGCAAGCACAGTACTCTTCACCGCCTTGATAAATATTATAAAAATCCTCTTTCTTGTCATGTTTTCTAATAGTTTTTCGGTGGCTTTGAACACCAAAGAGCTCTATCGAATTTTTCCCTTGGCCACTAATAAAACATCCTTTTTTGCAATGCAGAAAGTAGCTCATTAGGAACAGTACGAACAGAAGACGATGGATGTGATGGAGTTCATTTAGTAGGAGTTAAAACAACTTCTAGACCCGTTTTTTTTGTGAGAACCTAAGATGAATTTTCAGCTTGTAAGTTATTGCTGTTATTTTGGCTGCATTATTTTATTCAGATATTGTATAATGGGACCATGGCAGAACAAGAGGTAACATTGCAGCAGTCACATTGAACTGAGATGAATTTGTCACAGGAAATCAATCATCTACTTGTAAAAGTTGTGTCTATACCTGTTCAGGTTTGACAGAACTCATTACTGTTGCAGGCTGAGGAGGCTTTTAATTGGAGTTGTTTTTTAGCAGTATGTTTTGATTTCAACGGGTTTCAAATCCGCGACATGAATTTTGCATTACAGCTGCCTTGCCATATGCTTCGTTAAAGCTGAAGATACATAACAACGTCCAGAATGTGCCTTCAGGCATTTAGCATTTTTTTGGTTACACCAGGTCTTTAAAGGTACAAAAAATAAACGTCAAGGGGTTGCACATAATGAGTGCAATGTGGGAGCAGACAAAAGATGAATACCGTCTTGTTTTGCATGTTCCAAAGTTTCAATGCCTTTATGACTTTGCTTTTACAAAATTTTGGAAGTGCTTTAAGTTCAAAATTTGACAGATTATAGAGTGCTGCTATTGCCGCGTGGTGTAACTGTTAGTTTCTAGTTAAAGTCCGCCACATTAAAAATAACCCGCCTATGTCATTTTGTAGATATATGTCATTTTTTACACGCTTTCGCATGCCTTAAAAATCTCTTGTTTTTAAATTGCTAAATTTTGTAATATATATTTTGGATACATTTATATCTTTTAACATTTAACTTATCTTATTATAGCACTATTAATATTTATTTTATTATTTTAGTTGCTACTTACTTGTGCCCTATGTATTTCTAGCCTATTTTGCCAAGAGACAGTTACACTCTACAAAACAAACTGGTAATTTTTATCTACGTATATTCTAGTTGTAAAAACTAATAAACTTCCTCTTTTGTTATTCTATCAATATATTTATGATATATTGTACTTACTATACTTATATAATAAATTTTTTACGATGCGTGTCAGTTATAGAAGTGCAGTATAAGCAGCTGTTTACATTTCCTTTTGTATAAAAATATATTGTGTGCCACCTTTTAATAAGTTTTTAAATGTTTCGTTTAATATTTCCTCTATCTATTCATTTTTAGTATAATATTGTTTTTTCAGGCATTTTAAACAATTTTTAGTTGGATTGTGGCTCTTTAAAATCTGTCTTCAGACCACATTTTGAAGCCGATACTGGAAATGTAAGCATCAAATTTAAATGGTTTGTTCACTTCTTACTCTTTAAGTCATTGTCATTTAAGTTAGTGTATAAGAATGAAGTGTACATCGATTAAAACAATGTGAATTTAAGTGTTATAGCTGCTTAGTTTATCAGAAGGTGTATTCGATTAAATGACTTGCAATCACATGCTATTGTATTTGCGTACGTATTTCATCATTTAAACCGTTTTAATGGTATTCTCAAAGCAAAAATTATTCTCTTTTAATATCTAATAAATCTAATTCATTTATTTTTAAAATTATAATTAGATTTTTTGTGATACCTGAGGTTATTATATCATAGCCATATTTCATTGTTTGTTTGCCTTTTAGCATCACTACCATGAAGACCAGAATGATTTAATTGACAGAGATGGAATGAATCAAAATGTCATGAAGCAGCCTTTTAGCAAAATTCGGAAATGAAGAGAGCTATCCGTCGACAGTATATATTTTACACTGTCATGGAGTTGCTCTCTTTATAAACGAATTTGTTATCTACAAAGAAAGAAGATATTCATCAAGTTAAAGTTAATTTAAATTTAGGGATAAATCACATGAAAAAAAAAAAAAAAAAAATTTGAGTATTGTACACTTATTTCGTCTATATGTAATGTAATGTTTTCGTAAATTTTCTTTTAGTCACTAATCGCAAATTTATTATTATATTTAATATTGTAAAATAGGTACGTTTAAATTATTTTTCTTTCCAAAGTTTCTTTCCAAAAAAAGATAAATAAAAGGTTGACCGTATATCATAATTTAACAAAACTTCATCATCATCACCCAGCCCTTTGCGTCGACTGCTGGACATAGGCCTCCCTCATTTTTGTCCATTTTACTCTATTTTGAGCACTTTTCATCAAATTTCTTGATATTTTCTTGAGATCGTCATTCCAATGAGTAGGGGGTCTTTCTCTTCTTCTTTTGTGCTTCTCCTGCTCCTGTTCTTCGTGTTAAGTCTTCATTTCTAACTCGGTCTCAAAGCGATATACTCAGCATTGATATTTCCGTTTTCCTCTAAGCTATTTGCAGCATTTTATAACTTGTTGCTGTCAATGTCAAAGATGTCTTTGAGTTTTCCATAGGCTGCCCATGTTAGGTTTATTCTTCTTCGTAGTTCACTTATTTGATTGCCTTTTGTGATCTTTATTTGGTGTCCAAGATATATGTATTTCTCCACCAAATCTACTTCGTTGCCTCCAATATTGATATTTCTGCTAGGTATTACTAGGTTTGTCATAAATTTTGCTTTGAAGATATTTATTTTAAGACCCACACTGGCACAAACTAACTGAAGTTCTTGTAGCATTGTACATATCTCCTTGAGGTTGTCCGAGAACAAAACTATGTCGTCTGCGAATTTCAAATTTGTTAATCTTCTACCGTCAATGTTCAGGCCTTGTAAACAGTTTGGGGAATAAGGTATCACCCTATCGGACTCCTCTGCTGATTGGGATATGATCCGTGTTTTCATGATGTTTTATCGACATAGTTGCATTCTTGTATGTATTGGAAATTAATCTTGTATATCGGTAGTAAATGCGGCATGCTTGTGCTTCCAGGATTTTGTCAAATTCTACCGTGTCAAAGGCTTTATGGAAATCTACAAAAGCCAGAACGAGTGGTCGGTTGTATTCGATAGTCTTCCGATTGGATCCGATCACAATCCCATAGTAGCTGTAAGCCAATTAAAATTTAAAAAGGTGATCAAAAAGAAGTCTCGCAAAAATATTAATACAGCCCAATTACAAGAAGAGAAAGTTAAGGAATCAGTTCAAAGACAACTGAACGAAAATTTAATTTGGGAAAATATTGGTGAAAACGTCGATGAGGGCTTAAATAAAATCGTAACAATAGTAAAAGAAATCTGTGTGAGAAATTTACAAGGCAGGTCAAAACTAAAAAAGCAGGCTTGGATGACAGATGACGTATTGGATTTGATGGAATAACGGCGACTAGCGAAAAACAACGAAACACTTTACAACAGCATATAAAAATAAATTCGACGTAAAATACGAGAAGAAAAGAGTCATCATCTAGCCCAACAGTGTCATGACATCAAAGAACTTGAAAAAAGATACGATACGTTTAACATGTATAAAAAAGTCAAAGAAGCGGCTTCAATAAGAAACAAACTGCATTATTACATTACATTATAAAAGCCATACAATCATCAAAAGATGGCAGAGCGACTGATGAAATTTCAACTGAAATATATAAGCTTATAAATGATAGCAATGTTTTAGAGGCTATAACTTCGTTTTTCAATACCATTTATACCAGCGGACAACTACCTAATGGTTGGTCTAATTCACTGTTTATAGCTCTACCTAAGAAGAAAACAGCAAAAACCTGTGCTGATTATAGAACTATCCGTTTGTTTAACCACCTATTGAAAATTTTTTTGAAGGTAATACGTGGTCGTATTTATAATAAATGCGAGGAATACCTGGATGACACTCAGTTTGGTTTCCGTAACAGGTTTGGAACGAGAGAGGCACTGTTTGGAATGAACGTACTTGCTCAAAGATGTCGTGATAAATCTGTAGACATATACTGTTGTTTTATTGACTTCCAAAAGGCATTTGATCGTGTTAAGCACTTTATATTGATCGAAGCTCTAAAAGACATTGGCTTGGACGGCAGAGATGTTCGAACAATTGCAAATTTATATTGGAATCAAACAACATCAGTTTTAGTAGATGGTGTGGAATCACAAGCTCTTAATATTAAAATAGGAGTACGGCAGGGATGCCTCTTGTCACCCCTGCTTTTCTTCAGTAGGTAGGTGTCTCCGATTTTGATTGCATCAGTAACTACACAATCTTCGCCTGAAAATTTATTATTTTTAGCTTTTCTTAGGGCTAGTTTTATTTCATCAATTGTGATTTTCGGTAGTAGTTCTGACTCTTGGTTGACAATGCCCTTTTTCCTTGTTGATATTTCTGTTACTTGATTTTCTCTGCTATTTGCGTTGTGTTGGTTTGTGTACAGCAATTTGTAGAAGTCTTCAATTATTTTAAGGGTTTCCTCTGTGTTGGTTGTAAGATGACCATTTCTATCTTTAATCTTTATTATTTGCCTTGTCCCTGTTTTTAGTCTTAATACTTCCATCCTTCTATTATTCTCAATGGTATGTTCGATTTGTTTTTGGTTGTATTTTCAATTGTTTTGTCTAACTGCTTTAGATATTTCTTTATTTAATTTATCTAGTTCGTCGGCTTTAGTTTCCGACTCGCATCTCATTTCGTTTCTTTTCTGCATTAGTTGCCTAGTATTTTGGCTAATCTTCTCTTCTGTTTGAGTTCTAGGACATAATTTGTTATGACTTTCCAGTAAAAAAGCATTTGTTAATTTATTATTATATATATATATATATATATATATATATATATATATATATATATATATATATTTATATATATATATATATATACATATATATATATATATATATATATATATATATATAATATAAAATTAATGTTTCTTGGGTTTAGGTTCAATAAAGATATGTTACATGTGGAACTAGATTTTATTTTCCATTGCAATCAATCAACGTTTCGGCAGGAAACCCTTGCCTTTGTCAAGATTCTAAAATGTGTATATATATAAGGACAAACAGATATTTTAAAATATGTATATATGTATGACTTACCAAAACGTAAAACGTGACAAAGACATTAACGAACTGACATATAAAAGTTGATATCTGATATCTTATTGTTTACTGTCATTAGTATATAATTATTTATATTTTAAACTCAAAACTACTATATATATATATATATATATATATATATATATATATATATATATATATAAGGTTCTTGAACTCCTAAGTGGAGCATAGAGCTTCAGTGAAAACGCGCCATCGGGTTCTATTTTGCGCTAAGGCCTTCACCTCATTCCAAGACTTTCCTTGTTTTCTTATCTCGTCCATGATGGATCTTCTCCAAGTTTGTACTGGGCGACCTTTTTTTCGTTTTCCTTGGGGATTCCACTCTAGGGCAGTCTTTGTAATACTGGAGTTATTTTTTCGGAGTGTGTGACCGATCCAACCCCACTTTCTGGACTTTATTTCATTTACTACCCTCTTTTGTTTGGTCAGGTGTAGTAAATCTTCGTTTCTGATGATGTTAGGCCAGAAAATACGAACAATTCTTCGTAGACATTTATTAACAAAGACCTGCAGTTTGTCTGTAAGGGTTTTTGTCGCTTTCCAGGTTTCACATCCGTAAAGTAGTACAGACATGACATTTGACTGGAATATGCAGATCTTTGTCCTCGTAGTGTAGTCTCCAGACCTCCAAACAGAGTTGAGCATGCTGAAAGCTTGTTGCGCTTTTCGTATCCTCATACGAATATCGTCTTCTGTACCTCCGCTTTCTGTTATGACACTTCCAAGATACGTAAAGTTTTCCACATTTTCAATCTGCATGTTATTAATGGTGAATAGCGTGTTGTTTCTTGCATTTATTCTCATGGATTTGGTTTTACCAATATTGATTTTCAAACCTATTTTATTGGCTTCAGTGGAAAGTGTATCCAATTGGTCAGCCACATCTTGGAACTTTTGTCCTAACAGGCAGATATCGTCGGCGTATTCTAGATCGCTTAGGCGTGTGGTTAACGTCCATTGTATCCCTCTTGTGTCAGAGTCTAGTTTGGAGAGAACATAGACTAGAGCTATGTTAAAAAGAAACGGAGAAAGCACGCATCCCTGTCTGACTCCAGTAAGTACGTCAAATTCGTCACTGTTGATCCCATTGTGTGTCACGCTGCATTTCGCTTCAGTGTACAGTAACTTTATAATGGAAATTATTTTATGCGGGATGTTTCTTAGCTCTAAAATTTTCCATATCGCATCATGAGATAAGCTGTCAAAAGCACGCTCGAAATCAACAAAAACCATGTATAGGGGTGTGTTCCATTCAACCGATTGTTCCATTATTAGCCTCACAGTATTAATGTGGTCTATGCAGGAGGATTCTGGTCTAAAGCCTACTTGATTAGCTCGAAATTCAACCTTGTTTGTTAATCTTTTAAGTATGATGGTCGTGAAGATTTTATTTATTGCGGTAAGCAATTTATTATTTAAGTCGTTCATATTATTTTCTGTTTCAGGACTACTAAGTATGTCGAAAATACATTGCTGAAAACTATCTAGATCTGATTTTCATCCATGGTTTTGAATGAGAGGTATAAGATTTAAGCTTATTTCTATTTCACCTCGTATTGTTCTATGATCGCTATTGGTAACAAATCTGCTTAGAACCGTGATATCTTTAACAGTGTGTTTTTTGTCCGTGATAATAAAATCTATTTCGTTTTGAGTTTTTACACTAGGACTTTGCCATGCTCATCTTCTCTGTGGTTTCTTTTTGAAAAAACTGTTTATTTGGAATAATTTATGTTGCAGCATGAACTTTAACAGTATTTCGTTAATGTCAGTTCTACCATCCAAGCCAACAAAACAAAAGCCAAGTTAACAAAACTTACAATAAATAAAAACTTTAGATGGATAATGGTACATATTTATTAAAATTTGAAATTATCCAAAATGAATAAAAATTTCAAAACGTTTTCGGCCCTGTCAGATCATCATCAATGAAAACCTAGAAATAAGTATTTTTACGTTAAAATATATTTAATGCAAAGAGGTAAAATTTTAACTGTTAAACTTAAAAGGTGATAAATAAATACATACATTTTAAAAAGTAGATGAAACTAGCCATATATGAAGGTCTAATAATCCGTCCATCTATAAGACTCCATGATACAAGTATTAAATTTTAAAAATGTTTTGACACGAGATCGATGTTATAGGATTTCAGTTTAAGTGAGTGCGCCCACCAAACTGGCGTGTGAAGTGGCAAGTAGCATGCGTCTAGCATGTTACTTAAAATGTAACCAATGAAAATGATTAATTAAAATGAATGACGTCACTGTCATTCTGGTGTGCGATGAATCATTCCTTTCCATTGGTTACATTTTAAGTAACATGCTAGACGTGTGCTACTTGCTACTTGCCACTTGCCACGCCACTTTGGTGAACATACACATCTCTACTTAAAAAAAAGGACTGAATCCTACGGTTGATAGCATCCAACTGACTAGATCAGGAAGTTAAAAATTAATTACAATTGACAAGACCTTCAAGACAAGTGACAGTTAATTTTTAAATCATGAATGTGTTGCTTGTGTGAGTCCATTTCAAATAAGTAAAAGAAATAATAAATAAGACTTACTCACAATCAATTTAATTTAACTATACACATGACCAGTTTCGATTTCTACAATATTTAAAGCATCTTCAGGTCTCGATACAAAGTTAAATAAATGCTGAATTAATAAAACCCATATTATGGTGTTGTCTAATAAAGATAAACAAAGATAGATGATATAAATTACAGTAATTATGCCAATATTACATGACTGTGGTTTTTCAAAATGAATAAAATGTAAATGTTTAAACAGACAAGGTAAGACCCACTAATTGGTATAAAATAGTCTATTATATTGTAATAAGTTAATAAATGAACATATATCCTGTATTGTTGAATGGTGAACTTAAGTCTGCTAAATTTGACAAATGTAGGTTAAAGTGTGACAGTTCTTCTTCTAAGAATTTACCTCTAAAATCTAATAGATAACATAAAAACTTGTCTCCAAGTAAGAGATGTAGTGCATTCAAGTCCTTCCTTTTTAAATTTAATGTTTGTTTCGTCCCACCTTTTAAGTGTTTTCTGTGTGTCTTAAATTTTCCTTAATTGTTTTAACTTAAATAATTTTATATACTTGACTTTGCAATCATTTGCCATATATGTCAATAGAACTTTATCAAAGAAATTTGATAATTACAAGTTGAAAGAAGTGCACACTTACACAATTTGTACATCTAATCTCATTCATTGAATAAATATCTCTTGAATAATTATAAATAACTTTTAAATAACTTAATGGTATAGAACATCACTTCCATCTAACAAACAATCACATTACACCTATCTCTACTTAATTGGATAAAATATATCTCCTCAAGAATTAGAAATTACAATAGCAGACTTAAGTTCTCCATTCAACGATACAGGATAGTTTGAACCATGTTCTTCCAACCATCAATTAATAGAGTACTGGCATGTAAGTAATGTTTTATTTATTTGTTCATTTATTAATTTATTACAATTGAATAGACTATTTTATCCCAATTTATGGGTCTTAGCTTGTCTGTTTAAACATTTACATTTTATTCATTTTGAAAAACCACAGACATGTAATATTGGCAAAATTACTGTAATTTATATCATCTATCTTTGTTTATCTTAATTAGACAACACCCTAATATGAGTTTTATTATTTCAGCATTTATTTAACTTTGTATCGAGACCTGAAGATACTTTGCATATTGTAGAAAGCGAAACCGGTCGTCTGGATAGTTAAATTAAATTGATTGTGATCCATTGATTGTAAGTCTTATTTATTAGTTCTTTTACCTAGTTAATTTTTAGTTAATACTCAAATAATAAAGACCCACTATGGGTATTATTATGAACCGAATTTGGGGATACATTATATTATTTTTCCATTAGGCATTAGGTAGGAACATCCATCCGTACGCTCACCCAGTAGACATATATAGTTTATATGAATAAAAGAAGAGAATACGTTTCTTATCTTCGTTTTTCTTGTATTCAATAAAAAAGTATAACTTTTTTGAATCACATTTACTCTGTTATTAAATGTCTGTCAATATTTACGTTAAAGTTCTTAAGAATTAATGATGATTTTGATGTGCTTGGAAGGTCCCAAAAGCGCAGAGTGTATGTCATAAAGATTCAAATTTCTAGGGCAATAACTTTAATTCAAGAAGGTTACTTCAGAAGCCGTACAGCAGAAATATTAAATGTTGGTCGTGCTGCGATAGTCTGGACCAGACATGAAATGTATGGAGTTATTAGGAGTTGAACTTATACGCATCGTGCAAGGGCCTCTACTGCTAGAGAGGATTGCATTTTACAACTATAAGCCATCAGAGATCTTCGAAGTATTGCTCGAACGCTACAAAATGAGTTGGTAGAAGCTACGGGTACAAGAGTAAATACTCTAACTATACATAATTGGCTTCACGAACATGGGTGGAATGCAAGAAGGCCAGCTGGAGTACCTCCTTTGACCTCTGCATATCGTAGAGCCCGACACTTGTTTGCAAAACACATGAAGTATACAATGGCACCAACCATGAACGTGTTAGAGTCTGGAGAAGACCAGGCGAGCGCTTTTTGGATTACACAATTCAAGAAACCCAGTCTTTTGCCGGAGGTTCAATTATGGTTAGGATAACTTTAAATGGCTGCTCTAACCTAGTAGTTATTCAGTGAGGGGTGATGACGGCAAAGCAGCACATTGATTAAGTTCTTGGACTACATATTGTCCCATTTGTTAAAAATATGAGACCAGAATTTATCCTTCAGCAAGGTAATGCGAGACCAAGGTGGCCAGAATAGTGCAAAATTTTTTGACTACCCACAATAATCAGGTTATGGAGTAGTCAGAGAAGAGTCCAGATTTAAATTCCAATGAACACATTTGGGATACACTCGGGAAGCGCTTTAAGGATCGTCAGCAACTAAGAAACAATATTCGAAATATGGTTGAAAGGATGCCTGGACGTGCAAAAGTTCGGCAAGTTAGAAGAGCCCATTCATGCTATAAGTTTTGTTTTAAAATCATTTTAAGCAATGCTTTTATTAAAAAAAACAAATCGAATTTTTCTCATTTACAACTTATTATTCTTTTTTTCACAAGAAAATTTACAGTTCAGTACTAAAAACTTTGCTATATCTATAGCGAGAAGCCTTAGATGTAATTAAATAAAAATAACAATCATGGTTGGTAAGTGGCTTCTTGTTCGGTTTAATCAGTATATAAGAGTTAATAAAATTATTGTTTAAAGGGTGTATATTAAAGTTAATTATGTAATATGGTTATGTTACTGATAAAAAAGGCTAGTTTAGTTGATAAGTTGATATTAAGACTATCATCGCTTTATTGAGTAAAATTAGTACAGTAAAATACCCTTATATATATAAGAGTTATGTATTGCGTTTGTATGATATAGATGGAATAAATGATGGAAAGAATGATTGAAATCAAGATTTTAATAGATAATGTCTATGGTGCGGTTGGTTGCCTGTGTAAAGAAATAATTGGAATTGGGTCAAGAAAGGGTGTAATACGGTATATTTATAGCACTATGCAAATCCAAGTACATCTGTATGAATAACACATACAGTTCAAGATAGAAAAGGATGTCTAAACGTCGTGTAAAAAGTGTATATTCTGAAAAGTATTACATGTTATTAGTCATCCGAGATCACGCATCGTAAGTGGCGCATTTCAATTCTTTCATTGACGGCGCTTAAGAAAATATGTTTACTTGCTGGTCAGTTTACACTGTAACAATAAAATATTATTTTTTGTTTATAATAATAAAAACAACACATTAGATGTACTTTATAAACTAATTTTTCCTTCACATTACCAATGTGTCCAATGAGCGGATGAGCGGAAGTCGACTTGTATATCTAAAGATGTAAAATACTCAACTTTTCAATCAATTACTCAACAGTATATTATTTTTATTTTAGAAAGACATTTAATTATTTAGTCTGTCAATAATAAGAATACTAGCAAACGCAGGCTCTTGTTTGGTCCGTATGTACATAATGGCTTCTAAAAACATGTCAAAACGTGTTTATATGGAAGAAGCTATACATCACAAAGAATTTATCGCAAAGATATCCGAGAAATCTATTTAATAACGTAATTAATCAAGGTTCTAACATTATATGTTTATACAGCAAAATAAAGAAACAACAGATGAACCAACAGCTGAATCAGTAGATTGTTGCCCAACGAAGCAAATATTTTCATTTTATAAGCGTCAATAAAAAATTAAAAATTCTGCCAACGGAAGGTTTAACTTGAATGGTATGGAACATGAATGATAACACAGCCAACAAACTGCAAACATTTGGTGCTTGAGAAATAACCAAATTTAAATTTTTCTGCCCTGATTTTAAAAATGAATTCTTTTTCATAGTAGTTTTTTGGAATCAATTGCCTTTACAAATGCACCGGAATATCACCACACGGACTTACTACTATTTTATACTTAAGGCACAAGTCGAATATAATAAACATTCGCAGCAGAAGAGGAGCAATTGCTGATTACGATAACTACTGTATCAAAAGTAGGATAAGGGCCAGAATTTTAAACATTTAAAAAGGTAAATGGGTCCTAAACGTGAACGATACAATGTAGAAGGACTCAAAAATACAAACAAAAATAAAGAATATGAACAAAATATAAACATCAAATTATAAAACAGACTAAAACATCATCATCAGTGGTGCTACAGCTCTAGTTGAGCCTTGACCTTCCCCAGTCTATTTCGCCAGTCGTTTCTGTTCATCGCCAACCGTTGCCAATTTGCCGCGCCGATCTTCCTTGCGTCCTCGTCCACACCGTCCCTCCATCTCAGTCGTGGTCTGCCTCTACTCCTATTTCCCACTGGGACCGATAATAGAGTTCGTCTGGGTGGGTAATTTTCACTTGCTCTTGACAGACTAAAACATACAAACATAAATAAAGAGGGAGAAGGGTGCAAAAACATCATTAAAGAAGCAGCTACTGAACGAACTGATGAAAAGGAGGCACACAGGTAGTATATTGACAGAACAGCAAGAAAAACTAAAAATATGGAATTCCTGAATGCGACCGAAAATGTTTTAGATTATATTAATATATTAGACGTTCGTTTATAATACTGCGTTTAACGTTTTTTTTTATAAAAATATTAGGTTTAGTTATGTGTTCTTAATATGACACACGCTAAATAAAAATTAAATTCTCTGCTACTGACACGCTTCTTGGTAAAACCAAGATACATTTTAGATATGTATAATTTTCTAAGACATCCTGAAGCTGATAAGGTTGTCATTGATTATTTGCGATAATAGTTAGAAGCACGTAGAAAAGTCATTCTTCTTATTTTAAACAGTGACTTTAATACACACTGCGTGACTTTTTTGAAAGGGCATCGGTACTTGAATGAATTTTTCCTACTCTGGAACAAAAAAAAATTACAAAGCTACTTCAAAGCTGGATAATTAGCTCGAAAAAGAACATTTAGACCAAAAAGGTATTTGTGAAAATGTTTACAAGTTTTCTCCATACTACTCCAAACATCTTAATGTGATAGCAAACTATACACCAGAGAAAAACAGGATACCACCATAAGTAAAAACTTCTATAAACACCTTCAAACTGTAATAAAGGAGACTCCAAATGAATATATAATCATTACATGTGATTTTACGCCCGTGTTGGCGACGATATAGTTCCAGGAATAAAACAACGATACAATGAAAATATCAGAAATAAAAACGAAGACCTTCTGACGGACCTCTGCAGCATGAACGACGTACGTATTAATAATACATTTTTCCCTCACAAAGAACAATACAAATACACTTTTGAAAACACTAGAGTACAAAGAACTCTCAAATAACCGAAAAAACAAGAAATTAAGTCTAATATCTTAAGCTTTTTTTTTTTTTTTTTGGGAGGTGAGAATCTCATGGACCGTCAGGGAAGATGTCCCTGGTGTGTTGGACTCGACCCGCCACGCTTCACCGTGCCGGGCCGCCTACCAACTAAACTCACCTCCTCTTCCTCCAACCAACGGGCCTGGTACCGCTCTTAGCGAGCATTGCTCAGACCCGCCAGCTTTACTCGTATCTCCTGTTTAGCACTTTCCATGTGCACTCCGCGATTGTCCTGACCTCCCAGTTGTGCCGCTCAACCCACGTCTGCACAGGACCGGTTCGTGAAGTCATCCGTCCTCATACAAAACAATGGGCCGGCGGAACAACCGTGAAATCCTGCCACTCACCGCGAGCTAACAAAAAATGACCGAACAGCAGGTAAGAGCAACTCCATACGTTCATCTTTCATTTACTCTTCTTTCACACTCGCATTACAACACAGGACATTCACACTGTACGATACATTAAATAAAAGAACAGAAAAGATAAAATACAAGTCCAAACTTTTGTCCACTTAAGTTAAAATATTGTAAATTAAAATTAGATAAAATAATGTATAAATAAAATAGATAACATTAACCAAAAACTTCGTCCGCGATGGGAGATGTATAGTGTCTCCCCCACGGACACGGACATAACAAGACAGGTTAAAATTATAAAAAGATTTTATTTGTATAGATAAAAATTTGATAAAAAGGAAGGCGCAGCAGGAGAGATGTATATAGTCTCCCCCACTGATGCCGACAACACAATAACAGATTAAAAAGTATTTGAACAGATCATCGTTGTTGCAGTCTTCTCTCCTTTTCCTCCTTATGCTTCATTGTTTTTGTAACAAAATCAATGATCAGGTCGAAGTATGTCTTGTTTTCTATGGCTTTATTCATGAATTCGTGCGGCTCGCCTAGGGGGGACCCCAAGCCCAGCTGCAGCAAGGTTCGTCCTGCTTGATATGCAGGACATACGAACACCACATGACGCGGGTCATCCACCACTCCACACTCGGCACACAGATCATCCTCGGTCTTTTTTATACGGTACGTATAAGATCGGAATGATCCGTGCCCCGTCAAAAATTGTGTGAAGTAGTAATTGACACGCCTGTGTTTACAGTCGTACCACCTCACTACATCTGGGATGAGGGCCCTCGTCCAGTCGGCCTTGCCTCTTTCCGCTGACCACTGATCCTGCCACATTTCCAGGCTTCGCCTTCTTTCCTCTGGTCCTGAACCTAAAGCCCCGTTGCCCCTATTGTACATCCGGACCCTCTCGCTGGCCAAGATGTGCACCGGCACAGAACCGGCCATTACCTGTAGGGCAATGGTTGAGACGGTTCTGTACGCGCCGCACACCCTGATCAGCGGTTTTCTCTGTGTTTTGAGAAGCATGTCTCTGTATTTTGCTTTGCTTAGGACCTCGTGCCATACTGGGGCCCCATAAAGTATAATAGACATTATCGATTGTAATATGACCATTCTTTTATGTGATCCGGGGCCTCCTTAATATCTTAAACTGGGCCAAGGAAGTTTTTGGTGAAAGTATATAATAAACAAAAATAAATCATTCCCAAGGCGAAGACATCCACGGTTTTGTACAGAAGTGACAGAAAAATGTAAAGAAAAACAAAAGCTTACTTGAAGTACATGTCAACCAAAAGACAAGAACAATACCATGATTACACAACAATAAGAAATGAAACACTTGTAAAAAAATAAAGTCTGATCACTGGAAACGCTTTTCAAAAGAAATGAAACATAATTTTTATGGTCTGCAAAAGGAAATACCGTGCTTTATAAGAGGTCAAAGATCGGAGGTAAAGGAACTAATAAAAACAAAACACATAGAAAAGGATAAATGGATTAACTACCTAAAAAAGCTCTATGCATAGGAAGAACAAACGACGCTAGAACCGAGAACACTAAAAATGGCCACAAATGAAGACCTTAAGATAAATATACAGGGATTTCGTAATATACTCAAAAAGCTAAAGAACAGAAAAGCAGTATGTAAAGATGGGATACCAAAAGAATTACTGAAATATTGTGTAGCAGCAATGATAGAATAATTAACAAAATTAATTAATAAAATAACAAAACACCATTAAATCCCAACCGAATGGAGAACGAGTGAACTAATCGTATTATTCAAAAAGGAATATAAGAACAGCCACAAGACTACAAGTATAAACTTATTAAATACTGCCCAAAAACAGAAGTCAGAATAGATGGACTACTTACAGAACCTATAGAAATAGGCAGCGGAATAAGTCAGGGGGACTCATTAAGCCCTATGCTCTCCAATTTTTCCCTCAAATGTAGCAAGAGGATTACATACACCAAATGACATAACTTTAAATTGCCAAATGCTGCCTATTGTCAATCCAGTGTATTATCTATTTTAGGCAAAATATTGTAACAATGTAACTACTCATTAGAAACGATAGGTACCAATGTGTAACAATAAAACTCAAACTAAAAAAGAGGTTAGTCTTCGTAATGGGTATATATAAATATACCTAGTATGAAAGTACCTTTAGAAAGAGGCCACTATGTTTTATGTTAGGTTAGGTTATCTGTGTCATGTCAATTGTGAGGGTGTCAATAAATAAGTTAGTTGAAATTAGTTTAGTTTTATTTATTATATATATATATATATATATACAAGCGAGGTTCCTACAGCCTCTGCCGTTTCTCGCATTTCGACCGCCATCGTTTTCTGTCCATCCAGTCGTCTTCTCTGATGGCTCTATCTCTCATTATGTGCCGTACATTTTCTTCCCAGGCAACTGAAGGCCTTCCCCTTCTTCTTCTTTGTTGTGGTATGTAATTTAAAGCTTTCTTTGGCCATCTATCTTCATTCATTCGTTTCACGTGACCATACCACACTAGTTGTCTCGTTTCAATTCTATCTACACTGGAATATACAGTATTTGTCCTCCTTCTAATATCTTCATTCCTGATGTGATCTTTTTTGGATATACCACACGCTCTCCTTAGAAAATCCATTTCTACTACTTCTATTCTTTTTCTATCCTTCTGCGTTATCTGCCAAACCTCTGCCCCATAAGTCATAATAGGCTCTACCAAGGTTCGATAGATTGTCAATTTCGTTTCTTGTCTAATATCTTTAGACCAAAGTAGAGAGTTTAGAATGTTTACCACTTTTTTTTCCCTGCTGTGTTCTGTTTTCGATTTGTTTATTATAATTATATAAATATATAACATATTTAGCGACGAGTATAGTTGGATCTACGGGCCGTGGAAGTTATGGCTTTAATTGGTAATATTGAGCAGTTTAACCCTAAAAGTTCTGACATAAACTCATATATTGAGCGCATGGAAGAGCTTTTTGAGTGTAACCTCGTGAAAGAAAATAAAAAAGTTTCAATGTTCCTCACTTTCATGGGAGGAGAAGCGTGTGAGGTATTAAAGGATTTGTTAGCACCAGAATTACCACGGATGAAAACATATCAGCAATTGAAAGATGTTCTTGTTCTGCACTATAGTCCAAAACAAATAATCATTGTAGAGAGATATAACTTTTAATTAAGCAAACAGAAGCCAAATGAACCATTAAAAGATTATGCTCAAAAGTTGAAAAACCTGTCCAAGCACTGTCAATTTGGTAACTTCTTAAATGATGCCTTACGAAATAAGTTCGTTTGTGGATTGAAATCAGATACAATAAGAAGAAAATTACTGACTGAAAGTAATTTAACATTCGAAAGGGCTCTTCAAGAAGCCCAAAGTATGGAGGCGGTAGATTAATCAAGATTTTTGGAGTCAGATACAGTGTTATCAAAGTTGGGTGCAACAAACAGCAAAAATTTACCAAAACAATCATCATCTGAACAAGTGCCAGTGAAATTATGTTATCGGTGTAAAAGGTACTTTCATAACTTTCATAACAGGCAGCATCTAGAATCACTCGTTGGGCTATTATTCTATCTGCATATGATTATGAAATACAGTATAAAAAGGGAAAGATGATTGCAAATGCTGATGGTCTATCGAGGCTTTCGATGATATCAGAAACAGAAATCTCAAGTTCTCTTTATTCTTTCAGTTTAGTTAATAGTATTCCGTTAAATTTTGAAGATATTATGAATGCTACTAAGAAAGATTTGCTAATATTAAAAGTAATAGATTATATGTTATCTGGGTGGCCTGAATCAGTATCAGATGTTTCACTGAAACCTTTTTTTAAAAGGAAGCATGAATTATCAGTTGAAAATCATTGCTTACTAGCAGGAAAAAAGTAGTGATCCCTAGTTCTTTGCGTAATAATATCTTATCCCTATTTCATGAACAGCATTTAGGAGTAGTACGAACAAAAATGCTAGTTAGATCTTTCTGTTGGTGGCCTAAGTTACCAGATGATATTGAAAAATTTATTAGTTCTTGTAGTACTTGTCAAGAAACACAAAACTTTTCGAACTCTAGTACATTTTTACCTTGGCCAAATGCTCCCAATAATTTTTATAGAGTCAGTATAGATTTCTTTCATAAGCATAATCACACTTTTTTAATAGTAGTAGACAATAAATCTAAATGGATCGATGTTAAAATGATGGACAGGGCTACAAATGCTTCTGAAACAATTATTAAATTAAAAGAAGTATTTGCTGTGTTTGGGTTACCAATTGAATTGGTTTCAGATAATGGACCACCCTTTAGTTCTAGTGAATTTGTACAGTTCTGTCAAGCCAATGGGATCATACCAATAAAGGCACCACCCTATCACCCACAAAGTAATGGCATTGCAGAGAGAGCAGTGCAAACTGTAAAAAAGGGATTGGACAAAACATTAAATTTTGGAAGAAGCGTTCTAATAACAAGACAGATGATTGCAAGCCAGTTGTTAAATTTTTTGTTTACATATAGAAATACACCTTCAACAGTTACAGGCATTAGTCCATCAGAGAACTTATTTAAAGTCAAGCCTAGAACGCAATTTGATTTAATTAAACCTAATAATAAAACTCGTATTGCAGAATCAAGTTCATCTAATGGTATGAAACTATATAATGTTAACGATGCTGTATACCTATGTAAAGAATAAATTAACCAAGTTGTGGTCCAGGGGTAAGATAGTACGAGTTGTAAGTGCGTCAACATATTTTGTACAAATAGGGGAAAATATAAGTTTTGTACATGCTAGTGATATTCGTAAATGTAAATTTGAGGAAGATACCTATACTGAACAAAAACCGATAGTTTCCACTGCTGAAAAAGTTGTAAATGATTCTGGGCAAGAATCAGTTACAAATGTACCTAAACCCTAATAATGTAATGTCGAGACAAGTATCAGTAACAAATGAAACAGTAGAGTCCTATTAGTAATGATAAGAACGAATTCAATGATTTTAATGAAAATACTGAACTTATCTTTGATAAAACTGAGGTCAGACTTTCTACTACTCCAAAAGTTACTGCTACTCGTTCAGGTAGAGTAATTAAAGCTCCTACCAAATTAAATTTATAACATTTGTTTATTAATTATTTTCTTTACTTTTTTAAGCGGGGAAGATTGTTATGAAAGTACCTTTAGAAAGAGGTCACTATGTTTTATGTTAGGTTAGGTTATCTGTGTCATGTCAATTGCGAGGGTGTCAATAAATAAGTTAGTTGAAATTAGTTGAGTCTTATTTATTATAATTATATAAATATATAATAATAACCATTTACGAAGACTAACCTCTTTTTTGTGATACGTGGTATACAGCCAGCTACAGGAATTGTTTTCCTTGTGAATTTTGTTAAAACTCAAACTAACGTTGGAAGCCAATTATTTTGGGCTTCGACTAGTTCTAGCCTTTCAGGTATAGGGCCGTTATCATAAATGGAAATCTAGAAAAAGAGTTTGGCTGGGACAAATAAAACATGATATCAATTGGTCATATTTATTATACATCAAACATAAAATGAAATTTGAATATTAATAAAAAAAGAGCAAATCTTGCCTAAAGCTGTACAAAGTATGGAAAGTGTATGACAAAATGTATGGTTGGATTCATGTAGTTGAATGCATTGTAGGCTTTATGAAGTTAAAATATAACTTATTGTAGTTGAACGTGGTGTGTTTGTAGATAAATGTTGAATATGTTTCATGCAGGTGTGGAGTTCCCTGTAGTAAGGGCTATGTTGTTACTATAGCTTATTCTCTGTAGTGCACCACGTACTTATGGAAGTCCTACCAAAAAGGATAACAATAAAATTAAAAATAAAGTAAAAAACTAAAATATCCTTGTGTTAGCAACAGCATAAACTGCAAACATTTCCTTGTCAGAACGTTATAAAAAAACAAAAAAAAAACAGACGGCAAGGATTAAACGAAAATAATTATGAAAATAAATTAGGTAAATTAAATAAAGATCTTAGATACATATACAATAAATAAGATTGAAAAGAAACATGACTTGTAGGTTATGTATAAAAACAAGTCAAAAATAGGAATTATACGAAATTATATAAAAAACACTGAAGATTGGTGAAATATTAAATATGAAGAAATTATAAAATTACTTGAATTGGGATTTAACGATACAAATGAGTTTTGAAATAGATATTTTACTATAATAGACGAAAGTTAGAAAAAAATATATTTTCACGTCTTTTTTTTCCTTCGACAATGGTTTAAACATGATAGCCCTGTGAAATCTCATGAGCGATTTCGTGTTTCAAAGCAATATCATGTACTTTATCTAACAGTTTGGGTCTTGCAATTAAGATTTTTCTATGAATACGTACTCGGATGTTATACGAGCCGCCTAAGAGCTGGCATTATTGTGATGTAAGATGATGCAACGATTCCGCTTGTTTTTTCGAAGTTCATCAATCATTTCTGACAAACAAATGATTGTATACTATTCAGCAATCTACCATTCTCCAATGAAATCAGGGAAACATGTCCCTTTAATAAAATTTCGCGAGCATTTGTTTGCCAATACAAATTCTTTTAATGGTTTTGGTTTCTTTTAAAAAACCCTCACCATGATGGGTTTTTCTTTATGGAAGTCAAACTGATTTCATATTTCATCACCATCTAAATAGTTTGAGTGTGGTGCGGCACTAGCCTACACGTGCCTTCTTCGCTTGGTAGATCGATATTCTGTAAAGGTGCTATGTGTATTCCAACCCTGGATTTTGGAGCCAAGTGTTTTCAAAATGAATTTTAAGCAAATTCTTGACGTCTTTTTACTTCTGCCGACTGACATTTTGTACATTGTTGGCTTCAAGTATGGTAGGATTGATACGAGATAACCTTTTTTTAAACTTGGTTAAACTTCGAAACGTTGACATTTGGATTACCAAAAATTTCTACATTTTTTTATGGATGGCTTCAGATAAAGTCGTTTACATTCGGTAAGTTTATATTGCCATTGCCTTGTAGCTTTAATGAAGCTATTAGCCTCGGTCTTCCAGTCGAAAAAGTTAAAATATTTATCAGATAACAAAATAGTGGTATAATCTTTCATTTCATTGTAATATTCTGCAGAATTTGCTACAACTTCAAGTTTTTTCATTTCTCTTTTAATCAGCCCAAAAATACTACCATATTAATATATCGGGGGAGATAATATATAACCATGTAAAGCAAATAGTAAGCACAATCCTGTTCTTATTTTGATCGTTACGTCCGTCACACACAAGTCTCACAGTAGTTACCTTTGACATATCTGCTTAGCATAAACGATGCCAGATTGCTGAGGCTATATGATTGAAAGATTTCCCCGTATTGGTCCTTGGTCTAGCAATAGCTGAATGAGTTCTGAGATCCAAGAGCAGCCTTTGAATATCCCTGAACGACAGTGGAACTATGTAAATAAAACTGCCTGCTATAATATGCCTCCTTGTCTGGCACTTTTGGTAAGGACAGATTTTTCTCAAGGTCGAAGGAAAAAGGGATTATGTTTGTATTTTCTTCCTTCAGTAAAGTATAGAATGCCCTGGTTCTTAGCTGGCTTGACATATTAAATTAGATTTCTCACCTCCTTCAGATCGTTTAATTTTTTCCTCTAGTGATAAACATGTGGAACACATATCTGTATAAACACAATAATGTGACTTGATACATTTTAGGTTCATTATAAAAGCCATAACACTTTGTTTCTTAGTTAAAAATTTTGTTGTCTTTCTGTCTCCACCCTTTCTTTCAATCCACTCCTTCTCCACCTAACTTCTGCTAGTCCATGCAAACTTTTCAGAAAATCGTAGCTGAAAATTTAAGAGAGTGATTTTGTTGCGGCTCATTAGAACTCTTTAGAAATGCTGCTATAGTAAGACTAAGATATCAAAGATGATTTCCTACCTTTAATGGGGTGGGGGCCAGAAAATGAAGAAAAAGCGGACAATGCTTCTTACAAATCCAACTAATAACCACTATCAAGACTTATACTGATGACCAAAAAAACACTTTGTATACGCTTATTTATTTGGATCACTGTTAGATTTGGATATATTTGTATATATTTGGATCAGTTATAAAGGTTTTTTTTAATGGCCTAGGCAAGTGCCATACAGCCAGTCACAACATGAAAATATTCTACCCAGAAAAAAAAATTGAGTAGTACAATATAAAAAGATAATATAAAATTCAAACTTAAGTATCCTTACAAATTTTAAGCATTAAAATTATTATTAAGGATAGGATAGGGATAAAACATGGACACTCGTTTCTCGTCTAGGGACCCATCAAGACATTGCTTTTAAGACAAACTAGATTAGGTCACGGATAAAAGGTAATAACAAATGGGGTAAAACAGAGGTTAGGATTCTAATTACAGTTAAATATTGAGCTTACTTTCGCAAATAAATTCCATCAAACATTCATTTACAACTCTTATATTTAGAGATAGCAGATAGCACATATTGTACGGAGGAAAAATTTTGATGTTAACTAAATTTTTTATTAGATCTTCAGTTTGTTTTGTGTATTTTTTACATTCGAAGAAAATGTGATTTAGATCCCCTTCTTTTTGACAGTCTGGACATAAATTTGATTTTACGATTTTTAGTTTGGACAGATGACTAGGATAGCAGGCGTGTCCAAATTTTATTCTAATTATGGATGTTATATACCTTCGTCGAACGAACAGAATAATTTTTAAACCAATAATCTCTTGGGATTGAAGGCTGTATAGAAGCATATTGCGAGGAAGAATGCGTACTATATATATATATATATATATATATATATATATATATATATATATATATATATATATATATATATATATATATATATCGCACCCTCAGTAATATAAGGGATCAACTCAAAATTTTGGTAAATTGAGATTTTCGATGCTATGGGCACAGAATTAAATTCTCTACCGGTTAGCGCTGACAGAGAGAGGAGAGAGAAATAGGACATTAGTTGCTCGGTAAATATATTTGTGCCTCTCTCTTACTCTCCCCGCCAACCTATTGTTTTTACTGCTACAAGGTAACAATCAGTAACGTGTCCATAGTCGTCAAAGGCGGACTGTTCAAACGTCGTGCGATTCGTGTTTGTGCCCTTCTATGACAAAACTGCTGGTGAGTTTGTATCTTAACATTTTGTATTATATAGAACAATTTTTAGTTTAGCCCTTATAATATGTAAAATGTAATTAATAATTGGGTCTAATTCATAATAGCTCGCTATATTGCCAAAAAGTAGAGATGTTATACGGAATCATATCTTATTCGTTCATTATAGTACGTAAATTGTTTTATTGTTGATGGCGAACTTTGTAATTGGCCCTTATTTACATGAAAATTTTAACTATTTTTTTAATTGATCCGATTAAATTAACAGAAAAATAATTAAGTTGTAGTTTTAAAACAGTGTTTATTACATAGATGCAATGTATTGTTTGTAGTGTAAAATTTTTACATTTTATTTTATTATATAATCCGAGTTCGTTCCTCAGCAAGGTACGTCTAAAGCCAATATTTCCATGCCATCCTTATCGAGATGCGATGAGTTGCCATCAGTTAGATCAAGAACAGTAGGTAATTACATAATGTCTTCAATACATTCAGAGGAAAGCGACGTAGACCTCAGTGATGACGATCCCACTTACAAACAAGAACATTTTCGTCGACGTCCATGGATCACAGCAACTCTAACTTCGATTGATACAAACAATGTAACTATGACAAATGATAACATTCAAAGACAATCCAGAAAACGTAAAGCAGATCCAACCAAATAGATACAAAACACGCAAAAAATGAAACGAAACTTGGGTCAAAGCTATGTAGCTACACATTCGAAGAAATTGGTTCCTGCACGTAATATGAAACCACCTTGTGTCCAAAAATGTAGATTAAAATGCAACGAGCGAATCGATGATTCCAAAAGGTTGAAATTATTTAGTGCATTTTGGGCATTAGGGGATAGACAATTACAAGAAATGTATGTTTTGTCTAATAGCGCACAGATTACACCTAGGTACAAGTATACCAATGCCGAAAAACCACGAAATCCAAACCATGCATTCTATTTTTCCGTAGACAACGAAAGAGTTAGGGTATGCAAAAGCTTTTTTATTAATACTATTGATATTTCTCATAAGATGATTCGAAATGTACATGAAGATAATAGAAAAACTGGGCTTCATAAAGGATGATCAACACGGCAAACACAATAGTCATAAAAGTGTAAGTGATGAGCTTATAAATGACATCACCAACTTCATCAACCCTATACCCCGCATTGAGTCACATTATCTAAGAGCATCTACCTCTAGAGAGTACATCAGCAGTGGTAAAAGTATTGCAGAGCTCTAGAGATTTTGAAGTACTGCAAGAGGAAAGGTCTCGCTCGGCTGGACTATATCACACGTTTTATAAAATTTTTAACACAAAATTTAACCTTGGCTTTTATCAACCCAAAAAAGATCAATGCAATCTTTGCCTGCAGTTCCAAAATCCCACTGAACCACTAAAACAGAATCTTAGGGATAAATATCATACGCAATTTGGAAGAAAAGAAGTTATGCAGGGGGAAAAAAAGAATGACAGAAAGAACATTGATGAGTGCAATACAATATGTGTGTATGCTACGATGTACAAGCCATTATGCAAAGTCCTAACGGTGAAACATCAGCATTCTACTACAAATCTAAATTAAATAGTTACAATTTCACTATGACGGAATTAAAAAAAAATTCACGAAAACGATGTGTCAACAATGGACATCTCTAAAGGCTATGAAAATGGCCATTGTTATTTTTGGGACGAGACTCAAGCGAAAAGAGGCGCTATAGAGATAGAGAGCTGTGTTTTCCATTATTTACAGATTGTGTCTGATAAAGCTGGTGACAGGGAAGTAAATATAACATTTTTTCCGATAACTGTTGTGGGCAAAACAAAAATAAATATCTCACATGCTTATACTTATACGCTGTTGCCAATCTAAAAAATTTGTCGTCGATAACTCACAAATATCTCATAAAAGGGCACACTCAGAACGAAGCTGATAACGTGCATAGTTTGATACAAAAGCAGATAGCTAGAGATAGGAAAACTGGCCCAATATACTCTCCTGTTCAATAAATCTCAGAAATCAAAAGAGCAAGGAAAACTGGTGCTCCATTTATAGTTCACAGTTTAACTTACAATGTTTTTTACGATCTTCAGAAATTACAAGAAAATTGGGGCTATAATTTTTAAACAGATGAACAGAAAAATAATCTTGTATGGAATAGTATTAAAGTACTGAAATTTACCAAAGAAGACCCATTTTCGTTTTATTACAAGTGCTCATATAACGATGAGTTTAAAATAGTTAATGTTCGTGATAAGAGGAAGAGAATGCCAAATATTAAAGAAATAACCATGTAGAAAGCGTACCTCCAGGCACTTCCACTTCGTTGTGCTAAAAAGAATGATCTTAAGGATCTTATTAATAAACAATTGATAGATCCATACTATGCGTCTTATTATAACAACATGTTGTCTTAATATTACTAATCTTTGGGATTTCAACATTAGTTTGTGTAGACTGAGTACATAGTCAAAGTACAATAATTAAGTTTTGAGACTGAATTTTATTTTTGAAGACTTTATTTTTTAGAATAAATTTTTTTGTTATGTGCAGTTTTCTAAGTTTAGAATGGAGGAATGAATGTTTTTTTGTTATGTATAATTTTTTAAGTTTACTATGGAGATATTGTGATATACAATTAAGTAATAAGTAAACGACAATGTAAAAATTGAGGAGTTACTACTTGTAAGTTTTATTTGGAATTAAAAAGTTTAACTCATAAATGTGACAATATTAAAGCTATCTTATTATGTTTAACTCTTGTTTTGATTTTTTTTTAGATTATTGTTATATTTTGCACTGATTAATAAAGTATTACTATTATTTTACCTGATATTTTATTTATAAAACAGAAACAATAAATTCAAACATCGGTTGGGATTGGTGATATAGAGTACCATTTACGATTAAAAATTAAACAGTGGCAGGTACACTAATAATATAAGGGATCAAACTTTAATAGTTCCTTATTTCTGTTATGGTTTTTTATACTATACGGGACTAACTCGAAAGTAGTTTTTTCCATTCCTTGTAATTAATAGAATTTATTTATATTATTATTTTTTCCTCATTGTAATTTTTAGTGCAGTTATCAAATAACAAATCTGCCAAATTTCATATTTATAACTTAAATAATAAGCACGTTATTTGAAAAAATAGCTGTAATGTCGGATACCAGAATCTTTAAACGCGATTTCCCACAAATCTACTTTTTTGAATTGTGCCTCTATATTACTGAGGGTGCGATATATATATATATATATATATATATATATATATATATATATATATATATATATATATATATATATGCCAAGATTGTTTCCATTTACTATTGATATTATTTTTAATTATTGTTAATGCGTCTTGTCTACAGATTTGGTGACTATCTTGCGTTCCGGTATCAATGGCCTTTTTAGCTAATAGGTCAACATGTTCGTTGTATTTAAGACCTATATGTGCTTTAACCCACAAAAAATGAACAACTCTTCGGTTTTTATAAATGTCATAAATAAGCTTTTTAATTTGAAAGACATATATATTTGAGTTATTACTAGGAAAATTTAAAGTTTCAATGGCTAACATAACAGACAATGGGTCATATACTATTGTAACAGATGTATTCTGAGTGTTTTTAAAGTATCTTAATGCTTCATATATTGCTACAGCTTCAGCACTAAAGATTGAAAAACTAGGATTTAATCGATAAAGTTTTTCTGTATTAGTTGATGGAATGTAGAAAGCATATCCAGTACCAACAATAGACGTTAAGGCATCCGTATAAATAACTAAAGAGTCTGACAGACTAGATAAACAGGACCTCAAAATATTCGAGCTAACAGAAGAATTTACATGGTAATTCGGTTGTATCACAGTAATGGGTTGCAAGCACGAATAAAAATGTTCGATGTTAAGATTATCCTCTGATTTAAAGTCGTAATCAAAATTTGTCAGGCTTCTAAAAGCCTCACAAAGTGGAGGTGAGTTCCTAAGTCTCCAATATCGATTAGTTAAATCTTCTTCGTTCAATTTTCTGATATTTGAGTAGAGAGTAGTGTTACGATTTTGTATATTAATAACAAACTTTTGACTGAGGTATTCTCTTCTATAGCCCAAGGGATTTTCCAGAGCTTCCACATATAGAGCATTAATTGGCGTCGATTTCATGGCACCTAAACAAATACGCAATGCTGCGTTTTGAAACACATCTATTGTTATCAGAATATGTTTACTTGCTGAACCATATAATATGCATCCATAATCGATAATTGATCTAATATAAGATCGGAAGAAAAGCAAAGAAGTTTCCACATCTACACCACACCATGTTTTTATAATTGATTTGAGGAAATTTAGACCCTTCTTACATCTATCCAACATAAACTCAACGTGAAGTTTCCAAGTTAACTTACGATCGAGAATCATTCCCAAATATTTAATTGAAGAACTGAAATTAAAATCATACCCATTCAATTTTACCTGATTTAGTTTTGGGATATTGTGTCGAGTGAAGATACTAATACTTGATTTACATGATGCAATTTCAAACCCATTTAGTTTGAACCAATTTTTGGATCTATCATGTATTTTTTCTAAAGTTTTAATGCAGTTATCGTATTTTTTGGTAGAAGAATACATAAGAAAGTCATCTTCTTCTTCTTAAGGTGCCATGCATTTCTGCGTAGGCGTCCACCGTACATCGTCTTGTCAGGTGAGATGTTAAATATTTTGGATTAAATAATTCTGTTTTTAGCAGCATTGCGAAGCATTTCATAGCTGTGGATTCCTGTCCATTGTCGAATATTGCGCAGCCATGACATTTTTTTACGTCCGAGACCTCTTCTACCCTCTATCTTCCCTTCGAGTATCAGTTGCTGAAAAGTGTATCGTTCTCCTCGTATAATGTGCCCCAAGTATGCAGTCTTCTTACTTTTTACATAATTAAAAAGTTCCCTATCCTGTAAGCCCGCTCTTCTGAGTACTTCCTCATTTCTGACCCTGTCCGTCATCAGCATACTGTATTATTTTAAAGTTGATATTTTTAATGAAAATGTTATGTAAATCTGCAGTATAGATATTAAACAATAGAGGGCTTAAAACTGCCCCTGCGGTAGTCCCTGTTTATTATAACGAGGACCTATAAGTTTATTATTGTTTGTTCTCAGGTAAATTTTTCTGCAGAAATAAAAGTTAAGAATAGTGTTTACCAATTGTGGTGGTATATGAAAATTTTTTATTAATTTTTCCATTAAAATATCGAGACAAACACTATCATATGCTCCTTCTATATCTAATACTATTGTCGGTAAATAAATATTACTTGAGAAGGAGTTCTGAATGTCCGTTACCAATGTGGCAAGTGCATCTATGGTACCACAGCCTTTTCTATACCCAAACTGCAAATCTGGAAGTAACTTCTTTTTATCTATCCACCATTCCAATCTATGTTTAATCCGTTCCAAAGTTTTCAGTAGACAAGACATAAGTGAGATAGGTCTATATGAGTGAACGGAATTAGGATCTTTCATTTGTTTGAGTATGGGGCTAATGATTACATCTTGAAATTGAGCTATTACTGAATTATTCATGATTATATCATTAAATATTTCCAATAGTAAAGTTTTGGCAAGTTATATAGGTATTTATTTGTAAGCCTTCTGTAAACATATATATGTGATAAAGTAATATTTTCTTTAACTAAAGTTTTTTCTTTTTTTTTTGACAAAAAGAATATATACAAAAAAGTTTATTTCTGTGTATTTTTTTTATTTGTAATTTTTAGTTATTTTGATCGTTAGCAATTTAGCTATTTAAGCGACTTATTGCGATATATTTTCGCTATATAAGCGAAAAAAACGAATTGAAAGCATGAAACGGGCTTTGCTTTACGGGAAATTTCACTTAGAGTTGAAGCTACCTAATCTATCAACGATGTTAATAGTTTGGAGAAGGTAGTCCATCAATGAGACTTATCGGCATCGTGGAGGCTCTGGACGTCCTAGAATATTGCAAGGCTGTGATTTGCACCATCTTACACTTCTTTCTCTCAGAAATAGACGTGACAGTGTACGTCAAGTAAGAGATGATTTATTTAGAGTGTATAGAAAATCACGAAGAAAACACTAGTTATTAATTTTTTGGCGAAAAAAACGTTGCAAATTTGTATATAATGTTATCAAATAATAAGGATAATGTAATGTATACTTTACAAAAATCCAAAAATAAATATTTAAAAAAATAATATTAATTTGTCTTTCTAGGTGTTGCATTTTTTTGACGGTCAGTATATATTTAATAACTTGAAATACTAAAAAAACATAGCGAATTGATGAGATTAATAGATACAATTCATTCCAAATTATTTTAGTTTGAAATGACTCATTTGTTTTAGAAGCATTTAAAAAAACATTAGGATAATCATCAGAATTACTTGACAGAAAAAGTATCACGAAAATTTAAAGAAGCGCTAAACGAAATAATTAATAGCTAACTCATCATGACAGTTAAAATGAATATTAATGAAACAGAAGTTAAAAGTAATATGAAGTGAGTATTCAATATATAAGTTCATTATTTTATAGAGTTATTTTATTTGTTAAACTAAATCTCCATCTAATATTCATAGTATAAACCATATTTCGTTTAAACCACATTTACTGATAGGTATCTTTAATACAGAAAGAAGTTTCGAGTCAGCACAAAAGGTGGTGCTAGTTGTACCTTTAATTTAATTTTTATAAAATTCTCTTAGTGATAGTTTGGATTATTCAATCAACGGTGATAGGGATAATAAATGTGATTATTTGATCATAAATAACGGGCGGGCATGTTTTCGACGCTGAAGTACCTGAGGGTCTTAAAAGTACCCTTGTTTTGGACGCTGCCGAAAGGATTATCGCGGAATGGGACGTTTCGGCGTCGCCGTTTCGGCGTGGCCATTTCGGCGTGGCCGTTTGGGCGTAGAGCCGTTTCGGCGTAGGCCGTTTCGGCGTAGGCCGTTTCGGCGTCGGCCATTTCGGCGTCAGAAATTTTATTTTAGTTGACTAAATACCTACATTGAGGTTTATTGGTCAGGCAATTTTTTGGAAAAAAATCTTTTAATATAGTTATTTAAATACATTGGAGTTCATTGGTCACACAATTTTAACATTAATGGTCAAGTAGAAAAATAAACTAAATATATTTCTTTTATAAACATTTTGTTATATTTTATTCTGCAAATACCTATATTGGATTTTTTATTAATGCATATTAATAATAATTGCTGTTCTCTTAATTGTCCCAGAGCTAATTAGATGATAACTGACATTTTTCAACTTTAATTAGACATACATTATATGGTATATAGACGGAGAATTTTAATATTGTTAAAATATCTTTTTTAAGCAAAAATATTTGCAGAATGTATATTTTTAAAAAAAATTAAATTATACAATATTTTCTTGAAAGGAATCTGCTTTTAAAATATTTACCATTAGTTAGTATAATAATAGTTATCCCTATATTTATTGCAGTTTCTTCGAAAATTTAAATACAAAATTCTATAAATCACATAATAATGTTATTAACATTTCCTCGAAAACTAAATTACCTGTTAATTCCAAATGACATTATCATGTATCAATTAGTTGTTGATTTCAAAAATTACATTATAATGTCATTAACGAGAGATGCAAGTTATTTGTTGATTTTAAATATTCGAAAACTAAATTAGTTGTTGATTTCAAAAATTACATTATAATGTCATTAACGAGAGATGCAAGTAATTTGTTGATTTTTAATCTTAAGGGAAATTTTAAGTAGGTACCTACCTATTATTGATTTGATTGGTTGGATTATTGAGGGTACAGCTATATAAACAGAGATCAGTTTAAGAGTTTATGTAGTGTCTTATAATATTTCATAGTAGTATTTATACGATATACAGACGAAGAATTTTTAAGCTATGGAACGAAAAATTTTATCGACCAGAGGAAGAGAGAAATTTACCACTGATGGTTTCATGTATGTTTTTGACGCTGTTAGTAAAAGCGATGAATCCCTAAAATTTTGGAGGTGTGAGAGGAAACAAACGTGCAAAGCAAGAATACATACAAGAGATGGTGAAGTCATCAAGAAAGTAAATGTTCACACTCACGACTCCTCGGCGATGGACGTGGAAGTAGCACAAGTTGTTACAAAAATGAAAAAGCGTGCTACAGAAACAAACGAAGGGACAATAGTGGTAATCAATGAGTGCCTGAGAAATACAAGTCAAGCTTGTCATGGTCGGCTCCCAAACACTGGCGCGATGAGAAAATTCATCAGACGAAAACGTAACGAAGTTCATGCAGCCCCATCAAATCCGACAACTGTTGAAGAGTTAGTAATTCCCGAGTCTTATCGTGTTTACACGTTACAAGATGGTGTAGAAGAAAATTTTTTATTAGCAGATGATGGAGAAGGATTGCAAAGAATTTTGATTTTCGGGAGAGAATCGTGGCTGCAACATCTACAGACCTCAGATGTGTGGTATGGTGACGGTACATTTGCTATAGCACCATCTCTATTTTTACAAGTATACACAGTTATGGCCACAAAATATAATGGAGTCCATCCAATATTTTATGCCATGCTGCCGAATAAAACAAGATCCACATATACCCGTATGTTTGAATTGATCAGACAAATTGTACCAAATTTGCAACCCAGAGCAATCCATTGCGATTTCGAACAGGCGGCATTTAAGGCAATGGAAGATTGTTTTCCAGGCGTCGACATCAATGGATGTTTTTTCCATTTGGCACAAAATATGAAGAAACAAGTGGCTGCTATGGGATATACGAGAGAGTATAATGCTGATCCACAATTCGCTTTAAATTGCAGAATGTTGACAGCATTAGCATTTGTTCCTATCGAACATTTAGATGATGCCTTTGCCGTTCTAGCGGAAGCTCTACCTGCTGAACACCAACCACTTGTAGACTGGTTTGAAGACTACTATATTGGACGTATGAACAGAAGAGGAAATGGCAGAAGACCAAGTTTATTTCCCCAAAGGATGTGGAACCTCTACCAGAGAACTCTGGATGGAGAAGACCGGACAAATAATCACGCTGAGGCCGCCCATAGAAGACTCAAGATGGAATTGGGAGCAGATCATCCAACCATATGGAAATTTATAGATGGCCTGCGTCAGGTGCAGAAAGGTCGAGATGTCTATTTCGAGCAACTTGTGGCAGGTAATCTCCCACCATTGAAATTAAGAAAATACAGAGACGCAGATGATCGCATTTCACGGCTTGTGGGAAATTTTGATGCAAACGGGGATGTTTTAGAATTTTTAAGAGGACTAGCACATAATTATAATATGTAAGTAGGTACTTTATTTTAATTAATATTTCGTGAATAAGTTTTGTAGGTTAAATATAAATGTCTTGTATGTAAGTATAAATGTTTCAGAATTTTTAATTGGACTAGCACATATCTAATTATAACATGTAAATACTTTATTTTAATTAATATTTCGTGAATAAGTTTTGTAGGTTAAATATAAATGTTTTGTATGTAAATATAAATGTTTCAGGATTTTTAATTGGACTAGCACATATCTAATTATAACATGTAAATAATAACTAAAATAAAATATTCATTTTTCCAAAATCTTGTTTATTCATTTATTTATATATAATATCTACAGCTAGAAGCCAATTACAGATATTACATTAACTATGAGCTAAATAACAAGCACACACACATAAGTATAAAATTCACATATACAAATCTACCATTAATATTAAAATTTTGTGATCAATGGACTCCAATGTATCTATTTAAATAACTATATTAAAAGATTTTTTTCAAAATAATGTCTTACTAATAGACTCCAATGTAGGTATTTAGTCAACTAAAATAAAATCTCTGACGCCGAAATGGCCGACGCCGAAACGGCCTACGCCGAAACGGCTCTACGCCCAAACGGCCACGCCGAAATGGCCACGCCGAAACGGCGACGCCGAAATGTCCTAGACCCGGATTATCGCAGGTACTAGATATTAGATATAATTAGGGTTTAATGATGGTCATTGAAATTTACTTAGTTACTAGTTATTAGTTTGTCAGAGAATAGTGAAAAGTGAACATAGAAATTTCAACGTTAATAAGTAATCGTGGTAAAATTTTGCTCAAAGTGAACAGTTTTACTTTTTTTCAAGATAAAGTACTAAAATCTGGAGAAACGTATTGGAGGTGCGTAAAACGGTCGTGTAAAGCGAAGATATTCACGAAAGGGCTAAAAAAGTTAGTGATCCGAAGTAATCTAGAACATAATCACGAGTGTGATATCAAGACGCTTAATAGACAGATTGTGCGTAGCAGTGTCAAAAGGAAGGCTAAGGATAATTTGACCGAAAGGCCGTCCAAAATCATACGTTGGCCATAGTGCGTTGAAAGAAAATGTAGATTACTTGAGCCACATGTCTGTTAAAGACGTTAATTTAATACGAAATCAAATATACAGTGAACGGCGAATGACTCAACCGAAACTGCCCAGAGGTAAAGAAGAAACTATTGTTGCGGTAAATATTATGAATATCAAAACACTTAAAGACGAGAATTTTATATTTGCGGTTGAACTAAGTTCTAACATTATCATCTTATCGTGTAACACTAACATGCGTTTTCTGTGCGGCAGTGAAACGATTTATATGGACGGTACATTTAGTTACTGTGCTCAATATTTCAAGCAATTTTTTACCATACATGTATTTATCAATGGGCATTATATAAGATTGTGTTATTGTTTACTTTCCGACAAATCGGAACAAACCTATATAAAACTATTTAGTGTTTTGAAACGGAAATGTGAAGTAATTGGTCTAAAATTCAATCCAAAAATGATTTTCTCCGATTTTGAAATGGCTATCCACAATGCTGCGCGTTTAGAATTTCCAAATGTGCACAATAAAGGGTGCCGTTTTCATCTTATGCAAGCTTGGTATCGTAATATCGGTAATTGTGGCCTAATTCGGGAATATAAATTGGCAGACAGTGAAATATCTAAATGGCTGAAATATATTTTTGGGCTGCCATTTTTACCTCCCTCAGAAGTCGAAGAATCTTTCATATATGATTTTATGGTTATTCAATCAAAGGATTCAAAAATTGAAAAATTTTCCGACTACTTATTGGACAACTACATTGGCGACTACGCAACATTTCCATCGGAGATGTGGGCTGCGATGAGTGAGAGTTTACAATTAACAACTAATGCTTGTGAATCGTTCCACTCGCGTTTTAATGATAATTTTTACATGCTCATCCAAATATTTTCCATTTTATTGATGTATTAAAAAATTTCAAACTGAAACTTACATTAAAATTAATAGTGTCTGTAATAGTGAAAGTAATAGACTTAAAGATCCAAAGAGTAGAACAAAAAATTATGTTCGTTGGAAATAGGATACATGAGTATCAAACTAACTGTATCGATCGACTCCATTTTGTAAAATGTATGTCGTTTTTATTTCAAAGTGACAAATAAACCTTATCAAGGTTAATCTGTAGAATTTTATTACCTGACTTTCCATTTACATTTCAATTACACCCAGAGTCGAAATCATGTATGCAGAAACAGGTAATTTTATTTTTCAGTGTCGAATTTTAAATTTAGCGTCCAAATCATGCACGCCCTAAATAACTGCCTGAAATTAGAAGTTTAAACTAGAAATTACTTAAAATCTTTTTGACTTGACTAAACTCATTTTTTCCATTAATTGATCATGTGGATTAGTTTAAACATATTATTTGTGCGCTTAAATATTATAAATTAATAGCTCTTTCAATTCTGTTGATAGATTTTTTAATCTGTTTCTTTTATTCTATGTTCGTTTTTAATCGTTGTTCGTTTTTTATTCATGCAGCCCTAAATATCTTACAGTTACTTTATTATTTCTTACGACCTGTTCTTTCTAGTCGTAATATTTCAAAAAAGTCATTTTGATCCTCTTCATCCATTATTGTTTGGCCCATATGCTTTAATAACGGTAGTAGTATTTTATGCGTCCCGCATTTTACTATTTAGGACACTCTTCAATAATGTCTCGGTCTTACTACATGCTGCTAGATGACCATCCTATCAAAGTCTCTGAGGTTTAACGAGGTCAGTATCTCTGTGAACAGTTGTAGTTGTAGAGTTTATGGATGTACCTGGATCTCGATTCTCCGTTTTTGGTAATAGGTCTAAAGGCTTTCAGTTTCCCTTTTATATTTGTCATCACCTTTTCATCATAAATTAACCATTTGTTTATGTCACCTTTAGGCAAGGAAAACAAAACGGTTAATTCAGCAATAACTGTATTACCGCATCACGCTTGGCTGTTACGTGGGCAATTTCATCTTAGGTTAATTTGGGCCATAATTTATTCCATGTTTCTTTTCAGCCTTACTTCCGAAACATCGGCCCAAGTATCCGCAGCATTGTCGACTGCGTGTTTTAAATTGTATATTTTCCAGTATTCTTGCAAATAATATTCCTCTTCCATAAAAATGTTTTGAATAATGAAATAAATCTTGAATTAGGACATGATATTTCGATCTTCATCGGCCTAAGGATGGGCAGGTGCATTGTTCAAAATGAAAATCTCCTTTGGGGTCAAATTTTTTGATTGCAAGTATTGTCGAATGTCTGGTATAAAAACCATTTAAAAAAAACAGGGTGTTAGAAAAATAGATAAAAAAAATTTGGTTTGCAGTACATATCTTTTAAATCAGTCAGTGAATATTTCTTAGGTTATCTATGCATTATGTTGTACGTAGTTGTTAACGAAAAGCGCATTCATATTTATGCCCTTGAAACAACGTGATTTTTTTAATATACCAATCAATAATAAAGGAAGGGGATGGTCACCACTTGCATTTGAACACATCATTGCTGTGATTCGTTCCTTTGGCGTTTCAGTTTCATCTGAATTAAACACTTGATCGTGTGTCAAAACATATTCATCAATCATAGCTCGAAACTTTTTTTATATTCGTCAACTACTTCAACACTTGCGGCGCTTAACTTTTCACCCTCGATTTTCAGTTCGAGTATACCGTGATGCTTTCTTTGAATGACTGATCGTCATTTAACTACATGTTGAAAACCAACTTTTTTTCGGCAACAATTGTACGGACCTTGATGTCTAACAGAGGTGATGTTTACTGGAGATACTGATTAATCGAGCTTCCACTGTAATACTGTTTAAAAACACTGGACTAACTTTTCTTTGTCTCTAATAGTAATAAATATATTTGTGGAATATTTGGAAACAAAACTTATTTTTGAATAACATTTAAAACCCACAGTAGGTAAAGGCAAGTCAATTGTTCATCAATAATCCTCTTTTTCATTTTACAATGAGGCAATTAGATGTAGTAAGGCCTGTTTATAATAGACGACTACAAAAAATGTTAAAAATTATTTATTTTTACGCACAACAGGCCGTTAAGGCCTAGGGTATTTTTTTACAACATAATCCTAATATTAACTAATTACAATTATTTTAAACAAAACTTTAACTTAAATATGTATATATAACATTCTTAACTACTCTGAAGGACCTGGTGTACAATATTTCTCCATTCGCTTCTATTTTGTGCTTTTATTTTCCAGTCCCTCACCTTAACGTGTTTAAGGTCTTGCCGCTTTACTAATCCACCTCGTTCTGGGTCTACCTCTTCTTTCGGGGCCAATTAATTTTCTGGTTATTACTAGTTTAGGCATTCTGTTTGCTGCCATTCTTTCCACATGTCCCAACCATCTGATTCTTTGTGCCTTGACGAACTTGGTAATGGTAGTTTCTTTGTATAAAGCCATTAATTCATTGTTCGTTCTTCTCTCCCAACCATCTTCTGTCTTCCGTCCTCCGAATATGCGTCTCAATATTTTCCTTTCCCATCTTTCCAGAGTATCCTTTTCCTTCTTGTTTAATGTCCATGTCTCACCGTCATATGTTACTGTGGGTCGAATCACTGTTTTATATATTCTTAGTTTACCTTGTCTAGAAACGTATTTTGAGTTCAGTAGGGCTCTTAAACTACCTAATTTTTTATTCCCTTTTGCTATTCTGGTGTTGAGCTCTCATTTCTCTTTTCCATTTTCATCGAAAACCACACCCAGGTATTCAAATTTGTCCATCCTTTTAAAACTATAGCTTTTACCACTTACTGACCTCACACTAAAGTCTTCTTTTTTCCTCCCCTGTTAAAAAAATTATTATATTAGCAATGTTAAAAATTCTATAATTTCATCCAAACCACAAACTTTACTCATATATATATATATATATATATATATATATATATATATATATATATATATATATATATATATATATATATATATATAGAGGTTTTCCAATAAACGACGCAAAGGAAAATAAGTGGTAGAAGGTATTGCAAACAGAGCTTAAAACATTGGTAAATTAAATAAATATTTCAAGTAAAAAAGCAATGTATACAAAATTTAGTAGCGCATTAAATAATTTATAATAATACTAAACTGTTTAATAAGTTCGTCGCATGCTAAAAATATTTCAAATAAATTTTATCTCATTTTAGTAACTTCTCGCAAAAAATAAATTTATCTAACGCTAACTAACAAATCACCAGAAAAGAAAGAACTTCCTTTTCACATATTTCCCGTGTCTTGATCTTATTACATTCTTGCTGATGTGAAGCTTCACAATTTTTTAGTTTACCGCCTGAGGGACTTCGTAGCGGCTGTTCAAAGTGGACTTCGACGAACCATGACAAGTCATCACATGTGCTCGTTTACTTGACAACAACCCTAATTTATGACACTTATTTTCAAATTACAAATATTTTGGTCGTTTGCCGAGCTGGTAGCTTATTGCTACTAAGTACTTCGCAATTCTAAGATTAGTAGAGTAGAGAAAATAATTATTCCTCTCGTAAAATAAATCATGAAATAAATGTAACACCTCGGTTAAAAAATTAATATTAGTTTTAATTATCTATAAAATGTAATAAAATAAAATTTTGACAAATTTTAGCTGTATATTATCAAATTATACGATACTAATAAATTAAATTTTTTATTATTTTAAAGATAAATTTGATTTTCATTATGATATAATTGGAAAATGATGAATGATACAGTTCTGCCACGGAATGGGACGTTTCGGCGTCGCCGTTTCGGCGTGGCCATTTCGGCGTGGCCGTTTGGGCGTAGAGCCGTTTCGGCGTAGGCCGTTTCGGCGTAGGCCGTTTCGGCGTCGGCCATTTCGGCGTCAGAAATTTTATTTTAGTTGACTAAATACCTACATTGAGGTTTATTGGTCAGGCAATTTTTTGGAAAAAAATCTTTTAATATAGTTATTTAAATACATTGGAGTTCATTGGTCACACAATTTTAACATTAATGGTCAAGTAGAAAAATAAACTAAATATATTTCTTTTATAAACATTTTGTTATATTTTATTCTGCAAATACCTATATTGGATTTTTTATTAATGCATATTAATAATAATTGCTGTTCTCTTAATTGTCCCAGAGCTAATTAGATGATAACTGACATTTTTCAACTTTAATTAGACATACATTATATGGTATATAGACGGAGAATTTTAATATTGTTAAAATATCTTTTTTAAGCAAAAATATTTGCAGAATGTATATTTTTAAAAAAAATTAAATTATACAATATTTTCTTGAAAGGAATCTGCTTTTAAAATATTTACCATTAGTTAGTATAATAATAGTTATCCCTATATTTATTGCAGTTTCTTCGAAAATTTAAATACAAAATTCTATAAATCACATAATAATGTTATTAACATTTCCTCGAAAACTAAATTACCTGTTAATTCCAAATGACATTATCATGTATCAATTAGTTGTTGATTTCAAAAATTACATTATAATGTCATTAACGAGAGATGCAAGTTATTTGTTGATTTTAAATATTCGAAAACTAAATTAGTTGTTGATTTCAAAAATTACATTATAATGTCATTAACGAGAGATGCAAGTAATTTGTTGATTTTTAATCTTAAGGGAAATTTTAAGTAGGTACCTACCTATTATTGATTTGATTGGTTGGATTATTGAGGGTACAGCTATATAAACAGAGATCAGTTTAAGAGTTTATGTAGTGTCTTATAATATTTCATAGTAGTATTTATACGATATACAGACGAAGAATTTTTAAGCTATGGAACGAAAAATTTTATCGACCAGAGGAAGAGAGAAATTTACCACTGATGGTTTCATGTATGTTTTTGACGCTGTTAGTAAAAGCGATGAATCCCTAAAATTTTGGAGGTGTGAGAGGAAACAAACGTGCAAAGCAAGAATACATACAAGAGATGGTGAAGTCATCAAGAAAGTAAATGTTCACACTCACGACTCCTCGGCGATGGACGTGGAAGTAGCACAAGTTGTTACAAAAATGAAAAAGCGTGCTACAGAAACAAACGAAGGGACAATAGTGGTAATCAATGAGTGCCTGAGAAATACAAGTCAAGCTTGTCATGGTCGGCTCCCAAACACTGGCGCGATGAGAAAATTCATCAGACGAAAACGTAACGAAGTTCATGCAGCCCCATCAAATCCGACAACTGTTGAAGAGTTAGTAATTCCCGAGTCTTATCGTGTTTACACGTTACAAGATGGTGTAGAAGAAAATTTTTTATTAGCAGATGATGGAGAAGGATTGCAAAGAATTTTGATTTTCGGGAGAGAATCGTGGCTGCAACATCTACAGACCTCAGATGTGTGGTATGGTGACGGTACATTTGCTATAGCACCATCTCTATTTTTACAAGTATACACAGTTATGGCCACAAAATATAATGGAGTCCATCCAATATTTTATGCCATGCTGCCGAATAAAACAAGATCCACATATACCCGTATGTTTGAATTGATCAGACAAATTGTACCAAATTTGCAACCCAGAGCAATCCATTGCGATTTCGAACAGGCGGCATTTAAGGCAATGGAAGATTGTTTTCCAGGCGTCGACATCAATGGATGTTTTTTCCATTTGGCACAAAATATGAAGAAACAAGTGGCTGCTATGGGATATACGAGAGAGTATAATGCTGATCCACAATTCGCTTTAAATTGCAGAATGTTGACAGCATTAGCATTTGTTCCTATCGAACATTTAGATGATGCCTTTGCCGTTCTAGCGGAAGCTCTACCTGCTGAACACCAACCACTTGTAGACTGGTTTGAAGACTACTATATTGGACGTATGAACAGAAGAGGAAATGGCAGAAGACCAAGTTTATTTCCCCAAAGGATGTGGAACCTCTACCAGAGAACTCTGGATGGAGAAGACCGGACAAATAATCACGCTGAGGCCGCCCATAGAAGACTCAAGATGGAATTGGGAGCAGATCATCCAACCATATGGAAATTTATAGATGGCCTGCGTCAGGTGCAGAAAGGTCGAGATGTCTATTTCGAGCAACTTGTGGCAGGTAATCTCCCACCATTGAAATTAAGAAAATACAGAGACGCAGATGATCGCATTTCACGGCTTGTGGGAAATTTTGATGCAAACGGGGATGTTTTAGAATTTTTAAGAGGACTAGCACATAATTATAATATGTAAGTAGGTACTTTATTTTAATTAATATTTCGTGAATAAGTTTTGTAGGTTAAATATAAATGTCTTGTATGTAAGTATAAATGTTTCAGAATTTTTAATTGGACTAGCACATATCTAATTATAACATGTAAATACTTTATTTTAATTAATATTTCGTGAATAAGTTTTGTAGGTTAAATATAAATGTTTTGTATGTAAATATAAATGTTTCAGGATTTTTAATTGGACTAGCACATATCTAATTATAACATGTAAATAATAACTAAAATAAAATATTCATTTTTCCAAAATCTTGTTTATTCATTTATTTATATATAATATCTACAGCTAGAAGCCAATTACAGATATTACATTAACTATGAGCTAAATAACAAGCACACACACATAAGTATAAAATTCACATATACAAATCTACCATTAATATTAAAATTTTGTGATCAATGGACTCCAATGTATCTATTTAAATAACTATATTAAAAGATTTTTTTCAAAATAATGTCTTACTAATAGACTCCAATGTAGGTATTTAGTCAACTAAAATAAAATCTCTGACGCCGAAATGGCCGACGCCGAAACGGCCTACGCCGAAACGGCTCTACGCCCAAACGGCCACGCCGAAATGGCCACGCCGAAACGGCGACGCCGAAATGTCCTAGACCCGTTCTGCCAAGAGGAGGAATGTGTTATAGCGAATAGTTAGTTCCAACAACCTAAAAGGCGACTATTAGACCAGTAAATGCAAAGAAAAAGCAGAAAAAAGTAATATAAGCTTTTGAAGATTCTAATTTGTATATAAGGATAGCTGACTACAGATCCCTGAAGACGTACGGCTGATTTTGCTTTGTTTTTTTTTTTAAATAATCATAAAAAGTGAAATTTTTTTCCATAAAATGTCGATAAAAAAATGTTCCATAAAAATTTTTCGAATAAAAGTTGTAGATCTTCAAAAGTTGTTTAATTTCAGAGTTACATAAAAACATAAAATACATAAGCAATTGACTGAGATAATTGCAAAAAACCCTTATTTTGTAGTAATTTATAAATGTTAATAACTTTGTCGTCTGAATAATAAGATGTAATATAACTACTTAAAATTATGGCAATTAATTAGTTATTAAAGTGTTCTCAGCTAGATCGACCAAATATTTTGAAAGATATTCAATTTGTTGATCCCGGAGAACGATTATTTAAACAAACAACATTAATTCTAGAGGTATTTAGCAGATCCCAATCAATTTTATGAGGTCTCACTTTTAAGCCATATAAAAAATTTCAATATTTTGAAAAAACCCAACTTTAAAAAAAGAACCTTCTATGAACAATAGGAACCAAGACACAATTCAAATTGTATTTTCATGGTTTATTTACATTAAGAGCTAAAATTAAACAGGTTATAAACGAAGATCTATATTTTATGATCAAACTTAAGGTCGCGGCATATTATCATGCACGTATAGTTTCCGGCACGTAGCGTTTCGAGTCCAGCAATCGGACTGCGCGTTCACATTTTCATACATAGAACGTTTCAGTTTGGTGCGTGAAGATATGTTCTCGCTTTTCGCGACAAAAATTATGTGAAATTGCTCTTCTACTTAACGATGATAAAAGAAAAACTGTAGTACAATCTTGAATTGAATTTACTTGAAGTAAATCCATTGCTAAGAGAAAGGAAAAGAAAGGGGCATACTGGACTTTATACAAAGAATTAATTGATGACGATGGAAAATATTATGGATATTTTAGAATGAATAGGATTTAGTTTGATATATTTTAAATTTAATTACAACTTTAGTTAGAAAACAAAATACTACATTTAACGAAGCCATACATATTAAGCCAAAGAGTATTTTAAAAAAACACATGCATAAATAACAAAATAGACTCGAAAATTATTTCTTTTTTAACTATTCCATATCAAAATCAAGCAAATCCTAAATAAACAACGAGGAGAAAACGATCGACCCTTTATTCACATTATCCATACCAACAGGTAGAATATACTGAACGGAAACGTTAGGTGCCTGATACGATACGTTCCGAACAGTGTGAATTGATCATATTTAAAACCATTTAAATTATATTCTTAAGAAACTAAACGCTACGGGCTTTAAGCTCAACGTGCAGGATAATATGCCACGACCTTTATAAGTGACATATACAGAGAAAGAGTAAAAAGGTATAACTCGTTATAGTAATGGTAAAATACCATCTGTCCGAGCTCTGTTTCTTTTTTAGAATGGAACTTCATCAATCTAAGGCCAAGCTACAATGAAAAAATATATAACTCCGTTTTATCTACCGTCAAACATCACACATCATACCGTCAAACCTAACCACTTTATAAAGCAGACTTAAATATCTGGGTGAACCATAATAACGAACGTACCATCAACCGAGCAAGACTTGGGCAAATATTTACACCGGTTTGGAAAAATGCAATGACGCAAAAAATATTTGTTCTGGATTTAAAGAAACTGGGATATGGTCATTCAATCCCTTAGTTGTCTGACACTGAAGACTCTTAAGACTCTGAAAGCAAGATTGGAAGTTTTTGATTGGGCACAAGAAACACAAGAGGAGAAATACTCATGGAATTCCTGGAACAAAAAAAAAACATGTATGTTATGAATGCATTCTACAAAAAGAAACCTAACAGAAAGTTGACATGGGTCGCAACTAACGGAACTACCAAAAATGAAATAGACTATTTTCTCTCAAACAACAAAGGAATATTTGAACACGTCACAACAATAAACAACGTAACAACGGGTAGTGACCATCGTATAGTTAAAAAAAAAAAAAAATAAATATTGACATGAAAGAAGAGAGAGAAAGGATTTAAAAAAAAACAACAAGGATAGATGCCTTTAAACTAAGAACAAATGAAAAGCAATTCCGAGAGGTCTTAGCGGATAAGTTCAAATCTGATGCTTCACATAATCAAGATCAAATTGACGAGATTAATAAAAACATAAATAAAAACCTTCCCACAGCCGGACTACAGGTCGCAAAGAAAACAAGGACTCAAGACGACAAAATAAACAATGAAACTAAACAACTAATGACGGAAAGAAGATAACTACTACCGCAAACAAACGCTATACTCAAGAATACAGAGAACTTAATAAAACAATTAGGAAAGAACTAAAACGCCACATACAAAAAAGGAACGAGAACTTAATAGAGCGAGTCATTAGGTTTGTTCCAACACAACGAAAAACCGTCACGTACGGTTTTGTTCCAACAAAAATATTATCGTTCATGTCATTGTCCTTTCGACCGTTCCAACAAAAATTGTGATCGCCCAGTGACAGTTTCGTGACGATAATTTCAGTAATCTGGCAAATGCATGTACTGGTTGGGATGACTTGCGCACTAGGATCTTATTCTGCTTCTTTAAATTTGTTGGGTCTAGTTTAACTTAGATTTTATTGTAAAACAGCAAATTTGTTAGGAAAAAAGAAGAAGTTAGGTTAATGATTTTATCACGTGCTTCGATAAACTTGTTATTGTATTTTTGTTTTTGTTATCACGTGCTTTGATAAATTTGTTATTTGTTTATATATTTGTTTTTCGTTATTTATAACTTAATAAATAAGTATGACTGACGACGAAGGAATTAGCGATTTTTCTGATGATTATAGTAGTGAGGATGATCTGGAGCTATTAGGCGAACCTATGGTGACAAACCAGAATTATTTAGGTACATTGGTCTTTATTTTAAATTTGTGCAAGCTACTGATTAATAATTAATTTTAGATGAAATTGTTCCGCAATATTCGGAGGAAGTTTTTTTTTGGACACTTTCGCGTTTTAAAACAAGTAGCCGAAAATTTAGGTGAACGTTTTAAAAGTAGTGGATACTTTAAGAAGAAAAGTGGTCAGTATGGTAATATTTCGCCTATACATCAAGTAAGTTTGTGTTGTATATAATTGTAATTAATAATGGCATTTGATTAAAAATGAATTACATATATTTATTGCATTTTACTTGTAGGTTCTATATATTTATGGTATATTGGACACCAAACATCAAGTTTCAGGGATGTGACAGACCGCTTTGATGTAAGTATAAGCACTATAAATAGAAAAGTCCATCGGCTCACTATGTTTTTAAACAATCTTGCTGCAGAAGTTATTACCTGGCCTAATGAAAGAGAGAAACAAGCTAGTACAGCACATTTTAGAGAGAATGGATTTCCCAACATAATAGGCGCAATAGATGGTTGCCACATAAAAATTGATAAGCCAGATAATGATCCAGATTCATACATAAATCGTAAAGGATATTATTCAATTCAAGTAAGTAAATATTTTGTAAAGTCATACATTATGATCTAATTTTTTTTATTTCAGATGCAAGGTGTATGTGATCACAAAACAAAATTGCTGAATGTGTTTATTGGTTATACAGGATCTGTTCACGATAGCCGTGTCTTCCGAAATTCCAACCTAGGACAACATTTGGAGGAAAGACGTGGAAGGTATTTTTTACTGAGAGACAGTGGATATCCATTAACTAATAATTTATTAACTCCATTCAAAGATAAAGGGCATCTGACTAGGAGACAAAATAATTACAATATTAAGTTGGCACGAAATCGATATGTAATAGAACATTGTTTTGGTATACTGAAGCAAAAATTTAGACAATTGTTTCATGTCAAATTAAGAAAAATTCAATTAATTATTTATTTTATAAGAGCTGCATGTATACTTCACGATCTAGCCTTAGAGGATCAATTTGAAGCAGTTGAACGCAATATACAGGATAATGTACATGTTATGGCTATTTATAATGACCATGATGATGAAGCTGAACAAGAAGTAACTGCAGTTCAAATTAGAAATAGGATTTGTATTATACTTCAAATGTAAATAAACTATAGATAATTGATATGACATTTTTATTGAATTCTGCATAGTATTTCATTATTTTGTGTTTGTTAAAAGGAATATTAACAGCATACATTCTTCTTATGGTACTTTCTTTTATTGAATGTTGACAATAATCTTAGCATATGTTTATTTTGTGCAAGCTTCATTGTTTTCAAACATAGGTTCCTTATTATTATGTAACATCCTATTTGTACAGTTCAGTTCTGTCTTTTCTGTCCTATCATTTCTTTTTTGTACATAGCAAAATATTTGTTCTAATTTCTTCTGGTTGTTGAACAATCTGGGAATTTGTGGTTCAAATGGTTCAAACATAGGTTGCTTATTATTATGAAACATCTTATTTGTGCAGTTCTGTCCTGTCATTTCTTTTTTATACATAGCAAAATATTTATTCTAATTCCTCCACCTTTTTCTAGTTGAACAATCTGGGAATTTATGGTTCAAATAGTTCAAATATAGATTGCTTATTATTATGAAACATCCTATTTGTGCAGTTTTGTCTTCTCTATCAATTCTGTTTTTATATACATAGTGAAATAATCGTAAATCATTTCATTTTTAATCTCTTTTCTTAGGTTTGTCCACAGTCATCATATCTCCACTCTTAAAGTAATTACTATTTTAATGGGAATAAGCCACAATTGAAGTTTAAAATAAGTCTATTAACGTTTGAATTTTCACTTCGGAAATAATTCTCAAAATCATTTTGAGAATGATTTCTGAAGTGGAAATTGAAACTTGTGGATTATTCCCATTAAAATAGTAAAATGATCTCTTAATAAACATACAAATACAAAACTGACATATTGGTAGGTAAAATAAATTCTTTAAGTCAAAAAATTATAATATATAGTTTAATAAACACAAATGTAACTTACAATTAACTAGAATACAACTAAAACAAAATTAAAATATAACCCATTAAACTAAAGTAATATACAAAAAAATTAAACTACAAGAAATACAAAACTAACCTTAATTAATAATTTTGAACTACAACAAACGAAAGCACACACATATAATTTATTTACTTAATATATCTAAAAGTTTCTCGAAAAGAGTATATCGATATTCTATTAAATCATTGCGCCTTTTCATTTGCTGTACCTTCTCTCTCTCAACACTTATCCTTTCCTCTTGATAATTTTTTCTATTAATCCGTATATTTTCCATATTTGTTCTTTAAGCTTTCGTTTCTCTTGCGTTTCTTGGACATTGTTTTTATGGTTGTCATTGTTTCTACTTTACTGTCTTCCTCAATTTCTTCATTTGTCTCCAGAACAGTGTCCACCTCATGGTGTGTATCGACCTCTAACAGTAATTCTGGAATAATGTTTCGTCTCGACTGAAAGACCTCATCCATTTCTTTTTCAAATTCGAAAAATTTTCGGCCTCGTCCAGTTTGACTTTGGTTGTCTTTAAATTTTTTGTAACCTCGTTCCAATACCCGCCATCTATTTACGCAGTTATTTGGGGTTACATTAAGTCCCATTTGATTTAAGTCAGTGGCTATTCTTTGCCATAACATTTTTAAATTTCTAAGCTCAAAACTGCCCACCTTTTCTTTATATTTTGCGTATAGGTCAATTAAAACCCTTGACTCGTCACTGCTCCATTTACGGTCACTCGTACCCGTGTTTTGTTGGGAAGTTCCTGGTAAGGAGATATATTCTGAAATGATAAAGTTATAATTAGTTCACTAATAGAATTTCTGATTTTAGTATAAATAAATCATTAATATAATTTTGACTTACCAATTACTACGTTCTGAGTATTCTGAGACATTTTTATTGTATTTGTAATTTGTATCGTTGATAAAAATTGATAAAAATATCTAGTTAACCGCGTGTATAACAAAGAACAGTGTATAACCTGCAAATCAAATCGTATAGTATCTTTTTGGTATTCTGGATCACAGATTATGCACGGTATGCGTCAACCTGTCAAACAAAGTTGTCAGAAAATCGTTCCAACATTAGTTTTCAAATTAGCGTCATAAGACGATACAAATGATGAACATGCGCATTAAAAACGGTACAAGTAGTTTCGTGACGGTTTCCGGACCGTACAAAAATTGCGTGTTGGAACAAACCTATTGAAAACAACAGAGGCTTAAAATCATCAAAATTAAAGAGGCCAACAATAAGGAAGGGAAGGACAAATATAAAATAACAAATTATGTCGAAGACTTCTACACATCCTTGTACAGCTCGCAAAGCAATCTTAGTAAAACAACAAAGAAGAACGTAAAAAGAAAAATAAAAAACGTGGGGTCAGAAATACTACCAAATATAAAGGGATTCGAAATAGAAAAAGCTTAAAAAGAGCTAAAAAATAATAAAGCTCCAGAACACGACGGTAGAATTGCCGAGCTCTTGAAAACAAACAGTACATTAGCAATCTCTGTACTAACAGAGCTATTTAATAGATGTCTCCCTAATAGCAAGATCTCTAAAGACTGAAACGAGAGTCTAGTACCTAATACTCTTACACAAAAAAGGAGACAAATGTGATTTACAGAATTATAGACCTATATCGTTGCTCAGTCAAGTATACAAACTATTTATGAGAATTATTAACAACCGGTTGACCTACAAAATGGACAATTACCAACCGGTTGAACAGGCTGGCTTCCGCAAAAGATATAGTACATCAGACCATCTGCTGATAATGAGAACATTACTAGAGAAGGAAATGAATACCAACTACCCGTATTTCTTACCTTCGTCGACTATGAAAAGGCGTTTGATATTATCAAGATAAAGTAAAGTTCGTGTAACCTGCCGGCTAAGGTCTAGTTTTAGGGTTTTCAGGTCGCGCAAGCGCCCCTAACATGACTACTTTCGTAGCCGGGACCGACGGCTTAACGTGCCCTCCGAAACACGGTGGCAGCTCAGTTAAATGAGAAATTTTTAAATTTTTGTCGGTGCCGGGATTTGAATCCGGGCCCTCCAGCTTGTTAAGCCAGTAACATAGCCACTAAGCTACGGCTGCCACATTATCGAGATGTGGGCCATAGAACAAGCTATTAATAATTGAAAATAGATTCGAGATATAGGCAACCAATATATATCGGCAAAGCTTTTCAACCTATCCCTAGAACACTTCTTCAAAACTACAAATTGGTCAACCTATGGCATTAACGTTAATGGCAATAAGTTAAATCACCTCAGATTCGCTACCGTCAAATTCTGAAACTTGACAAAGAGAACCAAAGTGCGGAAATTACTAGAAGAGCAAGACTAGCATGGGGGTGATTTGGAAAACTTAGTTGTATACTGAAGAACCGTAAAATACCCCAATACTTGAGGAGCAAAGTGTTCAAACAATGCATCCTCCCTATCATGACATATGGATGTCAAACCTGGACCCTAACCAAGCCAAACATAAATAAACTTGCGACAACAGAAATAATAATGAAAAGAGCAATGTTAGGTATACGACTGTCAGATAAAAAGAGGAACGACTGGGTAAGATCAAAAGCAAAAGTCGAGGACATAACAACAAAAATTGCCAAACTTAAATGGAGATTTGCTGGCCACACTGCTAGAGAAAAAGACCAATGTTGGAATACTACAATACAACATTGGAGACCTTACGAAAGTAAACGACCAAGAGGAAGACCACAGATGAGATGGGTTGATAATATTAAAAGAATAGCCAAAACAAATTGGAAATATGTTGCTCAGCATAGAGACCGATGGAAGAAGTTGGGAGTGGTCTATATGCAAAAATGGACGATAGAAGGCTAAGAAGAAGAAGAAGAAGTCTGACACGAGCAATTAAAACAATCGTCAAAGATTTTCAAAAAATCCTGCAACCGAATCACAAATTAAATTAACTGGTACAAAGGCTTCAAAGGTTTTATTCAAGTTTATGCTCCTACGGCAGATAAAGATGACGACGATATCGAACTGTTTTACCATGATTTGGAACAAGTCTTAAAATCAATGAAGAAACATCACCCTACAATAGTAATGGGCAACTTCAATGCCAAAGTTGGCCAGGGAAGAGTAATAATAATAATAATCATAATAATAATAAAGGCCTTTATTCATCACATAATATTATTTACATAAATTAATATTCAAAAAGCTCCAGGCGAGTTTCAGTTCAGGAAATGTACAGTGCGAAGCACTGACACATCCTGTCTGTTCAGCTAACCTGGGCAAACAAATAATAAGAAATATCAAGAATTGTAACCAATTAATAGTACTAATATTTATATAAAAACGAAATCAAAATCAAAATGTAAATTAAATAAATTTTAGTTAACTAAATGTAGGAAAATATAAAAATAATTAATCTAGCATTCAATTAATATGCGCCCTAAATGTAAGTTCTACTCATAATTATTATATTATCAAACCTTACCTATGCAATATGTCGCAATTTCTCAAAAACGAACTTTTTAAATTTGTTTTGAGTAAAATTAAGAGCAGTGGTATAAGTATTCATAACTTGAGCTATATGATATGAAAAAGATCGTTTATAGTTCTGTGTACGATGATAAGGGATAGAAATGGTGTTTTTATGTCTGATGTTAATATTATGTACATCAGTATGGAATTTTATTTTATTATAGAGATATGGTGGGTTTTAAAAATAATAATTTTTTGGAATTGACCAGCTGAATGAAAATGTCGTCTGAGTTTCATACTTGACCAACCTGTTTCTTTAAGTTTGTAACTTATTGGTTGATTTCTGCGGATACCATGTATCAAACGAAGGCAAGAATTTTGCATTTTTTGTATTAGATAACTATCACGTTCTGTAATACATTAATTATAAATAGAATCGCAATAGTTAAAATGTGATAACACCAAGGTATCACACGGCAATTTTTTTAAGTCTTTGGTCAATATATGACGGGATTGATATATAAACTTCAAATTTATATAACTTTTCTGCAAGCACTTGTTCACATGATCACCAAATCTTAAGTTATGATCTATATGTAAGCCTAAGTTTTTGACAGTTGCCTTAAATTCTATCGAAGAATTATCAATGGTGATCATATGAGCAAAATCTCTCAGAAATATTTCTCTTTGTGTCACTGGACCAAAAACTATACCTACAGATTTATTGTTATTAAGCCGAAGACAATGGCTAGAAGAAAATTGAGAAACTCTTTCTAAATCATAATTAATTGCAGCCACTGCCTGTTTAAACTCATCAGGCTTAAAGGATAAGTAGATCTGAGTGTCATCAGCAAAATAGTGCTGATTACAGGAGAGAAAATGAGCAGAAAAGTTTGAAGTATATATACTAAATAATTTGGGACCCAATATAGAGCCCTGTGGTACCCCTTTATTTGTTTTATGATAGTTTGATGTCTTACCATTGTAATGAATAGCTTGACTTCTATTATTGAGATAACTGAATAGCATATCAGATGCCTGCTTAGACATACCAATATACTTAAACATTGAAATCAACAGAGAATGGTCAAGCGTATCAAAAGCTTTGGAATAATCCAAAAGAATCAGCACTGTAATTAAGCCATTATCGCAACCACCAAATATGTCATCGGTATTTTTAAAAGGGCACTAGTGCAGCTGTGATCTTTTTTGAAACCGACTGATTTTCTGGCAGAATGTTATGTTTATCTAAGCGAACCTGTAGTTGCTGATTTAAAATTTTCTCCAGGATTTTTGAAAAAGTAGGTAGTATACTAATCGGCCGTATTTCATTAAAACCTGTCGGATTATTAGTTTTCGGTATCGGTACAATTTTAGCAACTTTCCACATCGATGGAAACTCTGCTCTTATAATGCAAACATTGATAATATGCGTCAAATATGGTAATAAAAACGAAAGGCACATATTAATTGTTAGTATATTTATTTTTTCGCATCCGGTAGCAGCACTCTTGATACTTTTAATGACATTTAAAATGTCACTTTCTTGGACACAAGAGAAATTTGCACCGATGTCCACACGAAAATTATTATTATAAAAGTTGTTAATTGTTAAATCAGGATTCATATTAGGAATACAATTTATAAAGTATTCATTCATTGCAGAAATATCACTTAAATTTTCTGATAGTTGCTTAGTATTATCAGTATCTCTACCAAGACCTATTATTTTTAAAGAATCCCAAAGATCTCTCCCGTTTTTATTATTCAATTTGTTTGAATAAACGGCTTTTTTTTCTCTTCTGACAGCTAAAGTAAACATATTTCTAATCGTTTTGTATTCCTCCCAAGTTTGCATGTTTTTGTATTTTTTGTACGTACTCAGTATTTTGTCCCTTTCTCTTTTCATAATACGTAAAGTATCAGTCATCCATGATGCATAATTTTTCGAAATTTTATAAGTTACGTAGGGAGCATGACGACCCAGTAAGCATATTATATTATTAGTAAGAAATTCAACTTTATCATCAATACTCTCAATATCAAAAATATTTCGCCAAGGTAGAGACTGTAATTCTTCATAAAATATGGTATGGTCTATTACCTTAAAGTTTCTGACATCTGAGTGGATGGATATGTGGGGGAATATGGTCTAGGAAATAGAAATGAACGTGGTGACCGTTTGATACAATTTTGCCAGATGGAAGAATTTGTAATAGCTAATACACTTTTTAAGCTACCAAAAAGAAGATTGTATACATGGAAATCTCTCGGTGATACAACGAATAGAATAATCCGAAATCAAATTGACTTTGTCCTTATTAGATAAAGATTTCGTAATTCTATACTGTCTGCCAAAACTTACCCTGGAGCAGACATCGGTTCAGACCAAAACCCCATAGTAGTTACATTACGAACCAAATTAAAACTGGTTAAAAAACCCACACAAAGTAAAATTGATATTAAGAGATTAAGGGAACCACAAACAAAGGAACAAACTGTAAAAACTCTTACTGAAAATCTACGTAATGCCCAAGAACTAAATAAAAGTAGCTATAACATTGATCAGAATTGGGAAAATATAAAAGTAGCAATAATTAAAACAGCAAATGAAAACTTAAAACCAAAGAATAGAAAACATAAAGATTGGATGACTGAAGAAATACTACTATTAATGAATGAAAGAAAATCATTCAAAACAAAAAACCAATTAAATATAATGAAACTGATAGATTAATAAAAAAGAGAATAAAAGAAGCTAAGGAGAGAATGTTACATGAGCAGTGCCAAGAACTAGAAGAAATTGAGAAAAAATATGACTTTTTTAACATGCATAAAAGAATAAGAGAATTAACAGGAATGAGAAAAACACTTCAAACTAGGCAACTAAGAGATGAAAGGGGTGTACTTATAACAGATATAAACCCAAAAATGCAGAGATGGACACAATATATAGCATAACTTTTTGAAGACAAAGAGAGAACAGAAGCACCAAAAGAATTTAAGGATGATACTGGGCCTGACATTATACGAGAAGAAATTGAATATGCAATGAAACAAGCTAAATGTGGTAAATCTCCAGGGCCTGATGAAGTTCCTATCGAATTACTTAAAATTGTGAATACTGAATCTATTGATCTTCTTTTTAATCTATTCAATACCATATATAGAACAGGTATAATACCTAAAGAATGGCTCCAATCAACATTCATACTGCTTCCCAAAAAAGCCAATGCAAAGAAGTGCAATGAACATCGCACCATAGCCTTAATGAGTCATGTCTTGAAATTGTTTTTAAAAGTAATTCACAATAGACATAAGAAATTAGATGAAGGCATAAGTAATATACAAATGGGATTTAGGAAAGGACTGGGAACACGAGATGCACTGTTTGCAGTAAGTGTTCTTTCGCAGAGATGCTTAGATATTAATCAGGAAGTATATGCCCATTTCATTGATTTTGAGAAGGCATTTGACAGAGTGCAGCATAATCGACTTAATAAAATTTTATTAAATAAAAACATAGACATAAGAGACATTAGAATCATCTGTAACCTCTACTGGAATCAAACAGCAAAAGTGAAAGTTGAAAACGAACTGACCAAGGATATCCAGATTCGCCGTGGGGTCCGCCAAGGGTGTATTTTATCACCCTTGTCATTTAATTTATACAGTGAAGCCATCTCAGAATTAGCGCTTGCCGAGAGCAGTGAGGGCCTTATAATAAACGGTGAGCCACTTAATAACATAAGATATGCTGACGACACCGTCCTTCTGGCAGGAACACTAGAAGAACTGCAACACCTTGCTGAACAACTAAATATATATTGCAACGATTATGGACTACAAATCAATTTGTAGTCCAAAATAATCATTTGTAATCAAAGTTAAGCTAGTACTAGATAATACAAAAATTGAACAAATATCTTCGTACAAATACCTTGGAGCATAGATCACAGAAGATACTGATCAGACAAAAGAAATAAGATGCCGCATTGAAATTGCGCGGTCAACTTTTAATAGAATGAGAAAACTTTTTTGTAATCGCGATATCAATATATCGCTCCGGATAAGAATGCTTCGATGTTATATTTTCTTTACCCTTTTGTATGGAGTTGAAGCTTTTACACTTAAAAAATCCAACATTAAAAACCTAGAAGCATTCGAAATGTGGTGTTACCTACGTATTTTGAAAATATCATGGATGGATCGCAAAACAAACGAACAAGTTCTCGAACAACTAGGAAAACAATGCGAAGTTTTAAATTCCATAAAAATCAGGAAATTGGAATACTTGGGGCACATCATGAGAGGTGAAAAGTACGAACTACTAAGGAATATAACGCAGGGTAAAATCAAAGGTAGAAGAAGCGTAGGAAGACGTAAAATCTCGTGGATACGCAATCTCCGTGAATGGTTTGGATGCAGTTCAATTGAACTATTCAGGCGAGTAACCAATAAAATTATAATTGCCAGAATGATTTCCAATCTTCGATAGAAGTGGAACTTAAAGAAGAAGAAAGGTTGCAAAAAAAGACAGAGACATGTAATGGCACCTTTGTCCTCCTTGCTGTAGCTGAAGTGCCTAAAATTAGAAATCAGAAAACAAACTTTATTTTCCTTTTTAACACCTCTTCCGTAAGATGCAGACAAAGATTTTTTTGTTGTAAACTGGCCCCCATTTTTTATAGTCTTTAATCAATATATTCTCCTAATCCATTATATATACGAAAAAAAATGTTTGTGCTTGAACTGACAATCAACGAAACATACATCTTTTACTAAAAAAAGACGGTCGTTTTTATTAAGTTTTTTCTTTCCATAGCAAAATTCCTATCACATGGCGTGTAGGAATGTCTCCTTATAGGGAAATACTGGTTCACACTTTAAAATCGTCCGAGGTCTGTAAGGGCTAAGCACATTCTAAGAACTGTATTGTTCTTATTCTGGACACCACATCCATCAGAAAAAATAAGGAAATGTTTTGGACACATTTGTTTCTTTTTTGCCCATACGATCATACATAAAACATGGTTTTCTCTCTTTTTAGGTCGTGGATATTAAAAACTGTGTCTTTAACCGACATTAGAGGTAGGGCAAAATTTTGCATGTAGTCCATGCAAACTGCTTCTATCGTGGCGCATCTGTTTGGCATAATTCTTGGATCGACTTCATCTTGGTATAAAATTTTTTGGCTTTTCTTTGGTGAACAGTTTTCTCCGCTACAACTATACATTAAGCACTGTCGTTTAAGGCCAAGGAAAGTCCAAGGACTTTCTTTTGTTCGAAAGTTTTTCACATGTGCAGCAGTTTTCGACCTGTGGTATACCAAAATATAACTTAAACCGCTCCTTGAATATCTTGCGGTAAAAGCTGTACTACTTCATAGATGATTAGGGATGTATTGTTCTGAAGCTATTTTCTTGTGGCATTGTAAATTAATTACTATTTATAATATTTGAAATAAATTCAACATTTCAACAACATTCAAAACAACAAACACGTTGAGATCTATTTTGTCCAAAACCAAACCTAACAATGAGCAAGAAAGGACAAAGAATTGCATTTATAAAATACCTTGTGAATGCGATCAGTTTTATTTAGGTGAATCATCAAGGCCATTAAATGTTAGAATAAGTGAACATCAATCTTATATTAAAAATAGAGAATTTGATAGATCTCAAATATGTAAACACGCATGGGATAATGAACATAGGGTTCAATGGAATAATTCAAATATAGTCCTAAAAGAAACGGATGGTAAAAAAAGAAAAATCAAAGAAGCGGCTCTAATTATGCTAAATGAGGCCAATTGTGTCGCAAATTCCTCGGCAGAATGTAGTAGGATCTGGTTAAAAATATTGAAAGAGGAAGTTATTAATAAGAAAATACCAGTATTAGTAAGTCAGTAACATATGGAGGATACATCATTTATGTTTTTAAATAACGTAACATATAAAATCAGAATTTTTGATGTTTGTTGAAGGTAAACTAAATTCACGAACAAATACTTACAATGTCGGGATAGTATTATGAGGTTTTTTTCCTGGTTTTTCCCTCATAATTTACTATGGAATCACTAACAGGAGAATTTTACTGTCATCATGTCATGTGTTTGTCTTTTTAAAGACGAATTATATGCTATGATTTTTTCTGACGGATATTCTCAAGTTAAAGTTGATTTCATGTAATCGAATGAACTATCTTATAAGTAAAGTCGTCCCAGGAGCGCAACTCAACAATATTGGCAATATCATTTTAAAGTCGTCTACTTTAAAATGCATAATGTATGTCTGAATTGTCAATATAAATGAGTCAGATAAAATTAAATTATTAGAAGAATTTTTTCACTATGTAACAAAAAACAAAATTTGTTTAATTTACTGTTTGTATTTTGAGAACGATTTCCGAATTGGAAATTGAAACGTCAATAAACGTATTTTTATCTTTAATTGTGGCTTATTCCCTGTTATAAATAGTAATTGATTAGGGATGTGTTGTAAGAAATAGTTCATGTATTTTATTCATGTCCAATTTTTCTTTAAGGTACTGACATTCACAGCGACCTATGGAAATTAACGAACGAACCGCCCCTCCAGGTTTCTCATTCTCTATCGTATTTTTACCTCTTCCACCGTTAGGTGAAAGTTAGCCAAGTGCCGAACACGGACCGCAGTGGTCCCATGAATACTAACAAAAGTGGTTTTACAGACAGTGGTAGACATACCTACCTGAAATAGAGGACACAGAGTATTTATATGATTTGCTTTTTGGTTTAGAATTATTTTGATCTAATCTAGGTCATTTCCTTGCAATTTCTGACCACTCAATTAAAGCTTGCATATATGATTCTTCTTCTTACGTCCAAAACTTGTGGTGTTTCTCAAATAAATATATAATATTTTAAACTGGCGTTGAAAGTGTTGGGTTGGACATGTGTCATTTTTCTTTAAACTATTCGTCTATATAAGGATATATTGTTAAACTGAAAAAGTAGAAATGTCACATTTATGGACATGTAGGATTTCTCAAATAAGCGATTCATTTGTATGTCCTCGATGTGTGTAAATGTTGCGATATGTGTATTTAATATATTGATAAATTTTTATTTTTAATATCAATTAATATAATTAAATTTCTTTCACTGAACTTTGTATTTGTTCCTTATCTCTTTGGTTTAAAATTGATTATTCACGTGAATTTTTGTGTAAAATGAAACTGGCCTTAATAAGTTACCAGTTCCAAATAATGCTAAATATTCAAGATTTATTTAATAGTACAATTTTATATTTCTTTATTTATTTATTAAATATTTTATTCCTGAATTCGGTACATAACATTTTGGGCAATATGTACACAAGACATTTACCTTACCAGTTACAACTAATAATAAAAGATGTAGGATAATAGATTGATAATAGGTTGCCAGCCAAAATTCATACATATTTTCAATTCAATTAATAGTAATTAGTTTTTGACAAATATTTTATTTTCTTCATTTATTTTTTAAATAAAATACACTGTTCATCACGTTCATGAATATTTTTGTATGTCAAATTAAAGTTAATTTTTTTCTTCATATAATAATATAAGGTTGACTGAGAAAAATGGTCGCAAATTAGGGTTGCCATCTGTTACAACGCAAGGTATGAAAGATAAAGTAAAATAGAGTTAGGGCGCAACGACAATGGTTTGAAAAAGTGATAATATGTATATTATTATAATATCTATCGACCATTGAGTTAAAATCTAGATTCTAACTCGATGCTCTCGACAAATGGTTTAAAAACTCATACAACGGACACTTCAAAGCAGTAGCGTTGCGCTAGCTGTCTTTTATTTTATCTTTGATACCTCGCGGTTTTAACAACTATCCACTCTAGTTTTCGATAGTTTTTTCTCAGGGAAAAAAATTAGCTTAAATTTGATATAAAAAAACATGCATATACGTCATAAAAAGTGTATTTTATTTAAAAAATAAATTTAGGAAATAAAATTTTTGTCAAAAATTAATTACTATTAATTGAATAAAAAATATGTATTTGCAGCCACATTTTAACTAACAATTTATTATCAATGTATTCTCCTAATTTTGTTTGATTAACTACGTTATGAACGTAGTGATCCTGCAGTGGGATCTTATAGTATGGAGATATCTATGAGTTATTTTGCAATTCAAAATGACGAAAAACAGAAAAACTATTTTTTAGGTATTTCCGTACAATTTTCTGAAAATTATCATTCACACAAACCTTGTGATAATAACAAACACAACAGAATAATACGATTTTACATAAAACATTTTAAGTTTTATATTAAATTAAAGTCATAATCAAAACATTTTATTTACAAACGACTTATCAAAGTAAGTGTTCGATATGTCTACCATTTTCTTTAATTCATTTGTCAAGAAATTCATAGTGGGTTGCGAATGTTATGGGATTGTTATACACCCGTTGTTTTAATTCGCCCCATACACCAAAATCAGGCGGATTAAATTCTGCGTTACGTGGTGGCTATAATGTATAGTGGATGAATATATTCTTTTGGATACATATCCAAATCTTATGGTATATTATGAAACTGTATTTTATTTGTCGCAGAGGTTGATTAATGTATTAAACTGTGATTTGCGTTTGCTGAACTGCATTTATTGGTTACTTATACACACACACACACACACACACACACACACACACACACACACACACACACACACACACACACACACACACACACACATACACACACACACACACACACACACACACACACACACACACACACACACACACACACACACACACACACACACACACACACACACACACACACACACACACGGAATAACGTATCGATGACTTATTTATATGATTACGTTACAGCTTACAAGTAATTATAATAACATCTCAAATAAATGGACTATTATCATTTACTAACCAACTATTCTTATCCTGAACTAAATTGCCTGTATGTTTATAACATGATCAATTATTAGGACAACAATGATGTTATTGTAAAAATGCTGTCTTTAAGGTTAAATTTGTAGCAAAAGTAATATGAAACAAGACACATATGTGTTATTCCATACTTGTACCCTAGTTTCTAATTGTCCTAATAAAAATGGGTAAATAATTTACGTAATGAATAATAAGTATTCTTTTGAGATTTTTTATGAATTAAATAATTATATCAATATCTCACATTTCCAAGGAGTATGACTACCACGACCAATGCAACGTTCAGAAAAGTTGTATTTAAGTATGTTCTCACTGCCTTCTCTCTAGACAATGGTGGTGTACCATCTTGCATAAACTACATATTTTGGGTTCTCAGCATTTCATAATAAAGAAAAAGTAATATAACTTCAGTATAGAAACTTAAGAAAGCGATAGAAAGGAAAATTGTAAACATGACGGCCAACATCTGCATAAGGACACGGCACCAAAAGAAGAAAATAAAAGCCTTTCTCCAATAAGACATTTAAAAGCCATAACAAAGCATTTTGTGATGTTACATTATCATCTTTGTGTTGTTTTAATAAAAATAAACTATTAATTATGCTTATACACAGGTATTCAGTGCTTTACCGCACAAATATCACAACTAAGAATTATTATGCAATTGACTTATAAAATGCGATTATCTCAAAAACGGTTGAATTTTAAAGTTATTAACAGATATATCTTTTCAACGTAAAAATAATATATCTTTAATATTTTTTAACACAAATAGAGCTAGCATAAAGAGCAAAAAAGTTAAGCGCAAATTTATGCCAATCATGTGGCATATGTGGCGCCCTCTATCAGTTACATTAAAGTATGTATAAAATTATAATTAAATTATAATTTTATACATGCTTTGTTCAAATTTGAACAAATTTTGTTCTACTCAAAAGCATCCAATTGTAAATATTCGTCTATAAATATTTACAAACGTAAAAGTTACAGCGAGAAATAAAATTTTAAATTTCTACTTTAATACCCTGTTTCTTTCTTAATATCAGCGAGTTGGCTTAAAACGTAATATTTTAAAGGGAAGCATCTATGGTTTCTGTTTGTACAATTACTTAAGGACCACCCTGTATAGACAGATATTTATAAGCTAAAAAGTTAGCCAATTTTGATAAAATGTTAAAATTTTTTTAATAATATCTTAAAACTAAAGCCTCGAATAACCCCTATTCGGGATAAAGAAATTAAATAACTTACTAATTATTAAATAATAAATATTAAATAAAGAGGATTAAAAAATAACTAGAACAATCTGATTAAGCAAATATAGACGAAAAACTGGAGATTGTGAATTTTGCCGTGGTATCAATAGCTAATAAAGTTTTAAAAACAGAAAAATACTGTATGAATAGATTGGATGTAAAATGAAATATTAAACCTTATTCAAGAAAGAATCAGGTGTGAATGAATCACCTAATAATGTAATTTTGAGTTATAATTATATTTTCATTTTCAATGCTAGTTTTACAGTAATATGTCATAATTATGAGCAGCGATGTTATACCGCTTTGATTTATGTAGATGTCGATTCTAAACTATCGAAATTGCCAATATTTGAATAGGAGTTGATTGCAATATCTTGTAATGCGTTGTTATTGTAGGTCCTATTATAAATAACGAACATACCTCTATTTACGGTATATCGTGAAGTTTCAGTTTGTTTGGTTACCATGTATACAATCGATTGAATTTTAAATAAGTAAAAATTCACTTATATATGTCACAGTTCAAACAATACTAGATTTTAATCTAATTTAGACAATAATTTAATATATGTAAGTACATTCTTTTTTGTCAAATTAAGTATTTTAAAAATATGTCTATAAGCACAACCTCTTAATATTTCACCACTTCGGTTGCGTATTGTTTCTCACTGTTTGCTATTGAACTTTTGTTTTCAAATACTTACTGTTTTGATGTACCTCTTTTCTCGTTCTATTTTCTTTTTAGCTTCCCTTTTTCTTGTTTTTTTTGGTTTAATCTCTTTTGTTTATTGTTACCAAACATTAATGTTAAAAATAAGGAAAATTTAATAAAATCAATTTAATTTCAGAGCCAGGTAACAATCTAAAACTGCCAATTAAACGATATGACAGATTACACAATTGAGCCAGAAAAAACGGTATTTGATTATTTAAGCGTTAACGCTGAGGATGGCGAGGAAGTGGAAGAAGAGGAAGAATTTTCTTATATTAGACAACTCGATAAAGTAAGGATACTACCCGAACCAGTAGATTTAACACATGAGCACCTAAAAGAGATTGGATATGAACTGGGTTTGATTAAATTATGTTGGCCAGAAATATTGGAACCTTATTTTGAAGACCGCACAAACTTTCCAGTGCGATATATTAAGAATAATGAAAAGGAGAAACTAATACTTTTGTATGCTGAAAATTTTAGGTTAGTAGACATTTTTTTAAATGATTTTTATTGTTTATTTTCTAGATTAGTAATTACTTTGATTCATTCAATGTTTTAATGCCTTTGTTTTAATGTCTTTGTTTTAATGTTTCTGTTCATGGCTAATTGTTGCCATTTTCTGCGCTGATCTTCCTTGCGTCTTTATCCATATTATCTCTCGATCTTAATCTTGGTCTGTCCCTACTGTTTTTAGTTGCTCTTGATACATGTCCACTCCATCTAAGCCTACCTATTTTTATAAAAGTTATTATAACCATATATCTATGAGCGCGTTCTATATATTGTTAGTTCTTTTGTTCGTCTTACATTTTTATCTACTTGTTTATTCCAAAATAATATTTATTCGTTAGCAGAATCTTTCGTTTTACTTCTAAAGACGTGTCATTATCGCTTACTATGAGGGAACCCAGGTAGGTCCTTCTTCTTCTAAAAACGCCTATATTCTAGTGATACTGGCGACCACATTGATCCATCTTATTTTATTCATATTAGCTCGAAATGAATCAGTTGACGTTCGATCAGTCCATTTCCTAGGATTGGAGAGCCAGGATATACGTTTGCGACCAGGAGCTCTCTTGCTTTTCTCTTGCTTTCTTACGGTGTTGATAATTTGATAATTTTCTTAGTTTTTGAAGAATGGTTAATTATATAGTGTATATATGAGACCCTTAACATTCGTCGGTGGCACCACATTTCAAAAGCATCTAACCATTTTATAGCATTTTCTGTAAGACTCCATCTTTCTACTCCGTAGAGGAGGATTCTAAGGACGTAACATCTAAGAATTCTTACGGGTATATTGGTACTTAAAGATAAGTTGCCTCTGCTACCTCGTTAATATGATGAAGCACATTTTGAAGACCTTCAATATTATTTGATAGAATTACTGTAGACGCTACAGTAATTCTATCAAATAATATTGAAGGTCTTCAAAATGTGCTTCATCATATTCACGAGGTAGGAGAGGCAACTTATCTTTAAGTACCAATATACCCGTAAGAATTCTTAGATGTTACGTCCTTAGATATCTAGTGCATATCTAATCACATTAAGTAGTTCTCAGTTGGTTCTTATTCCATATGGTTGTCTCTAATTTTATATAACTGGTCCGAGTAAATATTGAACAATGTTGGCGACAAAATGCAACATAGTCTGACTCCTCGTTCTATAGATTTCATCGGTGTAGTTATCTCCAATTTTTACAACAGCATTTTGATTTCCGTACAAATTTTTAATGACACGAATATCCTTGTCATCTATTTCGAGATTTTTAAACATTTGCATTAATTTTGCATGCTGTACTTTATTGAATGCTTTTTCGAAGTCCACGAAACATGCAAATACATCTTTCCTTTGGTCACGGCATTCTTGTAATAGGATGTTAAGTGCAAAAAGTGCCTCCCTGATTTCCATAGCATTTCTAAAACCAAATTGGGTATCTTCAAGATCTTCTTCGTATTTGCGCCTAATTCTGTTGTGAAGTATTCTGAGGAAAATTTTAAGAGTGTGGCTCATTAGGCTAATTAATCGATAATCTGAGCATTTTCTCGCATTGTGTTTTTTAGGTATTGCGATAAAGATGGATTTGAGCCAATCTGCGGAAATTACTCCGGTGTTATATATTGAATTAAACAGTCTTACTACTACTTGTATGTTATCATTCTCTATTAGTTTCAGCAACTCAGTTGTTGTATCATCTGGACCACAAGCTTCTCTTATTTAAGCATTACTTATAGCGTGTTTTACCTTGCATTTCATAATTTCTGGGCCGTCAGTACAGTTTTGGTAGAATTCGGCAAAATTATTCCTGTCATCTTAAAAAAACTCTGATATATACAGCTGCTATTCTTTTCTTATTTCGCGCTCATTTACAATAACTTTGTTATAATTGTCAACGAGTACAGAGGGCACCCGTTTTTTTAAATATGTTAGTCATTTCTTTTAGTTTTTTGTGCACATTAAATAAGTCGTGTTTAGATATTACATCTTCCATTTCGTCGCACCTTTCTCTAATCCATTTTTCTTTGGCTAATTTGATCTCCTTTTTTATTCTTCTCTGCAGGTGTCTATATTCTATTACATTAGATTTTATCAGTCGACGTTGTTCTATTAATTTCAAGATGTCGTCTGTCATCTATTTATTTTTCTTGATTAAGTTTTTTCTATAATCATTGTTTGTGGAGATTTCGTTAACTTGGTTTTTAAATTCACTCCATAGTTCTTCTGGATCTTCTAGTTGTTCTCCGATGTTTTTTATTCTATTGTTAATTTCTTTTGTAATGTCATGTTGTATGTATATATCGTCAAAGTTAAGTTCATTGTTGAATTCGTTTTAACGTTAGGTTAATATCTACTACAAGTGGTTAATGATCATATCCAATATCAGCCCCAGGATATGTAGTGACTTTTTTGACGGCATTTCGGAATCGCTCATTTACAAGTATATAGTCTATCTATTTGATTTCTTAAAGACTCAGGGTTATTGCCATCATCAAATGGGACTTTCCAAGTGTATAGTCGTCGCTTGGGTAGTTTATACTAGGTGTTTGCAATGATCATATCGTTTTCTTTACAACATTCATACAATCTTTGACCTCGATCGCTAGGTTGTCCTAGACCATAAGGACCTACAGTCTGATCTCGTCGACCTTCCCCAATGTTTGCATTGAAGTCGCCTATAATATATAAAATTTCGTGTTTATTAACTTTCTGTAAGATGTCTTGGATCTCATCACACGACTTCGACATCATCATCATATATTCTATCTGCAGTCGGGGCATAGATTTGAGTTATGTTAGTTTTAAATGGTTGAGTATTTATTTGGAGTAATATTATGCTATCCGAGACTGGTACGAAATTGGTCACATATTTACTTAGTTCTGATGTTACTTATATACCTACACCATTTTTGTGATGCAGGTCTTCTGTGCTGTTACCGGAATAATATAATACACTTTCGTCCTTTTTACATAATCCTGACTCTGGTCATCTCATTTCGCTGATTCCCAGTATGTCTAGTTCCAATCAAGACCATCACGCGGGCAGGCGAGGTTGACATTTGGATAGGAGAGGCTATACGTTGCGCATCACTATCTCTTACATCCTCTTTTGGATATTAGCCAATTCAAGAGTTCTTGCTTTCTTCATTTAGTGTTAGGTAACAGTTTTGTGACGTCCTCTCGTAGGAGTCACTATCCGGGTAGCTTTTGGACAGTCAGAGACAGAGTTCAAAATAAAAATAAAACTTTATTGTCTTCCTTAAATTAAATTGACAAAAATCTTATGTACATATTTACAATTTAGTTTAGTCTTCTCAGTACCTGGCCTATTTATTCAAATTAAGTTTGACCTTGTCGTATGAAATTAGTGTTATCGGCAATCAAGTGTGTTTTCGGAATTTTACGTGAACGATGTGTCGATTTAATAACAGCGGACGATAGGTACAAAGGAAAGAAAGAAACTCAACACGTCCCTCAAGTGATTCGGGTTAATAGGACACTCCTCGACAGTCTCAACACGACTGCTTCGGAGTACGGGTAATGGAGAGCTCAACACGCTCTCCGGCTGGCGGTATGGAACGGAAACAACTTGTGAACTCAACACGTCCACAAGCCGGGGTAGGGGAGAAGAGAACCTTCAGTCAACACCTGACGATTCTGTCTCTATGAGGAAATAATGCGGTTTATATAGCAAGGTTTTGCCCTTTCTACTGTCGATACACTCCTACTTCATGGGTTGGTTCGCGCGCACGCTGGTTTAACGGTGATGGCTTGGACTCATCGTTACACCCCCTCTTCCTGGGAAAAAAAAAATTTTTGGAACAAAATTTTTTTTATTTTTATTCCTTGCCAGGTACTTGGTTACCCTAAAAAACAATTTACAATACATCGAAATAAAAAATGTCCGCCCTAAAAAAAAAATAAATATCGTCTTCTTAAAAAAAATCGTCTTCCTCTCTCTTAAAAAACCGTCTTCCTTCGTGGGGCTTCAATTATTGGTTTTTATCCTCAGCACCTGGTTCGGGAGTCTCAGTCTGTATTTTTTTCCTTTATGCTGCGGCGGAATTAGTGAGAGCAGCGGGATTGACACTGGAATTGACTGGACTTTCTGAATTTTTGTGATGCCCATGGCTGGTTCATCGAAAAGGTTTTTAAATTTGGCAATAGCCTTTATCAGGGGCTCGCAGCCTTTGCCCGGGGTGTTAGGTTTTGGTGTGTTCCCCAATGGTGATATTAACTCTGGAACGGTGTATGGTGGCGGCGTAACTGTGCCGTCCATTTCTATGTCACTGTAATATATTTCTAACGTGTCTGACATTATACTTGAAGGTTACTGGTAAACTGTATTAAAATATACTGTCACTACTTGGTGTTGACTGTAAGTGCTTGGACTGATTAAGGAGTAGGGAAATCGGTAAATGCGGGTTTTAGGTCTTTGATATGAGCTGTTATTGTACGGTTTTTATCGTCGTGTTTTAATTTGAATATTACATTAGAACACACTTTTGTTATAGTATATGGGCCTGAAAATTTCGGTGCTAATTTGGCGTTAAAATTTTTGGCGGCATTTGAGAGTTGGTATTCCCTTTTCATGACTTTGTCGTTTATTGTCGGTTTCCACTCTCTTCGTCGTAAGTTGTAGTAATGGCTTTGAGTTGTAAAAGCTTTTGCCAGGTTTGTACGTACTAGTTCGAATGTTTCTTGTAGTTTATGCCATTTTATGTTTTGATCGGTATGTTGTGTGTCGTTTGGGGTTTTTACGACTTTACTTGGAATTTCTAGTTCGTGTCCAAAGTTCAGGAAGGCTGGGGAGAAACCCGTTGAATCGTGTTTAGCTGTATTATATGCGAATAGTAGTTCTGGAAGGCTCGTGTCCCATTTCTTATGGTTATTATCGCAGAACTGAGCTATCATTGTTTTGATTACTCTGTTTGTTCTTTCTACTGGATTATTCTGGGGTGAATATGGCGGAATGTTTCTTTTAGAAATCTGGAATTCATCTAGCAACTTTCGTACTTCCCTGTTATCGTATGTTCTTGCGTTGTCTGATATTAGCTCTTTGGGTGATCCGAATCTCATAATGATTTTATCTTTTAAGTTTTGACAGACTGATTTTGCCGTTGCTGTTCTGATCGGTATGGCTTCGACCCATTTTGAAAAGGTGTCCTGGAATGTCATTATATATTTGTTTCCTTTGCTGGATGTTGGAAGGGGTCCTATGATGTCGGTTGAAACGGTGTGCCATGGATGTGGGGGAATTTGTGTAGATTGCATGCGGCCTGGAGTTAAGCTTTGTTGCGGCTTAAATTGCTGACAGTTCTTGCAGTTCCTGACGAACTTTGCGGCGTCTTTAAACATCCCTGGCCAGTAGTATTTTCTAGCTAGGCGGGTTATTGTTTTAGCTATTCCTAGATGTCCTGCGGTCGGTTGCTCGTGGTTTTCTGCCAGGAGTTGTTGTCTCTTGTGGTTTGGGATGCATAGTTTCCAGGGGTTGGATACCTCTGTCTCTTTTAAATCGTATTTGTCCCAGAAGTGTCGATAGAGAAGTCCATCTTTGATAGAGTAGTCTGGAAATAGTTGCGGATTTGTCTGGATTTTATTTAAAGCTTTATTGTACCATTCGTCGGGTTCTACATCTTCTACGTTTATTATGCAAACCAGATCTACTGGTTCTCTAGAGAGCGCGTCGGCCAGGACGTTCTGGGAGCCCTTTCTGTAAATGACATCGAAGTCAAATTGTTGCAGCAGCATTGCCCATCTAGCTATTCTACCTGTAGGGTTTTCCATTGTTTGTAAGTATCGTAGACTTTGATGATCTGTGATAATTGAAAATGGGTATCCTTCGATGTAGGGTTTCATCTTTTCTACACCGAAGATGATCGCTAGTAGTTCTTTTTCTGTCACGCTGTAATTTTTTTCGGCTTTTGTTAGGTTTCGACTTGCGTAAGCGATGACTTGTTCCTGTCCTTCGTCGTTTGTTTGTACTAAAGCTACTCCTAAACCGTGGTTCGAAGCGTCCGATTGTAAAAAAAATCTTTTCTGGAAGTCCGGGCAGATCAGTATTGGAGCTTGTGTCAGTAGTAATTTTATTTTGTTGAATGCTTCCTCTTGGTCTCTGTCCCAAGTCCAATGTTGTTTTTTCTTTAGTAGCTTTGTTAAAGGAGCTGTAGTTCGTGAAAAATCTTTTATAAATCTCCTATACCATGAGATGATGCCCAAAAATCGGCGTAGTTGTTTAACGGTTTTTGGCGCGGGATATTCGACTATAGCTTTTGTCTTGTTTTCGTCCACTTTTATTCCCGTTTTGTTTACTACATGGCCTAAATAATTTATCTCTTCTTTGCAGAATTTACATTTGTCTATATTAATTCGTAGTTTGGCCTGCTGTAGTCTGTGAAGTACTTCTTTTAAGTTTTCCATATGTTCCTCGAACGTTTTCCCCAGTACTATTATGTCGTCTAAATAGGCGAATGCATGTGGTTCCATTTCTGGGCCGATTATTGTATCTAGTAATCGTTGAAAAGTAGCGGAGGCGGCGTGTAATCCGAATGGAAGTACTTTGAACTGGAATAGTCCTTTTCCTGGTGCTATGAAAGCGGTTAAGGGTTTGCTTGCTTCGGAAAGTGGTACTTGCCAATATCCATTTTTTAGATCCAACGTGGTAAAATATTTTGCAGATTTTAACTTTTCTAGGATATGATTGATGTACGGTAATGGGTAGGCATCTTTTTCTGAGATGTCGTTGATTTTCCTAAAATCGATGCAAAATCTGTATCCGTTGTTATCCTTCTTTTTTACTAGAACGATGGGGGAACTGTACGGGCTATTAGATTTTTCTATCACGTTCTCTTCTAGCATCTTATCTATCTCATCGTTTATGATCTTCTGCATTGCCGGGTTTCGGGGCCTGTATCTTTGTTTGATCGGTGTATTATGTTTAAGTTTTATTGTATGTTCGGTTAGATGTGTTGTTCCTTTAATGTGTTTAAATTTCTCCAATTCGGTTAGTAACAATTCCTGTAATTGTTTTTTTTCGGTATTGTTTAGTGTAGTACTGATGTCGAGCTGCTCTCGTTTCGGACTGTTCGTGAATTCCGGTATGTATGACGGAATGTCTTCGGTCTGGTCGTCGGCCGCGGTATCGGTCGGTAGTTCGGTATATCTTCGGTCTGGTTGTCGACCGCGGTATCGGTCGGTAGTCGGTATATTTTCGGTCTGGTCTTCGACCGCGGTATCGGTCGGTAGTCGGTAGGTCGTTTTGTTATATATCTTGCTTCTCTGTTGGAGCGGATATCTTGCGGTTGGTGTTTCGTTGACCCTGGAATTGGTCGGTATTCGGTTATTGTCTGCCTTGTACGATCTGGATCTGTGTTCTGTCCTGGTTTGGTATTGTTCTCTCCTTCTTACGCGATTTCTATTTAAGATGTTTGATAAATCCAGGCCCCATCTTGTTATTTCATGCATTCCCAGTACTACTTCTGAAGCTAGGTTTGGTAAAAAATGTAGCTTGGCTTTTCTCCAAACGTTGTCTATGGAACATTTTGCTGTAAAACAGATTTCTATGTTGCTGGTTTTTCCATCTGCCAGCGTGATCTTTAAAGCTTTTCTGTCGCTTTTTGTTCCACATTGTTCCAATATTTTTTTACCTTTTTGTCCTATAAACGAATTTTGGGCTCCTGTGTCTATTAGTGCTCTTAACTTTTTACCGTTGCTGAACGTTATCGTTGTGTGGGGTCGTTGATCTGTATAGTGTGCGTAGCTGGAGGTTGTTAGGGAGGACTCTAAATGCTGACTGGGTTGCCTCCTTCTTGTCCAGTCCTGTTGGAGTTTTCCGATCGGCTTCTACATTGGCAGTTATTGGAAGTTGTTCCTCGGGTTCCGCAGTGGCTGCAGAAGAGTACAGCGATAGCTCTGCAGTTTCTTCTGTTGTGGCCTCTGCGGCCGCATCTCCAACAACAAGTCTGTCTGTCGAAATTCTGTATTTTGTTATTACGACTATTTGTCTGTGTCCAGTCACACCTTGTATTGTTTCTGTTATATATTTCTTTTTGGACCATATCATATTCTTCCGCTAGTCTGATGATGTCCTGTGTTGACGATACGTCTTGCCTCTTTATATACAACTTGTATTTCGGGTTCATATTGGTGTATATCCTGTTTAGTTCTTCTTGGTGATTGAATTCACCATGTCTTCTGATCATTGTTTGAATATCAATGATGTAGTCTTTTACACCTTCGTTGTTTCGTTGGAGTCGGTTCCGGATTTGAGCTTCCAGAGATTGCGTGAGAACGGAGGAAACGAAGAAATTGCGGAAATCTTGTTCGAAGTCTTTTAATTCGTTCCAATATTTATTATTGTTTCTGTACCATAGTAATGCTTTCCCGTTTAATGTTTCTGGTAGAGCTTGTAAAACGTGGGTGTCTTGTAGGCCGTAAGCTGTCTGGAGTTCTTTCAACCGTTCTATGAATTCTATTGGGTCTCTTGAACCGTCAAAGTGTAACCCCCATTTGCGTACTATTTCCATCTTTCTTTGTCTGTCTTCCATCTGGTTTTCTTCTATTTCCTCTAGGTTTTGGCCTTTTTGAGTTGGTGCCTTGATGATCGCAACTAATCTCGCTCTTAGCTCGCTGAAATTCCCTTCCGTCGACTGTTCTCTGTTTGTTAATTCGGCTATAAGTTCGTCTTTCTTTAATAGGTACACCCAACTAACCTTCGACGTTTCCGGAGCGTCTGTCATTTTTGAACTGTGAATCACCCTGTATTTGAATAAAGTTTGAAATGCAGTACTGTCTCATGAAAATAAAATTCGGAATTCGGTCGGTATTATTGTTTAAAACGAATTTTTCTGCTCGGGCGCCATCTGTGACGTCCTCTCGTAGGAGTCACTATCCGGGTAGCTTTTGGACAGTCAGAGACAGAGTTCAAAATAAAAATAAAACTTTATTGTCTTCCTTAAATTAAATTGACAAAAATCTTATGTACATATTTACAATTTAGTTTAGTCTTCTCAGTACCTGGCCTATTTATTCAAATTAAGTTTGACCTTGTCGTATGAAATTAGTGTTATCGGCAATCAAGTGTGTTTTCGGAATTTTACGTGAACGATGTGTCGATTTAATAACAGCGGACGATAGGTACAAAGGAAAGAAAGAAACTCAACACGTCCCTCAAGTGATTCGGGTTAATAGGACACTCCTCGACAGTCTCAACACGACTGCTTCGGAGTACGGGTAATGGAGAGCTCAACACGCTCTCCGGCTGGCGGTATGGAACGGAAACAACTTGTGAACTCAACACGTCCACAAGCCGGGGTAGGGGAGAAGAGAACCTTCAGTCAACACCTGACGATTCTGCCTCTATGAGGAAATAATGCGGTTTATATAGCAAGGTTTTGCCCTTTCTACTGTCGATACACTCCTACTTCATGGGTTGGTTCGCGCGCACGCTGGTTTAACGGTGATGGCTTGGACTCATCGTTACAGTTTTTTTAATCTTGAATGGTAACTGGCATTGTCAGTTGATGATTATTACAGAATTGGTCGGTAAGAAATCTTATTATTTGTTTCACAAAAACATCAGCAGTCATTTCTTCATGGTAGTCGTTCATAGAATTTCAAATAAAATTTAACAAGCCTCCATCAACAAATCCTTTATCTTCTCCAATATATATAATTAGTAAACAAATCTTCAATAAATGCCTGACCACCAGTTATAACCAGTTTATCTTGCCTAACTTTTTTTTACAAAATGCCCTTGATTAATTCATGTTTCACCTAAATAAAAAAAATTGTTTGCTTTCTCTCCTCAATTTTCAAATTTCCTCCAACAAATAATTTCTTTCTCTATGAGCGCAGATTTACCATTATTATTCTCATAAACAATTCCTAATTCACGTAAAGTTTTCCTCAATTTATCTCTTTTATATATGTATATTATATATAGTCGATCAGATAGCCAAGCGGGCTGGGCCAGTTCAAATCCCCAGCTCGGTGTACAGAAAAACAAAAAGGCTAACGCAGCAGTTTAAAATCAGGAGCAGAATAACAAGTGACGGCAATCTAGTTCTAGCAAACATGAAACTTAAGTTAAAACAGTTAAAAATAACTGCCAAAACACCAAAGAATCAATCTGAGAAAACTAAAAGAAACTGAAATATACCAACAAATCAAAGAACAAGTGCACAAAGAATATTATCAAGTAGAAAGGCAATAGCAATTGACATCAACAGATAAATGTAGGAGAGCAGAGGAGATCTTGATAAATATCACAAAACAAAAACTTCAAGAAGACACATCATCTAAAAATAAACAATGGGTCACACAGGAGATAAAAGAACTGATGACGGAAAGAAGGGCACACAAGAATAAACACGAACAACAGTACAAAAAAATTAATAAAATAATCAAAGAGAAAATCAAGAAGCTAAGGAACTGTGGCTATCAGAAAAGTGTGAAGAAATAGAAAGGTTAGATAAACAACATGGCAGTTTTAACATACATCGGAAAATCAAAGAGACAGCTCGCATATGCAAGAAGAACGGTATAAGAGAGCTATTCGAAGATGACGAGAAAATTGAGGTCATTGAATCAAGAGGAAGAAATGGGCCACCAATCACCAAAGACGAAATTGAGAAAGCGCTAAAACGTATAAAAAATGAGAAGGCCATGGGACCAGATGAAATACCTACAGAAATCTTGAGAATATTAACAAAAAATCATATGGGTACACTAATATAATTATTTAATGACATTTATTATAAAAGAGAGATTCCAAAAGAATGGTTAATATCAATACTCATTCCAATACCCAAAAAATCAAACGCAATGAAGTGTGAAGAACATAGGACAATTAGCTTGGTGAACCATATATTAAAAGTGTTCTTACGGGTGATACACGAACGTATCTATAAAAAGATAGATGATAGAATATCTCAAAACCAATTGGGATTCAGAATGGTTAATATCAATACTCATTCCAATACCCAAAAAATCAAACGCAATGAAGTGTGAAGAACATAGGACAATTAGCTTGATGAACCATATATTAAAAGTGTTCTTACGGGTGATACACGAACGTATCTATAAAAAGGTAGATGATAGAATATCTCAAAACCAATTGGGATTCAGAATAGGCTTTGGAACCAGAGAAGCATTGTTTACTGTACAAACACTAATCAAACGATATTGTGATGTCAATTGCGACGTATTCATGTGTCTAGCCTACTTTGAAAAATCTTTCGACAAAGTACAACACCAAAGAATGACAATAATACTGCAGAACACATAATTAGATGACGAAGACGTGAGAATCATTGCCAATCTATACCGATATCAGCAAGCCATAATACGAATAGACCAACAAAAATCGGAAGAAATACCTACAAATCGTGGAGTAAGACAAGGATGTGTGCTTTTCCTTTTACTTTTTAATTGTATTCAAAAAAATTCTTTAAAGAGGCATTGGAAGATGTAGATAAAGGCATATTTATTAACGGAGCACTTCTGAATAATCTTAGATACGCAGATGACACAATGATCCTTGCGGACAGCAGAGAAGGACTACAGATCTTGGTTGATAGCATTATCCAATACTGCGAAAGGTATAAAATGGCACTGAATACAAATAAAACAAAAATCATGGTGGTAAACAAGAACAAGATTGAAGAAGACAGTGTTTATGCTAAAGGGAAACTTTTAGGCAGGGTGCACAGATGTAAGTACTTAGGTTGCGAAGAATGGGATAGAAGTACGGAAATAAAATGGCGTATTGAGATAGCTAGAAGTGCTTTTAATAAAATGAAAGCAATATTATGCCATGGAAAACTCAACATTGAAATTAGAACTAGAGTATTGAGATGCTACGTGTTCTCTGTCCTGTTGTATGGAGTTGAGGCCCTTTTCTCTGTCGCCCTTTACTAAGGTGACAGAGAAAAGACTCAATAACTTTGAAATGTGGTGTTATTGAAGAATGTGGAAAATATCTTGGACACAACACATAACAAATGCGAAAACACTATGAAGAATGAAAAAAGATAAAGAAATACTCAACACTACAAAAAAAAATGAGCTACGTTGGTCACATACTAAGAAACGAGAAATACCAATTGATGCAACTGGCCATACAAGGGAAGGTGGAAGCCAAAAAAAGAATCGGGGAGAAGACGCACGTCCTGGTTGAAAAATCTGAGACAATGTAGTGGGAAAACGTCAATAGAACTTTTTAGAACGGCTGCAGATAGAGTCAAATAAAATATATGGCCAATACTGCAACATTCCATTCTAAAACTGTTAAGGTATATTCTTGATAAGCTTATTACGTAAATAAAATTTAGTGTAAAGACTTTTACCATAAAATTTTTCGAATTGTTTTACTATTTTAATAATTTTGCTTACGACTGGGAATGAGTTGAATTGGTCAAACTTATTGACTATGGGTAACTTGAAAATATTTACTTTATAAACTGAGAGGCAACACTATGGTATTATGTAGAAAACCAATATGTTTAGTTGTGTTACTGTATAGTTATTTAATATAAAATGTATATTTTAGAAAACAGTTCAGTTTCAAATATCCCGAGAGAAAACCGTTACTATTAGCAGTCGAAAATGAATGTGGAATTTTAAAAATGGTCTGTACTACCTTACGTCCCACAATGTTACCACACCCTGAACTAGAAACTTGGGAGGGTTGTGCTAGTTTTATAGCAGATCATATAAGGTTTGAACCAAATGAAGATATGCCCACATTCTTACCGAGGCGATTGTATTCTCCACATACTACATTATTGAGACAAAGTGGCCAATCTTTTGAAATTGCAACCCTCCTTTGTTCTGCTTTAATCGGTAAGAATTATTTTTTACATTTATCTATCAATTATTAAATCAGTATTATTTTAATAGTTAACACTGTTACACAATTTGTCTACAGTGTGTTGTTATTTGAATCATCTATTATATTTTTAGCCTACTAAAAAACTAATCGTTTGGCAGATGGGTTCAGTTCCTCAGATAACAATGGGGACAGAAAAAAACCTAAGTTTTTAAAGTTTTTAAACCACGGCTGATTGATAATTTCGGATTAATTACTTTTTTTTTGTGTATTCTAGGTTTAAATTCTTTTCTGTTGTGGTTAACATTTTTATAAAATTTTCTCGCTTCGCTTTGTGAATTGAGCCTTTCTAGTTCCTCTAGCTGGTTTTCTAAATGTCGTTTTTCTTTTGATTTAGTATCTTTTTCTCCGCTTGTCTCATCTGTTTATACTCCTCTTGATTTTGTCTTGTCCTTCTGTTTTGGTGTTTCCCATACGCCTGATTCTTTTTTTGAGTTTTCTGTGCGCATTCCGCATCATACCATTCTGTCCCCTTCTTTTCTTGTTTCTTCTCTCCTAAAACTGTTGTTGCTACTTTCTTCAGGATATTTTCGTACTCATTCCAGTAATTATCCATGTTTTTAACAGTACTACTTATTTGGTCTTCTAGTTTTTCTTTAAGTTTGTGTTCAAATTTTTCAACTATCTCAGGGTTTCGTAGTCTGTTCACCTCGAATTTATCTTTTTTGTTTCCTTTACCTTTTTTTGCGTTAGAGATTCATGCCATTAGTTTAGCTTGATTTAGATCATATTATAACAATAAAAAATATAGAATGTAAAATATGTAAATAAATACTAAATACTTTCCCAAACAAAGGTATTTGGTTACAGATTTTGTTTCATTTAATTTGATACGCCATCGTTTGGTCCAGATGTTATTTATTTTATTTTTACAAATATACCCACGTCGACCACTAAGAGATATTATCGGGGGGACATGTAAATATAACATCAAAATACATCAGTTTGGTATCAATGTAGTTTAGCAATTTTAAGATAATTTAATCAAGGTGCTTAATTGGAAGTGAGCATATTTTTTTACATTGTCACTCAGGGTACAAGCAATACTTTCGTTCTTGTATACTAGACACTCGATATTTATATATTTCACTGATAATTGAGTATTGCACTGGGTACACATCGGAGCAACCTCCTTATTGAAAATATGTTTGTGCGTAAGTAGAGTCTGTCCTATTCGAAGTCGGTTGATTATCACTTGGTCTTTTCTATTCCTCGGTAAGATGAGTGTAGTTCCTACTTGACCAAGACATCCGCAGTGTAATCCAAAGTAGCCTGCTACGCTCTTGTATGTCACCTACCCTGTTTAGTTTGTGATCAGTTTAAGGTCTTTGATTTCTGATAGCAATATACTGGTCGGTTATTGCATTGCTTGCGGGGTCTCCACTTCCTTATTGCTACTTATTCCCATATGGAAAGATATCTAGATAATATATTTTGTTAAGCCTGCAGATAGGATAATTCTTCTCTGATTTTGGAAAGTATAGCGTGAATTGTATATAACTTCTTACTTTAAGTAATGGGCTTATTGAATCCGTAAAAACAACAAATTTGTTTTTATGGATAAAACTACATTTTTTCATGGGCTGGTCAATTTTTACCATTTTTTGGTAAGTTCACCGGTATATATAAAGAAATTTTTTGGAATTTCCACGGAGAACTTGATGTTTTCGCAGATATAAGCTGCAATATGTCCTTTATCACATGTTCCCAAACAGATCTATTTTTAGTAAGGTATTTATTAACATTTGTAAAATTAATTGCGTAAAAAATACTATACCAGATAAATTAAAAAAAAAAATTTGAAATTATTTTTAGGTGTAGGATATAACGCTTTTGTCGCATCAGGTTATGCCATTAAAGATGTAACTTTAAGGATTATGGTTCGTGTTGATTGTCCTTTTCCCCCTTTTAAAGAAGAAGAAGAGAAGCCGGAAGTTAAATTTGTCGAAGAAAAGTACAAACTAAAACCGCCTAGAGACCTCAGAAGTAAATTTCTCATGATGATGGAGAAGAGAGAAACGGATAAGCTGTTGGCACAACAAGCAAAGATCATAGAAGAAGAACAGTAAGTTACTAAGATTAGGTACCAACAACCTTTTATAAATATTATCTTATAAGCACTGAATACAAAAATATTTTAACAGTATTTAGAGATAGCCAATGGATAGATAGAAACTACTACAACCTAAAATAATACTCGGTATACACCCACTAACATGATTTTATACTAAGTGACATAGTCACACACATTATTAAATAATTTTTTTTTTAAATTATGTACAATTATATAGGGGAGTAAAAGAAACAATTATTAAAAATTTTAATATGATTAAAATAACTTAGATGGGTAAGTCAATTAATAAAATATTTTGATGCACCTCCGTGGGCAACATACTGTTGATTGACTTGACATTGTGATTTGTATAATAAATTGTATTAAGGTAATACCTAAGTACGACTCTGATCACTCTTGATTTCTATCGATAAGACCGGTAAGACAAAAACAAACCCGGATCGACTCCTGGAAGGTTTAGGCCAGAAGCAGGGTACCTTTCCGTATACATGAAAAGTTGGATATATCAACATTTCTATTTTTTGTGGAACTTTTTGCTGAATAAGAATATGTAGCTCCTCCATCTCAAAAAGTGTATCCATTTGGAGTTAACAGTTAGCCCTAGACTCCAACACAGATCAGAGGTAATGTAAGTCGATAAAACCTCACCAGCTACAGGGGGTCATATAAGATGCCCCCATTTTCATTTTTTATTAATACACAATTTAAGAGTCTATTGCATTTACCTTAATAAATACCATAAAGATTACTTTTTAAATCCGGATGTTCAAATGTACTAATATCATTTGAAAAAGTTTCTACAGTTTTTAGCATTTGATCTAAGTGATTTCGAGTGGAAGCAATTAGTTTCAAATCATCCATATACTACAGATGATTAAGCTTCGCCACTACAGTGTTGTTGTTTTTAATGCTAAAAACTGAGTCAGTGGAGTTCAAAAGCTAGGATAGTGGGTTCATTCCTAGATAGAACCACAAGGGACTCAGCGAGTCTCATTGAAATAGGCCGCGGTTAATTACGATATTTTTCGTTTTGATATTGTTTTCACCAGGTATTTGGAGGTGAATTTTAGTTTTCCAATCTATCATTATATGTCTTAAGAAGGTCACTATATTATTATCGAGTTTATATATTCTTAATATATCTACCAGATATTCATGCAGCACTGAGTCAAAGGCTTTCTTATAGTCAATAAAGTTTTTAGCATTTGATCTAAGTATTTTCGAGTGGAAGCAATTAGTTTCAAATCACCCATGTACAACATATGATTAAGCTTCGCCACTACAGTGTTGTTGTTTTTAATGCTAAAACATGAGTCAGTGGAGTTCAAAAGCTGGGAGAGTGGGTTCATCGCTAGACAGAACCACAAGGGACTCAGCGAGTCTCATTGAAATAGGCCGCGGTTAATTGCGATATTTTCCGTTTTGATATTGTTTCACCAGGTAATTGGAGGTGAATTTTAGTTTTCCAATCTATCATTATATGTCTTAAGTAGGTCACTATATTATTATTGAGTTTATATATTCTTAATATATCTACCAGCCATTCATGCAGCACTGAGTCAAAGGCTTTCTTATAGTCAATAAAGGCAGTGAAGAGGTTTCTTTTTTTGGTGTATGCCTGGTTAAAAATGATTGAGTCGATAATAAGTTGTTCTTTGCATACCATGGAACCCTTAGCGCATCCTTTCTGTTGAGGTTCTATGATATTGTTTAGAGCGCAGTGTTGGTAGATATGCTGTGCTACACAGGATGTGACCAATTTATACAGAGTTGAAAGACACGTAATTGGGCGGTACTTGGCTGGATCTTGGGTATTATTTTGATCCTTCGCTATTAAATAAGTTGTTCCCTGATTTAGGAATTATGGTATTTCCTGCGGATTAGAAATAACACGATAAATTAGTGTTGATAAGCACTCATGAGCACTCCAGAACTTCTTAAGCCAGAAGTTTTGAACTCCGTCTGGTTGGATGGTATTGTGTTTAGCCTCTGGGATAAGATTGTTTCTTATAATTACCCAGTATTGATCAGCAACTTGTTGTTCAGTTACTTTAATTTCTGGGTAGTCCCTGCAAAATTCGGCATAGAGACTTTGTCGATACCCGATCGTTCCTTGACCGAGGTTTGTCACCTGGTAATAGAAGCGCAAAATATTCTCATTTATGGACGCGCTCCATTTCATGCGCTGCCTCGGTCGTCCCGCTTGAGGGAGCGCTGGCTGATGTTCCAGCGCAGCACCTTCAGCGAGTGGAGCTCTTGTTGTTGTTTGGCTCGCTTGTGGTTGTTCTTGACATTGTTGCGCCTTAGCTGATTGTATGACAGGGGCCCGCCTCCTCAACACCCTGCCACCGACGTCCCGCATGCTGTCACGTCCAGCGCCGACTCCAGACCACAGATTATAAGACAAGAAGATGTCAACCTTAATGTTAAAAATTGCCGATACGATTTACAGCGCCCTCTACGGTAGAATTCTACACTAAATGCTAATATCTTTGTAACTTACCTTAACGAAGGCCAAAAAAAAGAAGACAGAAATCTGTTAATGATAAGCAGGAAATTCAAATTTATAATTGTGACGCGGGAAATTCAAAATTATTGTAGGAATTCTCTATAATTTAAAGGGACACTGTCAAGATACATTGTAAAAATAAAAATATATCCGTCTGAACGTTTCAATCTATCACATTTTTAACAATACAAGTGTGTTGGTCGTGTTTGAAGTTAAATTCGTTAAAAATTGTTTAGAAATGAAATAAACCGAAACGTTCGGATGCAAGGAATTTTATTTTTACCACCATCTTGAACAAGTCCTATTAAATTATAGGAATTAAAATTTAATGGTTATAAAACAAACCATTATTGCTGTAATTCATTTCACACATTTGCATAACATAATTTTAACAGTGAGTAAATAAATCATAAAAATTCTATTTGGCAAATGTGAAGTTCATAGTTCATATTATGACAGAAGAAAGATAGAATAAGGTTGAATCTCACTCAAGCTAGGAAAAAAATAAAAATGTTCTATATAGTACAAGTGTTTTATTTATGGTGGTGGTGTAGATATTAAAACATAAAATACAAATAACAATGTTCAAAGAAAAATGACAATTTTAACTATAGTAATACAAACGTGAAAATATCAAAATTTCCCGCTAAACTAGGGAGAATAGATGCTTTTTTTCTATTTTTTAGTTTGTTGGGTAAATTTTAACATTTTAAGAACGATTTCCGGTTTAGAAGTCGAAACGTCAGTGTAAAAAATGTAATTTTGATTACAATTATTGTGGCTTATGCCCATAAACACAATTTCTAGTGAAAATATCAAACATAACATTTATAAAATAAAATAAAACTTATGCTCAGTTTTCCAATTACGAGAATGACGCCAAATAACAATTATTATAAGTATTAGTTACACTTGCCAAGGCGAACACAAAATTACGAATGCAATGGAAAGCAGACTTTTGTTTGCAAAAAGGACACACTGTATAGTCTTTTTACATTCATTTTCACATACTATTTAATTTAACGCTTTTTATGTTTACAAAAATAATCATAACAATATAATTGTATTGCATCATCAACGTTTTCATTATATTTTTCTTTTCCCCATAAAATTTTATTACAAATATTAGTATAATTAAAAATTAAAACATTGCAAAATGTGTCCATAACAAGTAGTTTTAATTCTTCCAAATGATCACAATATTCAAAATTTGGAAATAGATCAAAAAGACCCAGCCAAAGTTTTAGATTTTGTTTTCAATTGTTTTGGGACAAATGTTGGCGTAGATACCACAGCACATAGTGGTGAACGTTGTGTAGAGTATTGATAAATTTCTCATTACATTTAAATAAAACACAACCTTCATACTCTTTTTCTGTAATTAGTTTGTGTTGTGGTAGATCTTCTCCCTCATGCATTACATTATGAAAGCAGACAGTACATGTATGGCACATTGGTATTAGTTTTTTAGCAATGTATCCACTTACATATGATAACGCATCAATATTAACATTTGATGTGATGTCTGGTGGGGGTAAAAGCACCCTTTCTTGGTCAGAAGATCTTGTTTCTTTATATGTCTTTATAAGAAGCTGCTTTAAACCTACAAGACCTCCATCACTTTCATCACATTCACAATTTGAACTATTTGCATGTTGCTTTGCAAATTGATTAACAAGCAAGCTTTTAAAATAGGGAACAAAAGTAGAACATGTAGGATTGGTGTTTCTAGCTCCGTACTGCCTTACTTGACCAAAGAAATTCTCAATAGGATCTTGATTAAAGCATCGTGTAGCAAATGCACGATAACCAAGATCCCTAAGAACCCCTCGGATCAAATGAAACCCTTTCAAAGTGAAAATAACATTTTGCAGTACGGGAGGTCTAGATTTATCAAATTCTGATTTTTTTAAAAATTCCATTGACTGCAAAACTTGTTGTGCCCTAGTCCAAAAAATTGCTTGTGGTGAAGAACCGCCTGTTCTGATAGGTAATCGGTACCTTTTTCCTGGATTAGCCATTCTAAAGGTACCATTTAGACTATCAAACAATTTGTCCAAAAACAAGCAGAGTTCAGCAGTATCTTTTCCCTCTATTCCCAAACTTTTGCCACCCGCAGCAATATTACTAGTTGAATAATGATTTATTCTTGCAGCAGTCCCTACACTAAAAACTTGCGTACACAATGAAATTTTCATTTTTTTAATGAAAGATTAAAAAAGTCTCCAAAAGATAAATCAATATTATAGGCATCTAAAATATGTGACCATTTAGCGGTTCGATTCACCCCATTTAACGAAAACTTTAGGTTTTTTGTAAGAAGATTATTCCTAATACATTTCATTAGGTGAGGTGGGTCTAATATTAAAATTACTTGTATGTCATCAAATTCCACAATATTTTCACAATCATATATCTTCCCAGCTCTTAACCTATTTGCCTGTAATTCCTCTTTTAACATTTTCAAGGCCCTGACATTATTAGTACCTTGATCGCAAACCGATGCAATAACTTTAAATCCGGCACTGTTAGCCTTGCGCACAATTTATTTAAAATTACATACCAACTCAGCAGCGGGAGTTGATGAATTGCAGAACGTAAAAGCAACAGGTTGCTTCCACCTACTAAATATTCCTTTTAACATCCACACTGTGACATGATCTGCAATTTTATTGGTACGTTTAATACCATCATCACAAAAACCTTCTATCAAATCTTTACTTTGAGAGAAGAACAAACCTGGTTTGAGTGCCATTTCATCAAACATCAACAAGCACACCTTTGATCGATCAGAAATTCTTTCTGCACTCAAAGCAAGGGTCTGAAACACTGTTTCAGAAATGCCGGGTTCTAAATAAACTTGTTGTAACAACTGATGAGTAGTTTGAGAACTGGGAAGTAAAAAAATTGAACTCAGGAAACGATATGCAGTTGGCGAGCGTTTGTAAATAGCCAAACTTAGAACTTTATCCTCCAAACTAAAGCGCATTCCACGAGTTCGTCTATTATAATTTCTAATTTGACTTTTAAAAAAAGTATTTACAATAGGATCCAGTTTATTTTGAAGCAATAAATCTATTTTTTGGCTATTTATAATTTTCGTACATGCATCGAACGGGTTACTCCAAGTAAATTCAAGGGACCTGACCCTAAAACCAATTATAAATCATTAGCCCAAATAATTTTTATAATCTAAATCCTTCATACTTCTACTAATATTCAATATTCTAAAAAATATATTTTTAACTGGAATTCAAAACAATAATTTTTAAGTATTTCGTTAAATTATGAATTTGCTTTTACTTCAGTGTTTTATTTTGTACTGGGGTGTATTTACAGAAATTGCTGATATTTTTAAACCTTTTCCTAAGTTGGAATGTATCTTTACTTATTTTGTAAATTATTGTAAATTTCAATTCTTTGGAAATCATATCAATTAATTATAATTTAAATATTACATTACCTACCTAGAAATCTTTTAGGTGTACGAGGGACACACTGAACGTCCACTTCTATTCTACTTGTACTTGGAAGACTCATGAGGGATGTTTGTGGAGCAATATTTTCCTTATGATCTAGGTTCACTAAACCTGAAATAAATTAACACGTTAAGCAATGGCAATTCAACAAAACATAGAAATGAAGATTCTAACTAGTATGCTTAACCTCATTTAAAGTATAAAGTCGGAACATATTAAATGTAACTACAAAATAAAACATGAACTTTTGACTTATTATGGAATGTATGAGAATGTTCAGTTATCACAAAACTAGATATGTTTATGGTTTATGAAACTTTCAAATGTAACATAAAAGTCAACCTACCCGGTAGGTTCAGCCTTGGAATTGCAGTTTTAGCTAATCTATTATTATGCATTAAATATTTTGCCTCAAAATGGTCTTTACAAATGAAGTAGTTTTGTTTGTGGACTTCACTAGCTGGTTTTTCAAATATTATTTGATTGCCAGTGCTTTTAATCCATTCGAGAGCTTTAATTGTTTCCTTTGGGAATTTGTGCATAATCTTTTTATAGGCAGTACAATTAGGGACACTACATTTCCTTGATGTCACGTTGGTAGACATAATGTAGTTTCTGAAACATAATTTTTAAATTAAGTATCTGACTCATTATGAACATACACAATATCATTATTGAAAAGAATATACATAGGTTATTGAAGAAGAATTATACATACATTTATATTTGCATAGGATGATACATATATTCAAGAATTTATATCGTCTTTGGATTTGGATCACAACACAGATTATAAGACAAGAATCACATTTATCACAATAAAAACGAGATTTGAATATTCAACAATCCGTTGGATGACATGCGGATGACAGATGACACTGTTTGTGTTTTTAAAAAATTACAGGTCACCATCAATCATTACCTGGAGTGACATCTGTGCTAGAAAATATTACTAAAAACGTTGTCGTTGACAAGACTATTCAAGTTAACCCCCCCTGCTCCAGACGTACCTTGGCGATCCCCAAACAGCGACCCTAAACATAAATCACTAATTACCATTTTTATGGGTTTGCATTTTATACCTACTGCTAGGTGTATATTAATATAAAATAAATACAGTATTATTAATTAAACGTCTTGTTTCAAGAACAAAATATGATTGAAATATGGTAGTTCATATTTCTTTTTTAGATGGCGCTGGCGCCATTAGTATACTGGACTTACAGTGTGACCTGTCATCATAGACTTTTATATAGATAGATAGTATATACAAAAGTATAATATGTGTGAATTGACAATATGAACGAAGTAGATAAATTAAAATTATTAGATTTGTTTTGTATTATGCAATAACAATTTGTATTGTGAAAACTAGAAATCGAAATGTCGAAAAAACGTATTTTCTACCAAAATTATGGTTAGAAGTTCAAAGCACACCTGGTGGAAAACGCTTAGGCAGAATATGCATTTGAGGGGATAGATAGTGATATGTAGAAATGTAATTCGAGAAAACGCCCCTTATATGGAGAAACGCAGATAGAATGACAAAGATTATGATTTAAACATTTAAACATTTAATCAGTTACCAATTTGTCTTCTAAATTATTGTTATTCTTTTTATTGAATTTTATTATCTTATTATTTACCCAGTTAAACAACATTATTAAGTGTTATGTTCTTCTGCATATTTTAGGATTATCATTTTTAGATTCCTTTGAATCATACTTCGAAAATTTATAATATTGCACTTCCATTTTTGTATTGAATCATGTATTGTATTGATTTTGTATAAGTTTTTTGAATAGTGTATCCGTCAAAGTCCAACCTTCGACACCATACAAAAGAGTAGAGAACACATAACATCTCACTAATCTAATTTCCAGACTTAAAGTAATATTGTTTCCACATAACAGTTTCTTCATCTTAAAGAATGCAGCTCTGGCCTTCTCTATCCGTATTCTAATTTCTATGCTCATGTCCCAGTTCTCATTACGATTACAAGGTAAGTGATACTGTTAGTTCTCTCTAGTTGTTCACCATAAGCTGTTACCACTTTCGGTTTTATTGGCGTGTTACTGACGACCATCACCTTTGTCTTTGCGATGTTTAGCTTAAGGCCATATTCGTCACACGTTGTGGTAATCCTATTAATTAGTTGTTGAAGTTCTTCGTAATTACTTGCAATTAGCACTGTGTCATCCGCATATCTCAAATTATTAATATTGACGCCATTCATTTTTATACCACATTGAACATTATCCACTGCTTTATTGAAAACGAACTCAGAATAGATGTTAAATAGTAGCGGGGACAAAATGCAGCCCTGCCATACTTCTCTTTATATTTGAAGCTCTTCAGAAGTGTCCCGGCCAATTCTGATGTTTGCACGTTGATGCCAGTAAAGATTTTTAATAATGCGTAGGTCTTTATCATCAATACCTACCTGCTGAAGAATGCCTATCATTCAGTATGTTTTATTCGATCAAAGGCCTTCTCAAAGTCAATAAAACACATATATACTGGATGTCCCACATCTCTGCATCTCTGTACCATAACCTAAATACTACATAGTGCTTCTCTTGTTCCAAGGTTATTGCGGAATCCAAACTGTGTGTTACCAAGTTGTTGTTCTATTTTTTGGTACATCCTAGATTGCAAAATTTGTAGAAATATCTTTAAAGCGTGACTCAGCAAGCTGATGGTTCGGTAGTCACTACATCTTTTTGCATTTGCTTTTTTAGGTCTCGTCACAAAAGTCGACAGCCACCAATCCGTTGGTATATAGCCAGTTTCATAAATTTTATTAAACATATGAAGGAGAGATATTTTACCTGAACTTTCGAAGAGCTTTATTATTTCACTAGGTATTTCATCTAGTCCCGTCGCTTTCCGAGTCTTTGCTAACCGTATTGCTTGTTCAATTTTGTCCATAGCTATCAGGTCCTGTAACTATTTCGTTTATTTTAAGCTTGGGCCTTTCATCACTAAACAGTTCCTCAATATACTCTTTCCTTCTGTTTATTTTATGCAAATTAGTGATAATCAGGTTTCCGTCTCTATCAACGATGTTATTTGCCTGTTTTTTGTTCTAACCTGTCAGTTCTTTTATTTTTTTTATTGATATTAAATGACTCATGTTTTCTTCAATTCATGTCTGTAACTCTTCAATTTCTAAACATTTGTTTGCGAAGTATGTTTGTTTTGCAGCTCTTATTTTAGTCCTTATCTCTTTATTAATTACTTTATAAATTTTGACGTTTTGGTTCTTAAAATTGCGTCTTTTTTTCATCAAATTTAAAATCTCATCGTTCCTCCACTGTTGCTTTTTTTGACTGTTCTCTTTTAAGTTTGGAGTTCAGTTGCTTATAATCGTTTTGATTTGGTTCCAATGACACCCGATTGATTCTTGTTGTTCATAATTCTGAAAATTGCTCTCTAAATTGTTTGCAATCATCTTACTATTATCCTAAAATCCATATATAGTTTGTTATAGGATCGTTGTTGTTTTATCCGTTTAAGTTTTAATTTTATTTCGGCTAACAACAGATTGTGATCAGATGGAACATCGGCACCAGGAAAAGTTTTTACATACTTTACTGCATTTCTGTAACGCTCACTGATAGTTATGTAGTCAATTTGGTTTCTGACAATATTACGGGGAGTGTCTGCTGAAGATTTTCAGGTATATAATCTCCATTTAGGTAGTTTGAAAAAGGTGTTCATTATACAGAGGTTATGTTCTTTGCAAAAATCTGCGAAATAATCTCCTTCATTTCTATCGCCCAGTCCATAACATCTGATAATGTTACTTTGTCTGCCTTTTCCTAATAGCATTAAAGTCACCCATTAGAATGGTAAGATCTTTAATCTTGAGTTGGTCAGTAACAGTATTTACATCGGCGTAGAACTTTTCAAGTTCTTCTAGTTCACTTTTCGCTGTCGGTGCATACACTTGTATTAAATTTATATTTCTGGGTTCTGGGTTTTGCGTTCAACTAAATCATTATGACCCATTCAGATACCTGGCATATCGCCCTAACACAATTGCTAACCTCCTTTAGACTATGAATCCTACACCATTACGATAATAATTACTGTCTTCTCGTGCATAATATACTTCATGATCATCCACATGGCATTGGCCAGATCCGGACCATCGCATTTCAGTAATACCCAGAATTGATATTTACAGCCTTCTCATCTCATTTATGGCATTGTGTGTTTTTCCGGGTTCAAAGAAACACCGTACATTCCATGTGCCTATTCTACAGCTTTTTTTGATATTAAATTTGGCCAAGCGGGAGATTCTTCGCACCCCTGCCCCATTTAAGAGGCGCCCGTACTCGGGGTTATCGTTTAATTCCTCAGCCTTATTAATAAACCTGGGAAAAATAGTGTAGTAGTCATTCCCTTGGCTTACTACACCGCTGTGTACACGCTGTTTAAGTAGTTACCACCGCAACGGGTACTGTTATGTATTGACCGTTCTGGCCTACATGACTTCCGGACTTCCTTAATTTAACCAGTTTTATCTTTTCATTTCCATTTCTGGAAAAGCTCTTAAAAGTGTAGTAGAAAAAATTATTTAAATAATATGAAGAAAATAGGAGCATGTTTTAAATAATGACTGATTAATAATTTTTTGAATGAAAACTTTGTTATATATAAAATATTATTATAGGGCACAAAGATTGGAAGAAGAAGCCCGTCCGCCCGACGATTTAGAAGGACAAAGAACACATGCCTGGGTTATAGTATTACCCCCAAATAAACAAATTCAGGAACCCTTCTTTATTGAACCTAGTACAGGATTTTCTCACCCATTAACAACAGATATTTATTTGGGAATCGAAAGCATCTGGAACCATCAAAATTATTACGTAAATTTACAAGATTGCTGCGAGGGACTATCAAATATCAATTTTGATTTACAGAATAATGAGAAATGGATACATTTTTTAATAGCTGAGCCCCTGTTCCAGCGACAACATCGGCCCAGAGAAATAGGAGATGATGATCTCGATGCAACCGAAATGTTGGAAGAGAAGCATCTTGACATGCCGACGTCTTGGTCAATGAAGTTGAATGTACCACACGAAATATTAAAAAAGCGGTTTCCAGAAGGTTAGTTATTCTGGTTTTGTGTTAGTTGTAAGTATCTACATTTTTCGTTTTATATGTGTATTTTAAGTTTGTATCTATTTTACAATTTATAGTCTTAACACTGCTCTAGCATAGAGATGAAACAATACGTGTTTATAGTTGTATTATAACTTTTATACGTTTTTTTTTTATTACTAGATATGCTCCTACTTCTTTTTGCTACCGTAACACACACATACGCACAAATACACACACACACACACACACACACATATATATATATATATATATATATATATATATATATATATATATATATATATATACAGGGTGGTCCTTAAGTAATTATACAAAAAGAAACCGCAGATTCTATACTTTAAAATATTACGATTTAAGCCAACTTGCTTTTATAAAATGTTAATATTAAAAAAGATACAGGGTGTTAAAGTGGAAATTTAAAATTTTATTTTTCTCTATAACTTTCATGTTTGTAAACATTTATATACAAAAATTTACAGCTAAGTACTATTTAATATCTGGAATTATAATTTGATGAATACTTTAATATAGCTAATAGAGGGCGCCACATATGCCACATAAGTGGCATAAATTTGCACTTAACTTTTTTGTTCTTTAAGTTACCGGTATTTAAAATAAAAAGTATTAAAGATACATTATTTTCACAAAAAAATGTATAATTGTTAATAACTTCAAAACTCAATAATTTTCGAGATAATCGCATTTTACAAATCAACTGCATAATTCTGATTTAACGCAATTACTCCAAGCAATGAAAGAAAATTAAAGAAAAACATCAATACTTCTGAATTTTGTTATAAAATACCTTAATAAAGTCAATAATTAACGAAATATTAAATAAAATAAGTATATCAGCAGGATAATTAATAATAGGATTTGATAAAATAACAGAATAATTGGATTTTACATCAAACATTTTATTTTAATTTATATTAAATTAAAGTCATAATCAAAACATTATATTTGCAAATCAAATTAAGAAATAGTTAAACTAAAAAACATTAAACTTTTTGTCAAAGTAAGTGTTCACTATGTCCACCATTTTCTTTAATTCATTTGTCAATACATTCCATAAAATATCGTCTCATATTAAATAGCTTCATTGGTTCTAAAGAAACTGCTGCAGTATTTATTATAAGTGTTATAAGTATAATAAGTAATTTTTTGAAATGTTTATGAATTAAATAATTGTACTAATATCTCACCACAAGAATATGACTACCATGAATAATCCAACGTTCAGGAAAGTTTGAAGAAGTATTTAAATACTGTCTCACTCCGCTTTCTCTGTAATGTAATGGTGTATTATCTTGTAGAAACCACATATTTCGCCTTAAGTTTGATGACAAATCTTCCAATAAATTAATAAAATCATTTTGTAAAGAATGTAAACAAATCTCACCATTCAAATCGAAAGGTAATTCGCATATCCGTAAAACATCATTCAAAATTAATATTTAAAATGCATGTCCTATGGTTTGGAACCATTGATAATTATTTTTTACGGATATGCGAATAATCTTGCAATTTGAATAAAAAGATTTACTTATATTTTTTATATAATGATTTTATTGATATATTGAAAGAATTTTCATCAAATTTAAGGCGAAATATGTGGTTTCTACAAGATGGTAAACCATTACATTACAGGGAAAGCGGAGTGAGACAGTATTTAAATACAACTTTCCTGAACGTTGGATTGTTCATGGTAGTCATATTCTTGTGGTGAGATATTAATATAATTATTTAATTCATAAACATTTCAAAAAATTATTTATTATACTTATAACACTTATAACAAATACTGCAGCAATTTCTTCAGAACCAATGAAGCTATTTAATATGAGACGATATTTTATGGAATGTATTGACAAATGTATTAAAGAAAATGATGGACATAGTGAACACTTACTTTGACAAAAAGTTTAATTTTATTTACTTTAACTATTTCTTAATTTGGTTTGTAAATAAAATGTTTTGAGTATGACTTTAATTTAATACAAAACGTAAAATGTTTGATGTAAAATCCAATTATTCTGTTATTTATCAAATCCTATTATTTTATTCTGCTGATATATTTATTTTATTTAATAGTAGTTGATATTGCGATTATCTCGAAAACTGTTGAGTTTTGAAGATATTAACAGATATACCTTTTGTTTGTTAAAATAACGTATCTTTAATATTTTTTATTAAAAATATCGGTAACTTAAAGAGCAAAACAGTTACGTGCAAATGTATGCCACATATGTGGCATATGTGGCGCCCTCTGTTAGCTACATCAAAGTAGACATCAAATTATAATTTCTGATATTTAATAGTACCCAGTTGTAAATTTTTATACATAAATATTGACAAACCTAAAAGATACAGGGAAAACTAAAATTTTAAATTTCCCCTTTAACACCCTGTATCTTTCTTAATATCAACATTTTATTAAAGCAACTTGACTTAAATCGTAATATTTTAAAGTGTAGAATCTACGGTTTCTTTTTGTACAATTACTTAAAGACCTGTTTTATATATATACAGAGTTGGGGTTAAGTATGGAATCAAGCAAATATCTTTGAAACAAAAAAGATGATAGTTATGCAAGTACAATAACGCATAACGCAACTATAGCCATATCTTTTGTTTATATTTTACCTTCCACTTTTAATCCTTTTCCTTTTTTAATCCACCCACTTTTTTAATCCACCGGAAATACTTTTAACTTATTTAATTTTAATAACACCCTATATATTTTTGATATATTTACGTACTTGGTGTAAAAATTTTCTGTGTATTAACAGGGCGATTTCTTTTTTGGCTCTCGTTTCTTTCGTATCACCACTGTAAATCATCAGATAGTCATCTAGCATTATTTGACCCTGTTTCTATAAGCTGTATGATTTTAAACTGTGTTAGTAGGCTGCTAACATTGCACCACCCAAACTACAGCGTATACACTCCCTCACTAGTAAGTACCAAAAGATACTTAGTAACGATATCCTGCCCAATCACCAAGATATGGATGCTGCCAACGGTAACCGTTTACGCTCCAGACGACCGCCAATAAAAACAGCAGAGATTGCAGTGGAAAATGAGTTCAACTTAATGACTACTTGGACTCGAGAATGGATGGAACAACAAAATAGCAGCATACCCTGCATCACACAAAAACCACCAGGTTTTAACTTACCACGCAACACATGGACTATGGACCGAATCAGAACCAAACACAGTTTATTTGATGCAGATATGGTTTATTATGCACAAATGTGGTAAACGACCATCCCCACTCTGTGACTACGGACAACCATAAACCATTTATCACAGAACAGTGTCCCACAAGATCCTATCAAGGCAAGTGAGATGATTTCCTAATGGTGACTTCAGAGTCGATAGAATATATAAATAAGTTAGATGTTCGTTTGTAAACATATACAGTATGGTGAAAATGAAAGGAATAAATTCGTTATTTCGTAAACCGGAGACTTTAAGGAAAAATCCTAAAACCCGTCGATTTTTATTTTTAAATAAGCTATTCGTAAGAATACATTTATATTTTTGACGTCATCTATGTGAGAGTGATGACGTCATTGCTAAAATTTTTAAATAGAAAGGGGGTATTGTAATACGTCATTTGAATGGTCTTTTAAATACCTATTCAGCCATATCAATATGTCTGAGTATTTGATGTTTGTAATTTTGAGTTTAAAAAAATTATTAAATATTTATTATTACAATAAATATTTATTAAGTATTGATATGATGTATTATTGACACCCAAAAATAAATTTTATAAAGGCCATCACTGGTCTTTTAATTTACTTTTTACCTTTTTAAAAAAACTAGTTAGCTTATCAATATGAACATTGATAGTTGGACATTCAAACTTAATTATCTTTCTGTCAAGTGATTAATAGTATTATTGTAGTAAACGTATTTAAAAAGTCTTTGTATCTTTGAACATGAAGCTAACTGAAACGCAAAAATTGAAATTCTCATAATTATTGGTTATGGAGATAAAACACGTACGCAGAAAGAAGTATGTGCGTTATTTAATAATAAATACCCCCGTCGAGAACCAATTTCACAATCCACTGTAAGCAAAATTGAGAAAAAAAATAGAGAAACGGGTCATGTTAAAGACCTTCCTAAAGTTAGTAGAAAATCAATATCTGAAAACCAACAAGTAGACGTTCTGTTAGCTTTTCAAGATAATCCTCATAACAGTTCACGGCAAGTAGCATTAGATAATGACATGGACCATTCAACAATTCTTAAACAGCTAAAGAAGGAAACGTGGCATCCCTACAAAGTAAGTTTAGTAGAAGAACTTATGGAAGATGATTTTGATAGACGAATTGAATTTTGTGACATTATAATGGAACGAAATAACAGAGATCGGATGTTTTTAAAAAAGAATATTTTCTCTGATAAACCTACATTTCTACTAAACGGTCATGTCAATCGTCAAACTTATCGATACTGGGCTACGGAAAATCCACACTGGATGCAAGAGTACCGTACTCAATACCCAGAGAAAATTAATGTTTGGGTGGGAATAATAGATAATAGGTGTATTGGACCATACTTTTTCGAAGAAAACTTAACAAGTCCTCGATATTTAGAATTTCTTCAAAATTTCTTGCTTTCAGAATTAAACCGATTGTTTCCAAACAATCAGAAATGATTTATGGCTACAGCAAGATGGTGCGCCTCCACACTATGCTGTCTTGGTACGCAACTTCTTAAGCAACGTCTTTCCACGGTGGATAGGTCAAAGAGGAACAATAGAATGGCCGCCTAGGCCACCTGATTTGACTCCTCTTGATTTCTTTTTATGGGGTTATTTAATTTAAACTTATGGGTAATTTGTATCAAAATAGACCACAAAATATCAATGAACTGAAAGAAAGAATACGTAATGAGGTTGTTCAAATAACTCCGGAAGTTTAAGAGAATGTTAGAGAAGAGTTCGCGGCACGCCTTTCTCATTGTATTTTAGCTGAAGGTAAACAATTTGAGCACTTAATTTAGGTTTCGTTGTATTTATTAAATAATACTTAATAAATATTTATTGTAATAATAAAAATTTAATTATTTTTTTAAACAATTACAAACTTTAATTACTTAGTCATATTGATATAGCTGAATAGGTATTTGAATACTGGACAAATATAGATATCATTAAAAGAATAAACCAAGAACGCCAACTTTTCGAAACCATCAAGAAAAGGAAAACGGCGTATCTAGGTCACATCATGCGAAATGAAAAATACCAGTTCCTCCAACTTATAATCGAGGGTAAAATTGAAGGCAAGAGAGGAATGGGACGCAAGAAAATGTCCTGGCTCCGAAACATAAGGCAATGGACAGGGATTAACGACATATAATCTCTGATACATATTGCAAGAAATAGAGAATTAATGGAAAATGTGATCGCTAACATCCATTAGTGGATTTGCATCTGAAGAAGAAGAAGAATAGGTATTTAAAAGACCTTTCAAATGATGTATTACAATATTTATGCTTTTTTTTTCAAATTTATGCTTTTTCTCATTCATGTTTTTTGAGCGCAGTGATGTTTTTGTCAGATTTTGAAAACGAATTCTAGATGAAAGCAGTTGATTGGTTTGTCCAATATAGACACCTTCACAGTTAGTACATGGTATCTCGAACATATGATTTTTTGAGTTTTGGAGTTTAGTTTGGTAAAATATTTGATTAAAAGGTTGCTGTTTGCTGTTTGTTGCCTTTATAAGCCACTGTTACGTTATATTTGGCAAAATGATTCGTTAGTTGTTCGGATAAACCTTTTATATACAGAAAAGTTGTATACGAAGTCTTGATACTGTTGATTTTATTGTTATTGATATTGTTGTAAAATTTATTTAGTCTTGATTTGAAAATAGTTTCGATTAGATGTTCTGGATATGCATTATTTAGAAAGGCCTTTTTATCTGTATTCTGGATCTGTTAGTTTTACAGATCTATCAGCAACACTTTTAATTACAGACTTTTTATGGGAAAATTGATGATGAGAGTTAAAATATCGTGAAGAATATGTTTCTTTTGCTAACTACATAGTTTTAACCGTGTTATTAATGCGATGTAAGGTGATATTAAAAAAATTGATTTTATTATTCTGTTAAATTTCTATAGTAAACTTTATTTTTTGATGGTAACTGTTAAAATTATCTAAAACTTCGTTCAGTTTAGATACTTCTTATCTAAATTTTGATTCAAGGTATTTTTCTTTAATCATATTGTATAAAAGTGACATTTAGTCTTCCAAATTAGCGTCCAAATATTTTAAAGTCTTTCCTGCATATTTGTTTTCTTTTCATGGATATGTTGTCTTATTAGTAACCTGAAGTGAAGCCTTCTAATACGACTTATTTTAATACCATGGAACGACTGAAATGCTTCTAAATATACATTTTTTAGGTTTCTATGAGTTTTTACATTCTTCGTTTTATTCTTTTTACACAGACATGACTCTGTTTGTTTTTCAATGTGCCTCCAGTAAGTTGTCGTTCCATCGTTTTTGTGGTCTTCCTACTGATAGTCTAGCTAGTGGGGAATGGTCTCTTGCCGTCTTTACTACTTTATTTGTTGTCATTTGGCTTATGTGATCGTTCTATTCTACTCTTCTATTTCTTACATAGTCGTGCGGCTTTGTTTGCTTTATTAACGTGATTTTCCACTTCTGTTTCGAATCCTCCATAGCTATTTAATGTGATGCCTAGATATTTAAACTCACATCACTTGTTATCTGACCTTTCAGCACCAATTTACTTCTTAGTTAATTTGCTGTTATAACCATGATCTTTGTCTTTTTGGCGGTTATATTAAATTAGTGCAGCATACGTTGTAAATTATCTTTACTTTGACAGAGTAGTATTGCATTGTCTTCATAGCAGATTATTTTAAGTTGTTTTTTTCCTATTTGGTATATTGTTTTACTATTTGATCCATAATCAGGTTAAACAATAGAGGACTCAAGGAATCTTCCTGTCTTCCATTGGGTCTGTTATTTCATATTGAATCTTTAATAGGGTCAGTTATTTCTTCTTCTAGTTCCACTTTTATTGTGTTGTTCTGGTAGATATTTTCGATTGTTTAGATTATTCCTAAAGGTGTCTCTTTTGCTACAATAAGTGGATAAATTCCTTTAATTTGACCTGATCAAATGCCTTTTTAACGTCCACAAAACGTAGATATGGTGGTTTGTTTTATTCTTAAGATTTCTCTTGCACTTTCTTTATTGTAAATATAACATCGGTGCACTATCTTCCCGACCGAAAACCTTGTTGTTCTTCTGTTAATGTTGTAATTTCATTTAGTTTATTTGTTATCACTTTGGTTGTTATTTTTATGGTTGTATTTATTAAATTAATTCCTTTGTAATTTTCCGGGTTCAATTTATCTTCCGTTTCGAGGAGAGATATTTGGCTACTTGATCGCCATTCTTGAGGAATTCTGTTTTGTTCTATTATTTTTTGGATAAGTTTTAGCAGTTGTTTGGTCAGATCTGGTCATTCATACTTTAGGAGTTCGTTCGACATTCTGTCCTTTCCTGATGATTCTCTATATTTTAATTTTTTAATGCTTCTTTTACGTAATCGTTCTTAATATCTATTTCTTCGTTTGTCATCACCTCTGGTGTTGGTGGTTCATTATCGTGACCTTTAGCAAATTGGAATCGAAAGTAGGTAGTTTGTCCATGTTTCCTTCTGAATGTATTTTATTTTTATTAGTTTGTTCAGTACTTTTCTTTGTCTTGTGTTTCATTATCAATATTTCTTTCTTTCTGTATTTCGTAGAAGTAGTATTCCATCTGTTTTAAGAAGCTCTGCCTTTTTATTTGTAAATAACTAAACTAAACTTAACTAAAATATTTGTTTAATTTCTAATTCGTTTATAATGAACGTATGCCTGTTGTGTTTGTTGTGTTCTGCATTGTAAAAAGGGCTTTGTTTTCTTCACATTTTGTCTTCAATTCCTCTTTAAACCACGGTTTTTTGGATTTGTTATTGTTGCTACTTTGCTCTCTCCATGTGATTCTGTTGCTGAGTTAATTATGTTATTTTTGAGTTTTTTCCAGCTTTCCTCGATGTTATCGGTTTCTAATATTTCATTCCCATCAGTGTTTACATTGTTGCAGGTAATTAATTATTAAAAATCCTGCTCGTTCTTAGTTTCCAGTGTTCTCAAATGAACGAATATCTCTATAGCTTGATTATGCAAGCGGTCTGTACACTTATGCTTACATTTTAAATCAAAGAGTTTCGATAAAATAAACCTTACTTTATTACATAAAAAACGCAATTTATAAAACGCATACATACTTTATTTTTACTGAACGTTATGTTAATAATAGTGTCGTATTATTTTAGTATGGAACTATACAGACTTCAAAACGTATCTTAGCTCCAATCAGGGCCAACAGTGATAACTGGCACAACTCTACCTTTGTAATCAATTATATTATTCACCTTTGAGTCTAGCATTTTTCACGATAAATCTTATCCACTTAGTTTCATTTTTTACTTTTATTCCGTCGCTAGATTTGCCAAAAGTGGGGTTATTTAATTGGGGAGTCTTCTTCTTCTTCTTACGGTGCCTATCCATTCCGGATGTTGGCGATCAACATGGCTATCCTAACTTTGCTTGCTGCTATTCTAAATAGTCCGGTTGTCGATGTATTAAACCACTTTCTTAGGTTTTGAAGCCAAGATATTCTTCTTCTCCCTGGTCCTCTCTTTCCAAATACCTTGCCCTAAAGAATGAGTTGCAACAAGCCGTATCTCTGTTCATTCCTCATAACATGGCCAAGATATTCTAGTTTGCGCTCTTTGATGGTGTTAATAATCTCGCATTCCTTGCCTATTCTACGTAGGGCCTCAACATTAGTCACACGATCCACCCATGAAATTCTTGAGATACGTCTGTAACACCACATCTCGAATGCCTCGAGTTTTCTTAAGGAAGCTTCGAAAAGTGTCCAGGCCTCTACTCCGTATAATAAGGTAGAAAATACATAGCATCTAATGAGAGAGATTTTTGTAGCAAGTGGTAAATCATGACTTCTAAAAAGAGACTTCATCATTATGAACGCTGATCTCGCTTTTCCTATGCGTTGTTTTATTTCACTGGAGTGATCCCATTGGCTGTTAATGTTGGTACCAAGGTATGTGTAGCTATCCACTTCGTCAATTTTATGTTGGTTAACCAAAAGCTGTGTATTTAATATTTTGCGCTTACTGACTACCATGTATTTTGTTTTTTGCAAACCGTTCAGACTATCTGCAAAAACTACTGCGTCGTCGGCATATCTAATGTTGTTTAGACGCATTCCGTTGACTAATACGCCTTCTTGTAGTTCTCCCAGCGCTTGCTCGAAGATATATTCAGAGTATTGTTACGATTTTAAATGTTATGGCATATAGAACTGTAAATATTTTATGACTAATTCTTTTTTATTGATTCTCGTAATTTGTAGGTCAAAATATACCTGAGCTTAGCTACCAGTTGTTTACAGAAATCTCTAGACACTAATTTTAGTGAGTCATCCACGTCTCGAGGTTGAAAAACGAGTCGAGCGCCTTCACCAAAATACGAGACTATTCAGGAAGTCCGCCGAATTCTCTAGATGAAAACAGTTGTGTATATAAATGAAAGATTTTTATTTGGCAGCCAGTCATAAGAAGATCGGGGAACGCGGTTTACTTGTAACGAAACGAAAATAAATTATTATTTGTAATATAAATTAGAATTAATAAAGACTTTAATAAATTCGTAATTAGTTATCGTGAGTTTTAATAAATTAGAATATAGACAATAAATTACAATAAAGACAAATAAATTAGAACTATATAAACGTCACAATGGTGCAGAAGTGGGATTGTAGATAAATTTAATTTGATTTTTGAAAAAGACTTTTGAACTTTTGAAAGGTATTGTTCGTCGGGAACATCCGCGTAGTTCAGTAGTGATCGTTGTACGAAAGAACATTTAAAAAGTACGTGTGTGCCTGACCAAAGATGCTGCTAGTAGAACTGTCAGTAAAACAGTTGCGTGAGCAACTAGAAGAACGCGATGAAGACTGCAGCGGATCCAAGAAGATCCTCCAAGAACGACTAAAAAATGTTCTTAACAAGAATGGAGATGACCCAGAGACATTCCAGTTTCAATCATCAGAAGAAACAGTTTTAACAAAAATAAATGAGAAATTTGAAAATGTCTCGCAAATGATCGAACAAACTTCTAAAAAAACTGATGAAAGATTCGATGAAACGTCTCAAATTATTAAAGAAATAGCTAGACAAAATGACGAGAAAATTGAAAATATGTCTAGAAGATTCGAAGAAGTATGTATTCAGAATGGTGAGAAGTTTGAAGAAGTCTCTAAAACATTTGATAAAGTTGAAGAGAAAATCAAACAGTTAGAGACCATGATAACTAACACGAGAGTGCTACCACCAATTAATACGGTAGCTTTAGATCCGGTAGAGATAAAAGAAGACGAGACGAAATGTAAGTTGGAAACGCGGCCGAAATTTGAAGGATGTAGAGTTTCTGTTCATGTTAAAGTTCCAACTTTCGACGGAAAATCATCATGGAACAACTACATGAAACAGTTCGAATCAGCTGCAAGAGCGAATGGATGGTCAGAAAAAGAAAAGGCTGTAAACCTGACTATAGCTCTTCGAGGAGATGCCTTAGATGTGCTCCAGACCATAGCCGTAGAGGAGACGGATGATTTCGAACAACTGAAGAAGAGGTTAAATATGCGATATGGCCACGAACACTTGGAGCATGTATATCAGTCGCAACTCAAAAATCGAAGACAAAAGAAAGATGAGGCTCTTCAAGAATATGAAGTAGATATCGCCAGATTAGTGCGATATGCTTATCCAACAGCTCCCGAAGACATGATGGAAAAGTTGGCCGTTCAAACGTTTATTGATGGTCTTCGTGATCATGAGATGCAAAGAACACTACGATTAGCTCGTCACAAGACGCTGGTTGATGTCTTATCCGCCGCCCTCGAATACGAGTCAGGTACGCAGGCCTCTGGCGGTTACAGTAAAGTTAGGACTGTAAAAGAGGAAGAAGATGAAGATAAACTGGACCAGCTCGTTAATATGATGAAAAGCATGACATACAAGAAGACGAAGACCATAAGATGCTGGAATTGTGGCGAAATAGGACACGTACGAAGTTCATGTAAGCATCCTAGGTACGACACAAATCAAGAAACTCACCATCAGGAAAACTAGAACGGGTCGGCCTTAGGGGGGCAGCTTCGACCCAGAACTTTTCCAAAGACCCTCTCATACTAATAGCTTCTTTGAAATGTCGTGAAGATAGTGTATATGTAGATGGAGAAATAAATGGTAAAAAGCATACGTTGTTGGTGGATACCGGAGCGACAAGAACCATTATTCGCCCGACAGTTATAAACAGCCAAAAAAAACTGTTACCAACGAGGTTGCGACTTCGGACCGCCACAGGTGAAAATGCCAACATTCATGGAGAAATCCAGGTACAATTAGGAATTGGAGCAGAAAAGTTCGTCCATACTGTTATAGTTGCTGACATCGAAGAGGATGTTATATTAGGAATGGACGTAATGAATACGCATGGATTCCAATTGGATTTTAAGAATAAGGTAATCAAAGTTGGTAACGAGGAGGTATTTCTCCATCCACATGATGACAACACTATGCAAGCAGCCGTTAAAGAAGATACAGTCGTGCCTGCGAGAAGCGAAACGATAATAGTAGCGCGGCTACAGGGAATTGTGGACGAAGGAATACCTGTTATGATGGAGCCTTGGAATCATGACGACGAAGTTGGCCGTGGAATCATAATTGGAAAAGAATTAGTGACTTCGGCTAAAGAAATTCCTGTGAGACTTATTAATGTCAATGACTACCCAGTGACCATCAAGAAAGAGACAAAAGTAGGAACTTGTGTACCTGTCACATCCATAATCCGTCATACAACAACGTCTGATAATTCCAACGATAAATTTGATCAAATGGTTGCGGTTGCTGGACAGTCTCTGAATCAGATTGAGAAAAGGAAATTAAGGGAATTTCTTCGGCAGTATCGTGATATTTTCGTACCGAAAGGAGGAAAGACGGGAAGAACTACCGTTGTTAAGCATAAAATTGATACTGGTAATGCTAAGCCAATTCGTCAAACAGCTCGACGATTACCACAGGCGAAAAGAGAGGAAGCTGAAACGATTGTTCAGGAAATGAAGAAAGACGGGGTGATAGAACCTTCTACGAGCCCATGGGTCTCTCCGGTGGTCCTGGTTAAGAAGAAAGACGGAACAACGAGGTTCTGTGTGGATTACCGTTTGTTGAACAACGTTACCAAGAAAGATAGTTATCCTCTGCCTCGGATCGATGACACATTAGACACATTGGCTGGAAGTAAATTATTTTCTACTTTGGACTTGAAGTCTGGATACTGGCAGGTAGAAATGGACCCGGTAGATAAAGAAAAGACAGCCTTCACCACAGGATCTGGATTATGGCAATTCAACGTTATGCCATTTGGACTTTGTAACGCTCCTGCGACATTTGAGAGGCTTATGGAAAATGTGTTGAGAGGGTTATCTTGGAAAACATGCCTAGTTTATCTAGACGACATAATCGTCTTGGGGAAGACATTTGAAGACCATCTGAAGAATTTAGAAAACGTTTTTAATCGACTTAAAGCTGCCCAATTGATGTTAAACCCCAAGAAGTGCCAGCTATTTCAAGGTAAAGTCAATTATCTGGGTCATATAGTCAGTAAAGAAGGAGTGGCCGTGGATAAGGGAAAAATCGATTCTATTAAGGAATGGCCAAAGCCAACTGACAAACATCAAGTGAGAAGTTTTCTGGGACTGTGTACTTACTACCGGAGGTTTATTAAGAAGTTTGCAGATATCGCTAAACCATTAACGCGACTTACAGAGGAAGCAAGAGAATACCGCTGGGATGTAGACTGCCAGAATGCCTTTGAAACCTTAAAAAAGCATTTAATCACAGCACCAATTTTAGGGTATCCACTGCCAGAAGGAGAGTTCATCTTAGATACAGATGCAAGTAATGTGGGAATTGGAGGAGTGCTGTCTCAGATTCAAGGAGGACAGGAAAGAGTCCTTGGATATTTTAGTAAAGTTCTCTCAAAACCTGAGCGAAATTATTGCGTCACGAGAAGAGAACTTCTGGCAGTAGTGAAATCAGTAGAGCACTTCTATCAATACCTCTATGGAAGAAAGTTTTTAATCCGAACCGACCATGCCGCCCTTAAGTGGTTGATGCAGTTTAAGAATCCAGAGGGTCAGATAGCCAGGTGGATCGAACGACTTCAAGAATATGATTTTAAGATTGAGCACCGGGCCGGGGTTAGCCACCGAAACGCTGATTCTCTTTCCAGAAGGCCATGCCCAGCAGAGTGTTCCCACTGCAACAAAACGGAATCCAAGGAAGCAGCAGTGCTAAGAACGACGGTGATCAACGACGACTGGATGCCTACCAAGATCAGGGAAGAACAAGAGAGAGATCCAGTTATACAGAAAATCCGAAAATGGAAAGAGGAAAACCGTCGACCACCTTGGCAAGAAATATCGAACCTAGGCTCAGTAGTTAAGACATATTGGGCCCAGTGGGACTCATTTATCATGGAAGATGGCTTGCTCAAACGAGTCCTGGAAAATGATGACGGTTCAGAGAAGAGAAGCCAGTTGGTGATTCCAAAGAGCAGAATAGCCGAAGTACTTCGTCAGTTACACGACAGTCCACCAGGAGGGCATTTTGGTGTGAAAAAGACCCTTCAGCGAATTCGGGAACGGTTTTATTGGATGAACAGTTCCGACGATGTAAAAGACTGGTGTAAGAAATGTACTATTTGTGCTACGAGTAACGGGCCTTATCGAAAAAGGAGAGCTCCTATGAGACAATATAATGTTGGAAGCCCGTTTGAAAGAATAGCTTTGGATATTGCTGGGCCATTTCCAGAAAGTGATAATGGAGGCAAGTACATGTTGGTAGTAATGGATTACTTCACTAAGTGGGTCGAGATTTACGCACTTCCAGACCAGAAGGCCGCCACCGTTGCAGATAAGTTGATCCAAGAATATATCAGCCGATTTGGAGTGCCTTTGGAGATTCATAGTGACCAAGGCAGGAACTTCGAAAGCGATTTATTCCAAGGAATATGTGATAGACTAGGTATGAAGAAAACAAGAACTACGGCTTATCATCCGCAATCGGATGGTATGGTAGAACGAATGAATAGAACAGTTGGCAAGTATTTGACAAAGATGGTGTCCGATCATCAGCGAGACTGGGACCAATATCTTCCGTTCTTCACAATGGCCTACAGATCTGCTGTTAATGAATCAACAGGCCAGACACCAGCCAGAGTCCTATTCGGACGCGAGATGCGACTACCTTGTGATCTAGAGTTTGGGTGTCGACCTGGAGAAGATGTAGCAGGTGAAGATTATGTGATCGAATTACGAAGAAGAATGGACGATGTACACGAGTTGGTCCGTTCCCATCTCCAAATCGCTAGTGACCGAATGAAGAAACGGTACGATACACAAGCCGAAAAGGGGTGTTTTAAGAAGAACGATAAAGTCTGGCTTTATAACCCCAAAAAGCGAAAAGGTTGTTCTCCCAAATTGCAGCAGTTTTGGGAAGGTCCATACCTCATTATGGAGAAGATCAATGATGTTATTTACCGAATAAGCAAGATTCCGAGAGGAAAGCCGATGATAGTACACCATAACCGGCTGGCGTCTTTCGAGGGTGACCACGACGTAGATGAAGAAGTGGAAGTAAACCAAGTCCAAGATGTGTCTGACCTCACGTTTGAGGAATTCATGGGTGCCTATGGAGGTACCGGTAAAGCAAGACATGGTGTTACCACTGAAGAAAGGCAAGATCTACTCGCGCTTCCCGATGACTACTCACTGGTCCTTACCATCCCGGCCAGTATCAAAGATGCACCAGGGTTGGCATCCGTCTTTCGAAGGAAGTTTGGTCGAGTTGCAGAACTTCAATGCCAAGTGCCAGCTCCTGGTAAAACCTTGAAACTTCAAGATGCATCACGTTACCTTTTCTAGCTGGTAACAAAAGACACTGCCCGTGACCAACCTACCTACCGAGATGTATGGGAAGCCTTACTTCAGTTGAGAGAGCACGTACTAGAGTCCGACGTGCAAAAGTTAGCCATGCCAAAGTTGGAGTGCCGCCAATTAGATTGGAGGGTTATACGAAACATGGTGGAGGAAATCTTTAAAGACACCGAAGTCCAGGTGTTAGTCTGTTGCAATCCGCATAGTTACTGCTGCGGAGAGAAAACCGTCCCTTGTCATTTCTATACAACTGGAAGTTGTAAAAGAGGGTCCAGTTGCCGATATCAGCATGTCGTTCCAGTTCCAGTCCTGACAAGGTTCCAGGAGGAACCATCTTTTAAGAGGGGGGCAATGTTACGATTTTAAATGTTATGGCATATAGAACTGTAAATATTTTATGACTAATTCTTTTTTATTGATTCTCGTAATTTGTAGGTCAAAATATACCTGAGCTTAGCTACCAGTTGTTTACAGAAATCTCTAGACACTAATTTTAGTGAGTCATCCACGTCTCGAGGTTGAAAAACGAGTCGAGCGCCTTCACCAAAATACGAGACTATTCAGGAAGTCCGCCGAATTCTCTAGATGAAAACAGTTGTGTATATAAATGAAAGATTTTTATTTGGCAGCCAGTCATAAGAAGATCGGGGAACGCGGTTTACTTGTAACGAAACGAAAATAAATTATTATTTGTAATATAAATTAGAATTAATAAAGACTTTAATAAATTCGTAATTAGTTATCGTGAGTTTTAATAAATTAGAATATAGACAATAAATTAGAATAAAGACAAATAAATTAGAACTATATAAACGTCACAGTATATATTAAATACCACCGGGAACAGAATGCATCCTTGCCTCACTCCTCTATCTATGGAGACTGCCTCTGTCAATTGATCATCCACTTTAATATTGGCTGTTTGGTTGTAATATAAATTATAGATGATTCTCAAGTCCCTATCATCTAACCCCACTTCTTTCAAAATGTTTATAAGTTTATCATGTTTTACTCTATCAAATGCCTTTTTGTAGTCGATAAAACAAATATACACATCGCAGTTAACATCCCTGCCTCTTTGCATAAGTACTTGGACAGAGAATAGAGCCTCTCGGGTGCCTAAGGAATCGCGGAATCCAAACTGCGTCCATGATACTTGTTCTTCGCATTTTTTATATATTCTGCCGTGTATCACTTTCAAGAACGTTTTAAGTAAGTGGCTCATTAGGCTAATTGTTCTGTAGTCTTCGCATGTCTTGGCATTTACTTTTTTTGGTATGGTCACGAAGGTCGACTTTAACCAGCTTTGGGGTATTTTTCCACTTACGTATATGTTGTTGAATACAGTTGTTATCCATTTTATTCCCTGTTCATCCATAAGTTTAAGGAATTCTGCAGAAAACTCGTCAGGCCCTACCGCTTTACCATCTTTAGTTCTTTTAATAGCTGACGTGACTTCTTCAATGGTAAGCGGGGGTCCTGTTTGGCTTCAGTGTCTTCAATGGTAGTCAATGGGGAGTCAATCTTCAATTGGGGAGTCACAGAACATAATAACAGTACAATACACATATGTTGATAGGGTTGCCTACAATAACATTCTGTCACTGACATATAATCTTTTAGTTAAGATGCATTTCAGCTCATAAAACAAATTTCCATCAAAATATCAAAAGTAAAAAAAGGGACTTAGAAGATTTTTGTTTACGCCGATTCATTTACGATAGTAATTAGAATATTTTAAATCGCTCTAAGCTTTTTATGTCAAGAGATATCATTTTTACTTTATTATGCTTGATTTTCTCTAATTGGAATTTACGTGATTAATATGTGATTTGTAGTCATTTGGTCAGGATTTTAATATTTTAGATCATCTTTGAGTTGTCCTGTGGATTTATACTTTGTAATATCTGGTTTAGATAGCTTAAATGCTATATCTGCATTCATTTTATCGACATATTCTTTTTATTGTCGATTTTTTGATAATAACTAGTTCATCAAGTTTCTATTTATTTATATTTTTCTGTTACTGCTTAAATATTTTTATTTTTATTATTGTAGCTTTATTTTCTAGGATGTAGAACTACACAATTTAAACGCGTTTTCGTTGAAGAATATGCTCCCTTTATTTCTTGCGATGGACTTGTCAGTAGAATCACGAGATTTAAAGATTTTGACTGTAAAATACCAGAAGTTATAGAAGAGGTATATGAATATCGTCGTGATAAATTTATAAGAAGTATTAGCAAGTGTGATACGAATGTGATAACAGATTATTTTGATAAAGGAAGAGAGGATGCGGTTATCAAACATATCTATATTCGTAATGAAGATGATGTTCATGCAAAAAGAACTATATTTTTTAACCATGAAGGTACGTTTTATCGGTAACAAGATAATATATGCATATACACCCGCTGACCCAGCCACGATTGGCTCCGGTTTGGCTATTATACTGTTATATTCTATTCAATTTATTTAACAGAGTTAAGTAAATATTATGAAATGCATTCATAAGAGCTATCAGAAATTATAATCCAAATAAAACTTGTGATATTAGCAATTAAATATAATACACCAAAAAATTGATTTTTATACTTTAGTTTTATTAAATTTAAGTACAATAAATAATTCTTCTCCTCATTGCTCATCAGCTTTTCCCTTTGAGCGGTCGCTATATTTTCACCTAAGCCTTTCTATTTCAAGTCCTCTGCCATACAGTCCTTCCATCTCCTCTGCGGTTTTTCTCTACCTCTCTTTAGCATAGTCAATTAGCCAGACAATTTGTGGTAGTTACAATTTTTGTTATTACCTAAGCCTATTTATAATATAAATTTACAGGAAGTAATATGTGCGTATATACATTCAATTTTTGACAAATTTACAATTTATAATTTTAATACCTATACCTACTTATAATTTAAATTTACAGGACGTTATGTATTCGTAGATACATTTTAATATCTGCTTATTATGTAAAAAAAAATTGTATTCAAATTGACAGGTAATGGATAATTTAGCTCAATTAGTTTTTCATACATTATTTTCTTACTTTGTCTGTACTGTCCACCCTCCAATATAAGGTGCTGCAGATCTTCCACTTTACCACAAGAGCAATATGGGTTATCAGTAATACCTATGCTGTGTTTGTATGCAGGAGTGAGTGCGTGGTTTGATCTTATTCTAATAATCGATGTATTCGACCGTTACATGATGGAAATTCATTTTATGTAACAATAAAACACTGAAGTGTTTTATTGATCTTATTCTGTTTATTGTTTTTATAAATAACCTATTTGTCTCATATTTAAACCATCTATCATTGAGAATTAGTGGTTGGCAAGCTCTAAAGTTTATTCCAGTTGTACTTTGGTTGTATAAACGTTGCCATCTTTGTTTGCAGTTGTTTCTACTGATATTATCTATGTCTGTTACTGGAAGAAGTGTGTTGTTTATTAGGTTTGGTTAAAGCTGCAGATCTAGCTAATTTGTCAACTTCTTCATTTCCTAATATTCCAGAGTGTCATTCGACCCAAAAAATAATAATCGAGCTACCTGCGGAAATAATATCATAATGTAACCTCTTTATTTCTATCTCAATATGGTTTAGGTTTTGATAGAAGTGAGTTTGTCCATAATGCTTCTAAAATCAGTCAGAATGAAATAATTATTCATACCAATAGAGGATATATATGTTAACGCAAGTAATAAAGCTGATAGTTTGGCAGTATATATTGAAGCTTTATTGGGCAATCGACATGATTCGTTGTAATAAGAATTCCAGTGAAACACGTTTTATTTTGAATTTTAGAGCCGCCAGTAAAAATATATTGAAATGAAGGCCACTTACCTTTAATTATTTTGTTGATCATACTTCTTGAAAAATTTGAATCCATATAATATGTTTCTATTATCTTGGAGAAGAGAGTATTAGGAGGTTGAGGATAAATTGCTGGTATTTTATTTTGATACAATTGTTCTTCAAATATTGTCAATTTTCTATAACTTTCAACGTATATGGGAGTTTTTTTGTTAGGCTAATATTTGTTGCTTAAGTCTAATATATTCAAATCACAAATATTTTGTAAATAGCTGAAGTTTTCTGATATAGCTCTAGCTACAAACTTATCAGTACAAAACTGTCTGCGTAGTGTAAGGGGTGGCTTTTTATCTTCAATTTCAATAATATTAATAAAAGTAGATTTTAAGTAACCAAGACATAGCCTCAAACATTTTTTATTCTTTTGGGTTTCAATTTTATTAAGATGTCCTGTTGACGCAGACCTATATAAATGACAACTATAGTTGAAAATTGGTCGAATCATAGAGCAATGATATGAATGAAGAGCAATCATAGAGCAACAACGCAATATTTGGGTCAGCTCCCAAACTGGTTTTACAAAATGCTCTAAGGATATTTATAAGTTTTCTGATTTTTTTTTAAATAGAATGAATTTGATCCTTCCATAACAGTTTACGATCCAAATATGTGCCTAGATATTTTACACAATTTTTGATTGGAAATTCTATTTTTCCTAATTTAAAGTTACCTTGAGGAGTTTGGCGTTTTTTGGAAAAAAAAACAAATTTCAGTCTTTGTAATTGATATTAATACGCCTAGAGAATGGTAATGATTTTTATACAATCTAATGTAGATTTGAGTTGACGCCTACAAATGTCAAGGGTAGTATGGGAGGTATACAACACAACATCATCTGCAAACTGCAATATATTAGAGTGTGGAGGTACTATCTGTTCTAGATCTATATTGTACAATGAAAAGAGAAGTGGACTTAAAATACTACCCTGTGGTATACCTATATTCGTTAGCCTTGGCGCTAAAAGTTTCTCATTTCAAGATTTTTAACTAAGTCCATCTATTCTTTTACAAGGATATAATGAAATCTGAAATTTTAACTGAAATACAATACAATATAGTCTTTCTATATTTTGGGAATTAAATTCTTATTTTGCTATATATTGTTAAAAATGTGTAATAATACTGATTTGTATTCTGTGGGTACAAAATATAACAGACAGTATGATATACAGTCCATTCCTGGAGATGAACTATTATTTTGTTTGAGTCCATAATTGAATTCCCACATTTCAAATCGTTTTTCTAGATTGGAGTATTCTCTGGAAACAATGACTGTAGCTTCGTTTATTTAATTTGGTATCCAAGGAGGTGAAATTTTAAAGTAGAAATCTTCTATCCATGCATTTTGCAGTTTATCGGGAGTTTATTGGACTATTTTCGGACTTTGTAGCGATGTACTTTCTTCCAGACGTCGCTGATTGGACTGTGGGAGTTAAGGCTTTCGCAGTAATTTATCCAACTTTGTTTTTTTATAATTTTAAATATTTTGTAAATTATGAATATTGGGATTTGTTTTATTTCATCTATATGCTGTTTCGCACTTACTATCCCACCATGGTTTTGGAATCTTTTCTGTAGGATATTTTTTATTTTTTGATACTCTTGGAATAGCAATGGATGCGCATCTGTTTATTTCATTAACTAATTCCTCATAAGTTTAAGGAAGTTTTCTGAAGAAAAGTTGGAAGAATAATAATTCCAATTTGCTTTATTTAGATTCCATCTTTTTTGTGTATTGTTACCAGGTGGTGTTGCTCGTTTGGAATTTTCTAAGGAGGTGAGGTAATATTTTGATGACATATCTAGCCATACAATATCTTTCATTTTTTTTTAATGGAAGACCCTGTATATTAATATGACAGTTTGTAGAAAATATTTTTCATCTTTTCTTTTGGTATGATTAGGGTAAGTTCGGGAGAAATGGTCCAACCAGGAGAGATGGACCAGTCTATTATTTCCGAACTGTGATGCTCGAGCGCAACCATCGTTTGTTGTGAGTATGCTTCAGTTACAGTGAAGACATGCTGTTAGTTGTGTGGTGTTGTTGTTAATATTTATGTTATAGTAACATAGTTTTAGATTTCAATTAAGGTTTACGTGATATCGACGTAGCATTCTTGTAGCGATGTCTATAAACTTGTAGTAACCAAACCTAAAAAAGCCGCCATGTGTATGTTAAAAATGCGAATTATGAGGTGGTCCATCTCACCCGGACTTTTGGAAGAGATGGACCAGTACTTTTTTGGTAGCTGGGCCACGTATTACCAGTAGAGGGGCGTGGACGGAAGATTCATTAATCCAAGCGGTTAATGCGGTGGAAAATAAAGAAATTGGTGTCAATGCTTCTACTAAAGTTTATCAAATTCCTAAGACCACTCTTAAAAGAAGGATTAAAAAATAAAAGTTTACGAAAGACAGCTTAAGGTTTTCCTCCATTTTAGGAAGAGTAAATGAACAGAAGATTGTAGGCCACATAAAAAAGTTAGAAGCTCATGGGTTTACTCTTTGCAGGGATTCAGTGAGAAGCATGGCGTTTGAACTTGCTGAAGAGCTAAAACTACCTCACACATTTAACAAGGAAACTTGAAAAGCTGGTTATGATTGGCTAAAGTCTTTTCTTTTAATAAATCCTTCTCTTACTATTAGAAAATCAGAAGGTGTATCTGTATTCCAACCTAAGGGAATAAACACGAGGTGTGTGAAAGAGTACCTACTTTAAGTTACTCGAAAGTGTTATGAAAAACAATTTGGTTGAAAAGCCTGGGCACATTTTTAACATGGACAAAACCGTGCGGGCAAGAACTTGAAAGTTGAGTTTATGGACGGGATGCCTTCTGGCTCAGTTGTAAAAATGTCACAAAAATCTTCTTATGTCACTATTCAAATTTTTCTGCACTGGTTAAAAAGTCATTTCCAACCTAGAAAACCAGCCGGGAAAGTATTTCTCTTACTTGATGGTCACACTTCACACAACAGTTCCTTGTAAGTCCTAGTGTATACGGAGCAAGAAGAAACCATTTTGATGAGCATTCCACCTCATACATCGTACTGGCTACAAACTTTGAACCGATCCTTTTTCAAATTACTTAAGTCCTACTTTTATAGTGCTTGTAATTATTTCATTACAAACAATCCATCCAGAAAGATCAATTGTCTGCAGTTTGGAAAACTTCTCAAATCTGCATGTACCAAAGTCACAGGTGTACAAAATAGTGTAAGTGGATTTCAAGCTTGTGGCATAGTCCCTCTCGATATATCTGTAATACCAGCCTACGCCTACCTAGAGCCCAATTCCTCCGGTGCAGTGCCTGTTGTCCAAGTATTGGCGCACACTCTTGCTAGTGCAACCGACGAGGTTAATTCTGTTGCCTCCAATGCAAAACTTATCGGCCAATACGTCAATACTGTAACTAGTATACCAACAAGCGACACTGTTGATTCTTCTGTCTTCTGTGCAGACAGAACTCAATTTGATCTTGCTAGTATCCCCAGTACTTTTAGTAGCCTTACACCGTCAAAAATGACTCCTTCTAAACTTCTAGAACATACATCACCCGTCCCTTCTCTCACGCAGAAAGTAACCGTTAAAAGATGTTTGACGACTGTTTCAAAGGTATTAAATTCAGCTCAAAACATTGCTGTTGTAAAAAGGAAGGCAGTTGAGCAAGCAATGGAAGATAAACAAAAAAAAAAAAAGAAAAAGAAACAAGATCAACTGAGAAAAAAATTGAATAAATAAAGAAGTTTTTTAAGCCAAAAAAGGAACCATCTGGAAAAGTGACACAGTTTGAAAGTTTAGACTCAGAAAGCTATGATTCTGCAGATCTAGTCCAATATGACGGTATGTCAGTAGAAGAATGGGATGAAGATGGACGTGTGTGATGTAGAGAGGCTTACAATGAAACTACAAAAAAAAGAAGACTGGGTGAAGTGTGTACAGTGTTCTCGGTGGATTCATAAAGATTGCTCCAAATTTAAAGTAAAATGTGACTTTTGCTGTACCAGGGAAGTAATGTCACAAAAAGGGAAGTTTCCCATTAATAGAAATATTGTGGTAAAGAAATCAAAAGAATAAACGTGTTTGTTTTTTTTATTTGGTTATTGTAACATTTATTATTATGTAAAATATATATATTTTTTACTTTATTCTTGGTTTGTAGTCATTGATCCTACTTTTTAGCCTTGGTCCATCTCTCCAAAGCTACTAGTCCATCCCACCCAGACACGTCCGGGTGAGATGGAGCATGCAAAGTTTGAAAAAAATGCAATGTAGCCTTTATTATTATTATTCAATTAGAAAGTAAACTCTTAAGGGTATAAAACTAAATTCTTTACCAAACGCTTTATTAATAATATTAATAAGTTGACAAACATAATTTTAGTAAGCTTCCAAAGAAATGTGGTCCAACTCTCCCGGACTTACCCAATACATATCTAGCATGCACAGTTTTGCAGATATTTAAAAAGAACAAGCACAAAACAATTATATTTTTTTTATCAAAAAAAAAATACAAATAATATAATCTGATTTTAGAAATATATATCAAAGATTAAAATTAAAACGTATCGTCGGTATACTGCGAAAACCAAATAAATATCTAACGTTTTTAAAGTTTAGTTTTTTAGAAAAAACAAAATATATTTCGAATATAATAATAACAATATCTAATATTATAATAAAAAAAAAAATATTATTATGAGGCTTCCTCGTCCGATTCGTCAATGAAAGCAGGCTCGAATATGTTGTCTGTTACATACATCTTAAGTCTAAAGAACTTAAGTGGCTTACGTTCTTCAAGATTGCTTGTTTTAGTTAATAACTTGGCGTGCTTTTTTCTTTTTGACTGCCGTGCAGTATCAGTAAGGAAATATTGAAGCTTGTTGACATGTCATAATTAAAGTATATTCTGTTTGTCTCTCCTGACATGAATCTCATTCTTTTTATCTTCAACCACATTATTTTTTAGCCGTTTTGGTCTTTTGTCCGGTTTTAATTGGAGCGTGTGACAAATTTTTTAAACCAAAAAAGCATAGTATTTAAATTCTTTACATTTTTATAGCTCTATACATACTTTTTTATCATCAACCATTTATATTTTTAGATCCTCTTGCATTTTGAAAATCAGACAAGTAATCTGGCATCCCATAGATAGGTCTGTGTTTTTTAGCGGTGACAATACTACTATGCATAGAGTTAACTTCCATACAGAATTGTCCAGACTCTAAAAATTTGTGTTCAATATTTAAATGGTCTATGTTTTAAATAGCCCATAATAGTAAGGCTGCAATATGCTAACTACGATTATGTCCTCCGCAGATAACAAATTAAACTTATTTCACTTACATATTCTGGAACATATTTTAATAAGTAGTGAAGTACTGGAGAGTATCAAGAAATGCCTTTACGGTCTTGAGCTCAATGAAGGAAAACTCCCAATCTGCACCTCCACGTGGTAGAAGATGGGCAACACTTAAGTAGTTAGCTTAGGTGGCTGACGCAGATGGGGGAATGTTTGCCGGTATAAGCATTCAACGTTATTCTTAATAATAACGCAAGGGCATCCTCTCGTCCTGGGGAGGAGAAATCGTCCCCGAAGGCGGATGAACGATATCGCGTCGTCAACGGCATAGGATGCGAAAGGCAAGTGGGAAACCATCGCATCAAATTCCCAAAATAGTTAATATGGCAAGTCAAAATCAATACATGGCCCCTAGTGCCCGGCAGGCGTTCAATCGTCAATGGGTGCTAAGAATCCCCGGGAGGAAACTTAAAATTGCTACGTGGAATGTTAAGACATTGTATAGAGCAGGCAAATCAGCAAACGCTGAAAACGAGATGAGACGCATGAAGTGAGACATACTTGGTATGTGTGAGGTGAGATGTAAAGGAGAAGAATATGTGGATACAATAACTGGAAACCGATTTTATTATGCAGGCAAAGATGATGATGCCCAATCAGGTATAGAAGTGCTGGTAACAGCATCCATAAAACAACACACGAAGGGTTTTCTACCAGTCAGCGACAGAGTAATGATCTTCAAATTAAATGGACAACCATTCGACATTAATATAATACAGGTATACGCCCCGACAGCAGACAGCACAGATGCAGATCTTGAGATTTTCTACTCCGATATTGAAAAGATTAAAAAACACATCAAATCAGATGACATCAACATATTTATGGGAGATTGGAATGCGAAGGTAGGAGCAGAAAAGGTCGAATCGATCATCGGCCCATACGGTTTAGGAACGAGGAATGAACGAGGCACACGCTTTGTTGAATTTTGCCAAGAGAACAACTTGGTGGTTCTTAGCACATGGTTTAAATTACCAAAAAGACGTCTGTATACGTGGAGGTCTCCTCAAGATTGCGAAGGAAATATTGTGAGGAACCAAATCGACTACATTACAATTAATAAAAGGTTCCGTAATGGTATTCTAAATGTAAAAACGTACCCAAGCTGTGACATAAATTCAGACCACAATCCTGTAATTGCAGCTGCCAGAATAAAACTTAAAAGAGTATAAACCCAGTCAGAGAGTAGCATGGAGTAGTGCTGACCAGGGACAAAAACATATCTATAAAGACATGGTAGACACGCAGTTAGAGTAAGACATTAGTTCCCACTAAAGAGAAGACAATAAAAGAAAACATTGAAGACATGTGGGGAAAAATTAAAAATACTGTCCTGGAGGCAGCAAACCAAAATATACAGAAAGAAAACCGTAAACAAAGAAAACCATGGATGACAAACGAAATATTACAAATTATGGAGAGGAGACGGATGGTAAAAAACAAAAACCTAACAAGATACAAATAACTTAACAGGGAAATTGAGAGAAAGATAAATGTAGCTAAGGAAGAGTGGATGAAAGAAAAATGTAAAGAGGTAGAAGATCTACAAAGGAAGCATAAAGATAGAGAATTACACAGAAAGGTAAAAGAAGTCGCTAGGATATGGAAACCCAAACATTTATCTATTGTAACAAACACGAAAAACCAAATGGAATTAGACCCTGAAAAAGAGAAGGAAATATGGGAACAATATCTTAAAGATTTGTTTGGTGATCGGAGAGCAGAAAGGCACCCACAAATAGATACCGATGGAAAACTAAGTATTCTAACCGAAGAAGTTATGCGGGCAATAAAAGACGCAAATAACAACAAGGCACCCGGTGAAGATCTAACAACAGCCGAACATTTTGAACACCTGAGTGATGATGCTGCCGGGAAATTAACCTACTTCTTTAACATTATATATGAACATGTCACTCTACCGCATGACTGGATAATATCCACATATGTAGCTCTTCCTAAAAAACAAAAAGCAAGGTAATGTGAAGACCATCGAACTGTATCCCTAATGAGTCATGCTGCTAAGATTTTTATGCGAGTAATTTATAACCGCATTCACAATAAGTATGAAGAATACCTGAGTCGTTCTGAATATGGTTTTAGGAAAGGTACAGGCACCAGAGAAGCAATAATAGGATTGACACTAATGGCAGAAAGGTATCTCGAGGTTCAAAAACAGCTGTATGTGTGCTTTGTCGATTATAGAAAGGCCTTCGACAGCATTAGACACGAAAAATTGATTGAGGTGCTAAAAGAAGTAGGGCTGGACGGACACGACATAGCTATAATAAGCAATACATACTGGAACCACACGGGATGTGTTCGAACAGACAACGGAAATACCAATTATGTAAACATAGAACGAGGAGTGCGTCAAGGGTGCATTTTGTCCCCTCTTATATTTAATGTCTATGCCGAAAATATCATCAGAGCTTCTCTTAAAGATCGCCCTGAAGGTGCCAGAGTCAATGGAATCATCATTAACAATGTAAGATATGCCGATGACACCGTAGTATTAGCAGAAACAGAAGACCAACTAAAAATATTGATGAACATACTATCAGAAAAAAGTCACAGACTAGGTTTGGATATTAATCTTTCCAAAACCAAAATCATGGTATTCCACAAGAACCCCCATGAACAAATTACACCCAACATACAAATCAATGGTATCACCCTTCAGAGCTTTCAAAGCTTCATATACCTGGGCAGAGAGCTAAACAGTCAGCTAGACCACTCAAAAGAAATTAGAAGACGTATTGAAATAGCAAGATCTGGCTTCATGAACATGCGTAAAATGCTCTGTAACCCCAAGCTATCAATCACAATAAGGTTAAGAACACTAAAGTGTTATGTGTGGTCTCTACTACTATATGGCTGTGTGACCTGGACATTAAAACAGTATGACGTCAACAAACTGAATTCATTCGAAATGTGGATGTACCGCCGAATGCTAAGAATAAGCTGGACCAGCAAAACTACAAATGAAGAGGTACTGGAAATAATGAACACACGACCTCATCTGGTTAATACAATCAAAATTAGAAAGACGTCATATCTAGGACACATAATGCGCCATAAGGAATTTGAGCAGCTCCAGGTAATATTAGAAGGCAAAATCGGGGGTAAAAGGGGTATAGGAAGAAAAAAGAAATCCTGGCTCCGAAACATCAGAGATTGGACTCACACAACAGGAAATGACTTAATCCACCAAGCCCAGAACAGAGAGAAATTTGCCATATTGATCTCCAACTTCAATAGAGAAGGCACTTAGGAGGAGGAGTGAAGTATATTGCTTCCTATTTCAGAACTTTCTCGTCTACCGTTAATTGATGACCAGGCAAAACAGTAAGCTGCATTTGGTAATGCGGCTTTTTATACACACAAATTGTAGATGCATAATTTTCGAGAACTAACAGTTGTCCAGTCAATCCACTTGGTAGTACGACCTGTAAATCGAAAGTAATTGAAACAAAATCCCGTTGTTCATTAGATATTTTCTTATCATTTTGTTTTCAAGATTACATACTTCTTTTATTTTCTGATGTTCTCTGTAACTGTCTTCTAAATCCGATTTGTCAGTTGGATTATCCCTATCATATTTATTACAAACTAAACATTGATCTTTTTTAGGAACAAAAAAGCTTAAATTATAGTCATTAGAAAATATTCTTTGACATGTAATTGCTCTAACACTTCCAGTTCCTTCTGCTCCCAATCATTTATATAAAGTTCATACATTTTTCTAATAGAGGAAAGGCACCGAATTCGAGACCGGCGCCTAAATTGAGACACCATCGTATATTTGTGTACGATAGGGTGACATCTAGTAAAAATATTGAAAACTGATCATTTTGTGCATTAGTGGTAGATCTGCTTTTAGTTGATGCTTAAAAGTGACCTTGTTGATTTGTCGACGTTAATTTGATTTACAAATTACACAAATTTTTTTCGGAATTTATAAAAACTTACAATACATCAAGGTAAGATGATTTGATGATGACATTTACTCCAATTATTTTTTTTTTGTTAGTTTAATATTAGTTAATACATGTTATGCAAATTAAACGGTAATTGTGTGGCTTACATAACCAACAAAAATGGGTTTTTTAACGGAAAAATCCTAATTTAAGATACCTGTAGGTTTCAAATTTGAGAGTGCCTCAAATTAGGACCCTGTATAAAATTTTTATTTTTACGTGTTTTTTTGTTTGTAGATGCCGCTAAAAAATAAAAAATGGAACGAAAATGATATTATACGGGCTGTAAATACAGTAAGAAATAGAGAGATCGGCTATTTGAAGACCTTAAAAGTTTTTGGAGCACCAAAAGATACCTTAGAACGATATGTGAAATCAGACAAAACTCCAGAAGAACTCGTCGGGATATCAATAGGCCGCCGACCTATTCTTCCTTTAGAATTAGAAAATGAGTTGGTTGAGTATGCCTTAACTGTGGAGCAACATTATTTCGGGCTAAGAGTGCGTGATATAAAACGACTGGAATTTCAACTTGCAATACGAGACTCAATACCACATCCATGTAGCGGAGTCAAAAAATCAGCCGCAAAGAAATGGTTGAGGCTCTTTCTGAAAAGGCATCCGACCTCTCCAATACGTACTCCTCATGTGCTCGAGTAGAATCTTTTACTCCTGAAAATGTATCCAAGTTATTTGACCTATATGAGCCAGAATATATTAAGCTTACTAACCCTGCACAACGTATACTCAATATCTACGAAACGGGCCTTACAATTGTTCAGCACAAACATGAGAGGAAAGAAGCAGGTTTCATCACTTACTTCAGTCGAAAGGGGCAAGCTAATTACTACTATTACTTGTATGAATGCTGCAGGAGTTTTCATATCATCATTATTAATATTCTCTGAAAAAAAATATAAAAACAGAGTTAATGCTAGGAGCTCCCACTGGAGCAGTCGCAGAATGCCATGTGTCAGGTTTGGTATAGGCCGATATTTTCACTACATGGCTTCAACACTTCATAAAATTCACTAAACCTTCAGCTGCAGACCCTGTTCTTCTCGTCCTTGATGGTCACTATTCTTATACGAGAAACGTTGCTCTAATAGATTTGGCGAAACAGAATCATGTGAAGATTATTTGCCTCCCACCACATTCTATACATAAAATGCAACCGTTGGATATTGCTTTTATGGCACCGCTGACAACTTACTATACACAAGAAATAGAAAACTGGCTTAGAGAAAATCAGTTTGAGTGTTGTGTCGCCTTATGCCGTTATTTTTTGTAAAGCGTATAACAAAGCTGCGACGATGGAAATATCTTGCAATTGTTTCCTAAAAACTGGACTGGTCCCTATTTGTCGTCATATTTTTAGGGACCTTGAATTTGGAATTCAAGAGCACTTAGAAACACAAAACGAAAGGGACGAACAATTAATAGAACCAAATCATGTAACTATTTGTAACTTATGTTTAGAAAAAATTCATAAAAAAAATATTAATAAAAAAAATATTAAAAAAAAAGTTAAAAAAAATAAAATAAAAAGAATATAAAAAAATACTTAAAAAAATAGATTTAACTACTTCATCAACAACTTGTTTTTTCGAAAGACATCTGTCCAATCCCTACATTATATAATAGAGATACCACTAAAAAATCACATGACAGATCAGGAAAGGCTTCAGTAATTACTCTAACACCCTACAAAGAAGAATTAGGGCAAAGTTTGCAAAAGAAAAAAGCAAAAAACTAGTACCCCAGCTAAACTTGGATTGTGTATTTGCTCCAGAAAAAAAAAACAGTTTAACAATAGGTGTTGATGAAAAAAAAAAAAAAACTGCAACGCCCGAAGAAGAAAGGGCAGATGAAGACGTAGGTCAACCTTCTATATCAAAAGGCAAAACATCAAGAAGGAAGCGGAAAGTTTCTTCGAGTTTAAGCTCAGATAGCAGTGAAGACTTTTCATTAGCTGATTCATCAAATTAAGGTACTTGTCTCAAGTTTAGATACCCTATCCCAAACTAGGGCACCGTTTATTTTTAATATTAAATGTCGCAAAAAAAATTAAATGTATTTTTTTGCAAAAATATATGTTTTATTCACTTTATTTTTTTTTGTTGTGTTTTAGAAACATTAAGTTTAAGTTTTCGAAATAAATGTTTTAAAAATTTTTGAATATTCTGTTTTATATTTGTTTTTTAAAAAAAGTGTCTCAAATTTGGTGTCTTTCCTCTACTTAAATTTTTGTCCAAATATCTACGCTTTGAACTTTGGCGAATATAATGTGGGCCCATGGTTGGAAATGACTTAATGTGAGCTTTTATGATTTTTCTGGTTTCACTGCTTGTTTCATTTGGCGGTATATGCCTATTTTATCGTATATTGCCTCTTTTATCCGTACCTTCATAACAGCCTAGAATATCCGTTTTTCTTACATCTTGTATTAACGACGCTGATAGCGACGCAAAGTGTCTGACAAACAGATTTATCACATATCTGTATGTCTTGACCATTCAAAGAAAAACAAAAACACTTTTTGGAAAATGCAAGTGGTTTTTTTAAACTGCGACGAACTGCAAGGACTCTCTTTGGTAGCTTTGTTTTAATACGTGCAATAAGAACATTTTTCTGGACTATATATTTTTAACTTCCAATAATCACGATATAGTCTGGCTGTAATCTTTGCTGAAATAACTGGCACATTTGTAAAAGAACTCTGAACAATTAACTTGTTTTGACAAATTTGCTGGTTTATTCCTTTTTTTATCTCATAAGGCAAACCCTCAGCACGCCCCCTTTTTGCGACATTTATTACCCAATCTTTGGAGTTTACAAACTAAAAGTTTATATAATTAAATAAATTGTTTAATGGATTATTTTTAGGTCGATATGATGCGTTACATAAAATTGAAGTAGATCAAAATGAAATAACCGAACATTATAAAAACAGAGATGATAAGTTATACTATAGACAAGTTTTTTACGAAACTAATGAGGAATCAACAGTAAAAATTGGAGGAGTTCTTAGACGACCAATCTTTAAAATAATTCAAAAATATGAACGTGATGAAAGCAAACCTTCTTATGAAGATATAGCAACTCGCGAGTTTGCTATCGTTGCAAGGGAAATAAAAATTAAGTTTCATTACGGCAAAAATAACGTAACTGCTTCCACCAGAATATTCATAAAACCACCGATTTCAGAATTTGGAGAGGAAATGGTATTCGATCCAGAACTTACCTACGGATATCAGGCGGAGATCGGACTTAAACGACCTAGACAGTTAGCCCTTTTTTTAATGTTTGAGGACCAGTTAAAAGAAGAAGCAACAGTTATTAATAACATAAGAGATGTAAGTTTCTTTAAATTTTCCTACTTTACGTTTTGGAGATATAATAATAAATCTTTTATTTCTTTATGTCGTTTTATCACTATTTTTAGGAAAACACTACTATAAATAAAATAATTGTATTACTGTCAAAGTTATTTTGTTAATTTTACATAGCTATGTCTAATAATTAGAAATACATTTATTAGGCAGTGGCAACGTATGCATTGCTACATGAAAAATACAAATTGAATGTATCGAATATAATATATATATATATATATATATATATATATATATATATATATATATATATATATATATATATATATATATATAGCGAGTGTTTGCAACTTTAATTTTGTCGCTTCTCGCATCCCAATCGATAGGTGTATATTTTATCACACACACACAATCACGCGAGGCGATCAACCCTACCCCTAGGGACATGTGTATACCACTGTAAGAGTGGGATCCACATGTCCGAAAATCAAACCGGTTACACCTCACTAGTTGAGGTGGTACCTATCTGACCCCCAGGCTTTTCCTCCACCCCTCCTCAGCGTGTGACTTACGTGAGGAGGCTTATGATCTGAATGTTACGTAAGGTGTCTTGGGTAATGAGACACCTTCTGTTTTTAATGACTGTGGTTAGGCCACCTAACTGTAGGGGTAGCACACATGTCGGCTTTTCTCCTATCTAGCTATTTAACTTTACTGACTCTATAGAAGTTACTCTAGCTTTACTTCGGGACTCATGTCCCTAAAAAAGAGCGTGTGTTCCAGACAGAGAGCCATCGGTCTAGACCGACAGCTCTCTGTCTGGAAAAAAATGTGTGTTCACTCAGTCGCCGATTTGACAAAATAAAAATTTTGTTCTCCTCGCCGGCTGGGTGTTCGAGAAGTGAGTCCTGGCCACCGAGCCCATGCTTGCCGCACATGACCTCGATGCTCAGAGTCCGCGTTTGATCAATATTTGATCTGCCTGAAGGGCCTGTGCCTGCTGGCTGGTATAGAGTGCCTGACGGGCCTTTTATACATTCTTATTTGTGTTATGTAAATTTTTGTGATGTAACGGGTGTTCTTGTTTATCTTGAAGATGACATGACATTAATTAGACAGTGAGCGATTTTTGTTTTTTAAAAACTAAGTCTATCTATGCTAATACCTTAACTATGGAGTTATATTTTATCGAATATACACCTATCAATTTTCCACAGCAAAATGAAGCGCTATGCAAACTTTTGCATTCGATTAGGGAGTGTACCAGGAAAGCTTTTGAACAAAATTTACCATGGTGTTAAAATGAAAATTGCATTTTGTGCAGAGGGAAAATGCATTTCGAAAATACATAGAAAATGAAAAATTTGCAAAATGTCGAAAGTAATGATTTCAATTTGGTTACTCGAGTTTTTTGAGTCGCTGAATATAAATTTATATTTATATGGCAACGACGATGGTCCTCAAGCTACCTGGTGCTCAGGATGGACCTCATCGGTCGAAGTGTGTTAATTTCATTTTGACTTATTTTGAATGAAAATAATATAACACTTCAGGCGAGGTTGATCCTGGGCATCAGGTAGCTCGGGGATAATTGCCGTCACAATATTTGGGTTCAACGATCTCGAAAATCCCCAAGTAATGACTTTCGACTAATTTCGAATGAAAATAACATGAAACTTCAGGACACGAGGTCCACCCTGGGCATCAGGTAGCTCAGGGGTAGCAAATTAAATTCATTCCTGTCGATATTTTTGTAGTTGTAAATTTTTTATTTTCTATGAACTTTTGAAATGCATTTTTCATATGCATAAAATGCAATTTTCATTTTACCCTCATGAGTTTTGTCCACAAACCTTCCTGATACTTTCTCGAACCGAATGCAAAATGTTTCACAGCGATTCATCTTGCTGCTGAAAATTAGCAGGCTAAGTACTTCGTTTCGTTCGTTTACGATACGACAATAAATAAATTTAATAAACAATCTAGATTTATAAATAACTTTTACATTACACTGTCTGATTTCTGGGGCGATAAAGAAAAAGGAGCAGGAAGGCAGAGGAGAAAATTAAGCCAGGGATCTAAAAATTTATAGATAATATTATTTATTAGTTTATGTCCTAACGTCTAAACATTTTCTGATTAACGATAATAGGTATATATATATATATATAATAATAATAATAGTCTCCCGTTTTATACCGCACGCGGCTTTGGGAGTATAGCAGGGTAGTCTGCTATATCTAGGGCCTACGGTATACAAGGAAGGTAACATGGCCAGTGCTACGCTTCAACCGCCTATTATTACCCCTGGTTTTACCCAAGGTACTCATTTTATTCAGGCTGAGTCGACCTGGGGCCTATAGACATTTTAAAAATGCCTAGTTGTTCTTGCCGGCGGTAGGATTCGAACTCACGACCACCGGCATGCGAGGCAAGCACACTACCGCTTGCGCTACGCAGGCCCTATATATATATGTATATATATATATATATATATATATATATAAATATATATATATATATATATATATATATATATATATATATATATATAAATTTTTAGTTTTTATTTTAGTTGTTTATTGTGTGGCATATATATATATATATATATATATATATATATATAAATTTTTAGTTTTTATTTTAGTTGTTTATTGTGTGGCAAGACCACCTATCTGGGACGGTGGTTAAGGTTTTAGCCAGAACACGGTTAATCTGCCACTACCCTGGGGTCTTCTGGCTTAGTATCTCACTCGTCACTGTTTCGTGACGTAGAGGTCCAAAAAAGATTTCCCCCACCGCTGCCTGTCAGAATTCAATGCATATCTTCTTAGGCTCTTACTGAAATCTGGCAATACGGCAATTAAAAAAAAAGGCTCGAATCACAGAACAATTCTGTCAGTTGTTCTTCTTCCTCTGTTGAAAGTGTCGATGACGTGGATGACAGAAAAGGATTTCTGACCCAGTCATATTACTTCATATCTTCGGGAAAATATTTCTCAAACTGCTCGTTCAATGATAACATGTGTTGCGTAAACATATTTGTTAAAGAGGAATCAATAATTTTTATCGATTTTTCTTTTAGAATATATTATAAAGCAGAGAACAGTAAATTTCTTGATCTTCTAATTTTCTTTTCCATAAGAGTAATTTCTATTAAAACTCACTAATTTTATCAGTCAGTAAATAAGAAACGAAGTAAACGCCAGAATAAAATCAATCAAAAGAGAACATTGGGCCAAATTCACTTGCGACATGGACTACGACCTATATGGTGCCCAAAAGAAAGTATGGAAAATGCTCCGAAACAGGAAAAAACCAGTTAACGAGTTCGTGCAGACCAAAGGAATACCTATAGACATGGCAACAGCATTTTAAAGAGCTATGCGCTGTTTTAAAGAGCTACTTGTGAGTGCTACAATCAATGACGAAGAAGTAGAAGCAAAGATCAAAAAGCTAAAAAACAGAAAATCACCGGGAACGGATGGTATACCCAATGAACTTTTAAAGTATGGAGGCAAGTATGGATTGCAAGTAAACGGGCACAACTATTTAACAAAATATTAAACAAAACAGAAACACCAGAGGAATGGCATAGTAGTATCACAATCCCCATATTTAAAAAAGGAAAAAAAACCTGCCCACAAAACTACAGAGGAATAACCCTCTTAAATATAACAATAAAACTTTTCAAGGGTATTCTCAAGGACAAATTGGAAAGGAAAATCACTAATGCTGAAGAACAACAAGGTTTTACAAAAAGGCGGTCTATAACAGACGCAGTATTTACAATAAAACAAATAAAAGAAAAAGCTATAGAGTTCGGCATGCCAGCGTATATTTGCTTCATTGATTTGACGAAGGCATTTGACAGAGTTCGCCTGGGAGACATTTTAAATATTTTAATAGAAAATGAAACACCGACCAGTATAACAAAGATACTCCATAACCTAAATAACAACAACGTAACCAAAGTTATAGCAGGAGACGAATTCACTGAAACTATTCCAATACCAGGAGGAATTAGACAAGGCGACAGTTTAAGCCCCTTCTTGTTTAATCTTCTCATGGGCAAAATTATCAACAAAGTAACATCTCTTAATCTCGGATATAGAATGGGCAACAAAAGAATTGGTATGGTGTGTTACGCAGACGATGCAGCAATTGTTGCCGAATCAGAAGATGATCTCCAAAGGCAGCTCTTTCAGTTGACAATAGCAAAAGATCCGCTCAGATGTAAGTTAGTGGTTGAGGCCAACCCCATAGAACAGGTGATGCAATTCAGATATCTGGGCATAGATATATCAAGCACCCACGACCCAGTCAAGGACCTGAGGAGTCAGATCAACAAAGCATCTGCACTGTCAGGATGTCTGCGGGAGATAGTCTGGTCAAATCCGTATATGCGCACAGATAGTAAAATTAGAATCTATAAGACTTGCATACGACCGATCATGACATATGGCATAGAAGTGCGCGAAGATACCAACAAAACGAAACAGATGCTAAGGGTTGCCGAAATGAAAACCCTAAGAACAATAATGTGGAAAACAAGAAGAGACAGAGTGAGAAATACAAACATTAGAGAGCAGTGCAAAATTCAAGATATTGTAAGATGGGGAAGGCAGCGCAAGAGGATGTGGTACAACCATGTAAGACGAATGGATGAGAATAGACTCCCAAAAATTACCCTAGAAAACAATCCGCCCGGTTCAAGACCCCCCGGAAGACCACCTAAAAGATGGAGGGATAGTTGGCAATCTACCTCCCAAGAAATTAACCAGAGGCAGCTTCAGAATTAAACAGATCGAAAGATCTACAATAAGTAGAAGAAGAAGAAGATTTATTTATTAATACATATATTTTATACTCATTGAAAATCAAATAAATATATTTTCGGTATTAAAAGTCCGCGTTGACACGCGACGCCCATGGGACAACGTAGCGACGCCCATGGGACAACGTAGCGACGCCCATGGGACAACGTAGCGACGCCATAGGGCGTCGCGATGCACAGTTTGCGAAGCCCTGGCTTAAATAATTTTTAACAACAATGTTTATTAGCACTTTTTCTGTAAAGTGAACCCTTCTCTCAGAAACAACGCATACATATCACGCACTTAGAATATCACAATAAAATATATAATATTTACAATAAACAATATATATATATATATATATATATATATATATATACATATATATATGTATATATATATATATCGTTTATTGTAAATATTATATATTTTATTGTGATATTCTAACTAAACTAAACTTTTGTAATTATTTTATACAAACTCGGTAGATATTCATTAAATTTGAAAATGCTGAATACTTAATTTTGTGTTTAATTGAATTTTATATTTTTTCTAATAACACAATGCTACTAACGATCCTTTTTGATAAAATTATTTTAAATAAACTATATAATTGTTTAGGTCGAAGCCCAGATATCAGAATTTTTACTAACACGAGCACGGGAAATGGCATTTTCCAAACTTGATGTTCCCTTATTTAATAAAGAACAAAATGCTGAATATAGACAAGCCATGCTTGATAAAGAAAAACTGGCAAGAGTTTATAAGGAAAAGGAAGTTGAGGAAGAAATAGATTATTTTGCTCCATATCTAGCTAGATTTGGTAGGTATAAATACATTTTTTAATACCTTTAATTTTTTGATTCTGAGTTATGACCATTTACTTCTAATTAAGTAAATTAAAGACGTAGAGAAGAACGTCAGATAACATATTTGAAAAGCGCAACTTAAATTAATTATTTCAAAACTATAACCATTATTATTGAAAAAAACATCTTGTAGAGACGGATCTCCAATACTCGTATATTTGGCAAATATTTGTTACCTATATTTGCCAGGTAGTGGGAGTGGATCCTTCGGCAATTACTTGTATGTACCATTATTTGCCGCATGCGAAGTCTTGTCACCGGCGGTTGTCGGTAAAAATGCCGGCCGTCAATAGGGTTTCAATTTATTAATATCTTCAGTACTCTCTGTTTCGCTTTCGTAACGCGAGCGTGGTGTGTGTGTTTGACGTTGTTAATTCTAGCGTTTGTTTAAATGGATTGCTCTCAAGTATAATTGGGTGTTTCACAGTCTTATGTTACACAAAGTTTCATCTTTGTGTAACATAAGACTATTTTCTTCGAGTTTTCTGTTCAAAATGGTATTGCGGAATACAGCAATAAAATATGTTTTAAATATATTTATTTTGCAAATTGTTTTCACTCATTGACATCAGAGTAGATAGCACCTTTGTACACTAACCACTTGAGCGGGGAACAGTTAGGAGACATTCGTTAGCCTTCCGTGTTTGATTTCATATTCAGCCCGAGTATCTGATGAGACCACGAGAAACCGAAGCGACGTCATAATAATTTGTTGATTACCAATTTAAGCACGAGAGATTGATGAATTCTCCTCCTACGCCATAGACTGGCTTTAACACATCAAAGCGATAGGAAGATGTAAACTTTTTGCTAAAAGATGTAAACTTTTTCACATTTCGTATAGTCCAAAGGACAAAAAACGATATTATTACATAGTTGTTATTAATGGCCATCAAAACAGATGACACCTTTGTGCACTAACCACTTGAGTGGGAAGCAATTCAGAGACATTCGATGGCCATACTAATTTATTTGGGTTCAAGTAGATTTTGATTAATAAATTAAATAAATACTGAAATTGTAGTTTTACATTTAAAATAAATATTTAAAAACCAGTGCTTATATTAAGTGTTCAAAATGCGCTGCAGCCACTTCATAACAGTAATGCATGCTATTACTAAACTCTTGTGGTACTCATTCAAATGTGTCTGAGGAATATCAAATGATGTGAGCTCTGGCGATCGAGCTGGCCATTCTATTGAACCTCATCGTCCAGTCTCAAGAGCACCATCTTGTTAAAACGTTATCTTCAAGTAACTGAATTCATCTGAATTATCTTCCAGACTTTTAAGAACTAACGGCTTAATTTCGTTATCTAACATCTCCAAAAACCCTTCACCGGTTAGGTTAGCATTAACAAAACATTTCCAACTATCTGTATATTGAATAAGTTTTTCACGGAAGATGTGAAGATTTGTGTCACTTCAGTACCTCATATTATGTGTCTTAACATTTCAATTAAGGGGAAAAAGTACTTTTGGACACGTCCAAGAGTACGTTTGGCATCTCAAATACTAGCTGATTCTTCAAACTTCCGAAGTACCCTCAAAATAAGTCCTCTATATAAGGCCATCGAGTACTTGCCATTAAAAAGTCGTTCCGCTGCATGGCAATTGTTTCTAAATTCACCAATTATTAAGACAGCTGCTACTTTGCCGGCTACAGTACGTACCATTCTGGCTATGTAAACATTTAAACATCTCGTTAAAAAATAATGAAACTAAGCATTCACGGTATAAATATTTTGAAACAAACTTAGCAATATAAAAACAACTCGAGAATTAAAAAATGTCAATTTTTTCGCCAATGACCAGAAGCAGACGCTAGAATCTATTAATTAAAGGCGAAACTATAATTTTAGTATTTATTTAATTTATTTATTAAAATCAGCTTAAACCCACACAAAATTAGTAATATTGAATAGGTATGTTCAATACCTTTCAAACGAGATATCATTTACCATAATGTCCCATTTAAAATCATCGGTCACAGTAGCTCTCTAACATCTATCACTATTACGTTACCTGTTATGACTAGTTGAGAAGCCTACTTCTGTTTATTTCCTCCCTCCCAATTTCAGTAAGCATAACTAACAGTTCAAAAGATACGCGGAACAGGGACTTTTGGCTAGCTCTGTATATATAAATAAATAACTTCTTTTGGCTATGGATTTTTTTTTAGATTTAGATTTAATCTAAACAAGCTGCCTTGACTAGTATTTAATTTTCGCATACTTTGAACAATCTTAAAAGTATTTTTCCTCTAAATAATTTGTTCACGTAATAATTATAAATATTTTAACAATATAGTAGTACAAGGTGTCTCAGCTCGTCTTTAAGATTCGCCAGGGAATGTAATTTTTTAGTACTGTCCAAACAAGCTCTATTGGGGTTAAATGTGGATGCCTAATATATTATCATGTCCATTATTTGTAATAGTGGAATCAATAGAAATTTTTATATTTCGGTTTACATAAATTTATAATAGCATACAGGTCAAATCGGAGACAGAAAAAGTAATATTTCTAGGTTTTTTTGGTTATGTTGGTGCTTTATCCTTTTGAGTGTTAGGTGCATAAGGTGCCTTGTCCATTACGATGGCACTTTTGAGAGCAGTTAACAACATCATATCATCATGGCAATCATCCAATTCTTCTGGGATTTTCATCTTAAATAAGAGTGCTCGACAAAACTTGCTTCCTTCCCTTCGTTCGCTTCATCTATCTCACTATTACTGCGTATAGCTTAAAAGTAAATACGTTTCATCAGTAAAAACAATAAATGTTCTTTGGTTTCTAAATTGTTTCAGGTTTTAGTTTTTCTATTAAAAGTTTTCTATTAATGCCTATTTTTTTGACGGAATCCAAGATTTCTAATTTTCAAGCGATTGCTTTCTTTGCCTCTTTCATAATCAGATTCTTTAACAAATTTATTATAAATTTGATTTATTGTGGATAATTGTGTTTCTTCTTCTTCTTATGGTGCCCTATCCAATTAGTGGATGTTGGGGACAATTCTGGCATACTCCTCTCGATCTTGTGTGGCTCTAAAGAGTGCATGTGCATTAAGGTTTGTCCAATCCCTTATGTTTTTCAGCCATGAGTATTTCTTTCTTTCGATGCCCCGTTTTCCTTCTATCTTCCCTTCCATAAGATTCTTTAAGAACTGGTACTTGGAATTTCGGAATATATTACCCAGATAAGCAGTTTTTCTTTCTTCATTTTATTATTGGCAGCAATTCTCGTTCTCTGCCCATTCGATTTAATACTTCGACATTTGTTGTGTGATCTGTCCAGATAATTTTAAGTAGCCTTCTAAATACCCACATTTCAAAGGCCTCTAATCGGTTCATTACATAAGCCTTTATGGTCCAGGTTTCTACACCATATAGCAGTATGGAGTAAATGTAACATTTTACAAAACGATATCGAAGCGTTAAGTTAGGGCTGCTTTTGCTTAGCAAGGTTGTCATATTAATAAATGCTGTTGTGGCTTGCTCAATCCTGCTACGTATCTCCATGTCTGGATCTAAATCTTCAGTTATCCAACTACAGAACAGAACCTTGTGTTTCTGTATATATGAAAATTTATTAACTATGGACGTAACAAATCCTATTTATCTGTTTGTAATTTCATTTTTGAATATTTTTTGACCTCTTATTTTCGCAGCCATCATTTGCAATATGTTTGACGCTATACACAGAAACTCCCGAAAATGCAATCCAAAATATCTTAGATTATTTATTATTGGTTTTATTAGATTATTGAACAAATTACAATATCTGTCATGCTAGTCACACGCTTTTGTAGTTTCTTAAAGTTAATAACGGGTTTATCAGTATTTGCCTTTATTTGAGAGAAATTTACTTTTGACAGGATGAAGCGAAATGACATTTTAAATTTATTACAAACTGAACAAATAGACCATCAGATAATAAGGACAATTTCTGTTTTTCCTATTTTAATCCAGATCAATTCTGCAACTTTGAAAAAACATTTCAACAAAATGGTGCTCCTGTACATTATTATCGTGCAGTACGACGTTACCAAGGTGTGGAATATCGTGGTAGATGGACTGGACGACGAGGTTCGATAGAATGGCCAGCTAGGTCACCCGACAGTATTGACGTTTTAAAACAACGAATTATTAAAAAATGTTAGTAAATATCCCCCGACACATTTTAACGACAAGAGTTTAGCAATAGGATGCATTACTATCAGAAAGTAGAGGGAGCACATTTTGAACACTTAATATAAGAACTGGCTCTTAAATATTTATCATCAATTAAATGCGATTTTAGTATTTACTTAATTTATTCATCAAACAAGCTCAAACACAAATAAAATTGGTATGATTGAATAGGTATTTTCAATACTTTTCTAACGAGATATCATTCGCCCATTGTTCAATTTAAAATTATCGGTCGCAGTGGCTCTGCAGTAGCACTGTATATTGGATGCAAAGCATAAAGATAATATATTTTACATACGTTTCTGATAACCTTTTGCATAAAAAACACTTAGTTCACCGATAACACAATTTGTTGGTTCAATGCCAAAGTCAGGAATGTGTATATTAATGTTTTGAGAAAAAATCGTTTTAAACATTGGGGACATTGCTAAAAATAGCAATTTCAATTTATGTTACGAACCATTATTAAAAAATTACTGTTATAAAACATTATTTATTGACGGCTGAAAATTTGGAAATTTGTAATGCTTTTCAAAAAAATATATACATTTATTGTTTTAACCTTTTAAAATTTAAAACAAATAAAACCATGATATTACAAAAATAACAGTTTTATTGAAAACAGAAGTTAAGATTATAAAAATCCTAATAAAATTTACAAACATCAAATTCTACTGCAGAAAAAATTAACCAGAATATCAAATTTTGTTTTCTTCACTATCGGATTAAACAAAATAAAAAACAAACTTTTTTTTTTAAACATGGTGTGCTCTATGGTATAGTCAAATTCTTGATAAAGAACTTATATGGCATTATTTTCTTTAAAGTATCGAACGTAGCAAAATTTTCTCCAATCAATTTCACTGAAATTGAAGCATTTATTATTTAAATGTCATTTAAAATCTAATAAGTCATCAAACGTCGGACTTTATATCTCTTATAGGGAGCGCCCAAGCTTTCAGGTATAAACAGGTAAATATTTTGCTTTTTTTATTGAATTTAATCGTACTCCATTTCAGTCTGCCCCATTTCGAAAAAACGACGATCAATTACTTTTAATGATGGATGTTTCACTAGAAGTTAGATGCATATTTTTGACAAATATTATATTTTTTTGCTGGTCTTGATAGCCGTTAGATATCATACGGACAGCTTAGATTTTAGAACGGCTCATAATGAAATCATTTACAGATCGCTTGTTGATACACTTCCACTGTTATCTTTTTTTGTTCTGACACATTTTTCAATGTCGATCATTTCCTACACTGACCTTCTATTGGCTTAAAGAACCATAAGAGCTATATTCAGAGAACCGCTGGCGATGTTATTATTATTATTCTTCTTCTTCCTTCTAATATGTAGGCTTTAAAGCCTGTTTCTTCTTCAATATTAGCCTCCTAAATTATTTAAATTGTCGCACCATCTTTTTCTTGGTCTGCCAATACTTCTTCGTCGATTTGGTGACTTATCTCGTGCTATTCGTACTATTCTATTCTCTGCCATTCTACCGATATGTTCGTTCCACTCCTGTTTTCGTTTTGTCACTCATCCATTTATGTCTTCTATATTGCATACTCTTCTTATGTTTTCGCTTTTCTCTTTATCCAACAGACTTCCCCCTGATATTTGTTGGAAATATCTAACAGATATTTGTCCGAGTATTTTCATCTCTGTTGTTTCTAGCCGTCGTCTCGTTTTAGATGTGTCAGGTTTTGTCCTGCTTTATAGATTCTTAAATAAAATGAGGTTGAATGCTCGAATAAATGAACTTTGAAAATAAGGCTATTATCGAGCACAAGTTAATTAAATCTAGCCCAAGTACTTTCGCTTAAAATAGCATCTTCAGGGGCATTTCGTCAAAATAAGAACTATCCGGCAAGCGTAGAATGTGGAAACATTAAAAATAACATAAATTATACAAAAACACTACACTAAAACGAGGACAAACAGTTTAAAATTACTTCTACGCTACATTCTCTGTCAGTATCTGTCAGTATCTGTCAGTGTCAGATACTGACAGAGAATGTAGCGTAGAAGTAATTTTAAACTGTTTGTCCTCGTTTTAGTGTAGTGTTTTTGTATAATTTATGTTATTTTTAATATTTCCACATTCTACGCTTGCCGGATAATTCTTATTTTGACGAAATGCCCCTGAAGATGCTATTTTAAGCGAAAGTACTTGGGCTAGATTTAATTAACTTGTGCTTGATAATAGCCTTATTTTCAAAGTTTATAGATTCTTGTTTTTGTGTCTTGTCTTAGGTGTTTGTTCTTCCAGATTGTGTCATTAAGAGAACCCGCTGCTTTACTTGCTTTTAAGCTTTTTTGTCGTACTTCTTCAACATCTCCGTAACTAGTTTTGTACCACAAAAATTAAATGTATCGTCAGGTATAGTAGGTACTCAGTCAATTGGACCATTTTTATCGAAAACAATTTAACGTCAGATAGTTGGTGTAAATGTTCGGCGTAATTTAGATGAGATATTTCCCGGACGATAAATTGGTAGACAAGGTAGAATTGAATGGCCTTCACGTTCACCCGATTTCAATCAAAAAGATTATTTTTATTAGGATACTTGAAAAATTCAGTTTACAAAACTTAACCAGCAAATCTTGCAGAGCTAAGGCAACGAATTATCGATGAATCTCGAATTGTTTCTAGACCATCATGGAGAAATATGATAGACGCATTCTACCATCGATTAGGGTACTGTCAACTCATAAATTGAGCACATTTTGAACACTAAATAACGTAACTATTGTTAAAAAATGTTCTAATCTATCAATTGTTACGTTTTAATGTAGTTGAAATTAATTAGTTTTAAAAAAATTATTGAAACAATTAGGCGTTGCCAGACTTGTGTTTTATGTATTTAAGACCTTTCAGACTACATAAAATCATAAGTGTTACATATGGTTGAACTAGTATTTAATAGGAGATTCCAATAATGACTGAATATACAGGGTGATGCATTTAAAAAACCAAAGTTACTAATATTATAAGAGAAACTGAAAATCTGGCAACATTACAAATATCAAATATGGAATCTCCGTATCCCAAAATAGGTGTATCTCAAATTTTGTACAATTATAACTAGCAACTGACGAGACAATTGGCCGTTTCCAGACTTTTGGGTCACTCTGTATATTCCCAGATATCTAAACCTTGCTTTCTGCTTTATTATTTTCCCATCAATTTCGATTTTACACCATAGTGGGTATTTAGATGTTGTCATACATTTGGTTTTGTCTGCTGATACTATCATATTGTATTTCTTAGCTGTTATATTGAAGATATGTGTTATTCTTTGGAGCTCGTCTGTTGCCTCGGCGATTAATGCGGCGTCGTTTGCATAACATAATTTTCGGATTTCTTTGTTCCTCATTCTGTAGCCATGACCTTTATGTACTGCTTGTATTATTTTGTCCATTATTATATTAAAGAGAAGTGGGCTCAACAACGAGTCACCCTGTCTGACTCCGCTTTGTACTGGTATATATTGTATTAGTTTTTCATTTACCTTTACCTGTATTCGATTATGGAAGTAGATGTTTTCGATGATTTGTATAATATTGATTGGTATGTTTCTTTTATACAATAGGTGTAAGACGTCTTCGACTTGGATGCGATCGAAAGCCTTTGTCAGGTCTATAAAACCTAGATATGCTGGTTTTTTGTACTCGATGGCCTTTTCTGTGATTTGTCTTAGTACAAATACGGCGTCTACGCAGGATCTTCCGGATCTTCCGGATCTGAATCCTTGTTATTCCTCTGATAAAGTTGTCAGTTTATTGATTTTATTGGTTAGGACTTTTATGGTAAGCTTAAGTGCGGTGTTCAGTAGATTTATACCTCTATAATTGTTGGGGACTTCTTTATCTCCTTTCTTGAACATTGGTATCATTACGCTGTTTCTCCATGTGTCTGATATTTCGCAGTCCAATATTAGTTTTTGTATTAGTTTTGTCATCTCTAGAGTTATACTTTCTCCTCCGTATTTTAGAAGCTCTTTGGTTACTCCATTTGGTCCTGGTGACTTTCTTTTTTTGAGCGAATTTATGGCTATTTCTACTTTCTGAAAACTGATTTCTATTTCGTGTTTTAATTCAGGTACGTTATTGTGTTGATTATTATTATTATTTTCCTTTGCTTTAAACAGTTCCGTCAGATATCTTTTCCTTTCGTTTGCTGGTATGTTATTTTATTCCTTTAATTCTGCTCTTTCTTTCCGTTGGTTTCTTATGAATCTCCATTTTTTTTGTATACTGTAGAAGTCGCTTTCCATCCTTTATTTCATTTCGTATTCTTCTATATTTGTCTCGGAATTCTGGTGTATTTGAGGATTTGTACTTCGTGTAGGCCTCTCGTTTCTCCTTACGTTTCTCTTTTATTTCTTTTCTGAACCATGGTGTGTTGTTATTGTTTCTTTTGTTCAGTATTACTAGAGCTTCTGTTGCGGCTTCTTCAATGTTGCTTTTAATTTTCTCCCAGCTCGTGTTTACATCTTCGATGTCGTCTGTTTCTTTCAGCTGTATCTTCTGTGTTAGCCTCCTTTGGTTTATTTCTGTTGTAGATTCGTTCCACAGTGATTCTACATTGAATTTTTCTCGGTAATTTCCTGTAGAAAATTGTTTGTGGTATTATTTTCATTCTTATCTTTGCTAGTACTAGTTGGTGTTCACTTCCTGCGTCTGCTAAGTTTAAAGTTCGGATATCTAGAAATTGCTTTGGGTGGATTTTTCTCTTAGTGACTATAAAATCAATCATAGATTTATTCCCCCTGGAGTTTTCAAATGTACATTTATACTGGAGCTTATGGTCACAAAATGTATTATTGATTCTGAGTTCGTTAAAAGCACAGAGATTAGCCATGAGTTCTCCATTTGCGTTGACATGGTTTTCATAAATCTGTGTTTTACTCCTAGAACTATTTCATTTCCGATTCGTGCATTAAAGTCACCCATAAGAATTAAGGGCTCTTCATGAGGTATTTCATCCAGAATGGTTTGCAATTGTTCGTAGAATGCCTCTCGTTCCTCCTTAGGTTAGCAGTCCTCGGGGCTGTAGATAGATATGACATTTAATTTTTGGCAGTCCATTGTGATGTTCATATGTATTAGTTTTTCGGAGATATAACAGCAGTTATTTAGGTTCTTTAAATTTTTTATGGAAAAATACCTACGTCCGCTCGTGCTCGTTCTTCTTTCTTTACTCCACTGTATGCTAGGAAATATTGGTTATATTCTCTTTGGCCTTTACCTTTCTTCTTGGTTTCTTGGATTGCACAAACGTCTATGTTTTTATTTATCAGTTCTTCTATTATCTCTTGGTCTTTGTTGCTAAAAGAAGTAATGTTCCATGTTGCTAATGTAATTGTGGGCTTATTTTTCCTTCTCGTTTTCCTTTTCTTTGCGTGGTTTGTCATCTTAGGTTCCGTCTGGTTTCGAGGCTTTATATCGGTTCTTTAAGCCTTGTTTCCTTTTACAATAGGTAGGATGCTAACTTGGCCCATCAACCCTCCTCTTTTATTCGGGCTTGGGACCGGCTGTGGGCATAAACGCGAATTCTGAGCTACGCAATTTACCCAGTTATCGCGCTTATAACCCCCAGGCAGAGTTGCGATATTATTCAACTGATACACTTTTGACTTTTTTAGAGATGTCTGGAAAGTTAGCATATCCATTTTATAAAACCTAATTCAGACCAGCACTTTATTGCTAATTTATTACGAAAAAAAAAATATTGCTGTAGCAGTTTCTGTGCAAACTGGGTATGTTAACTTTACGGTAAAGCTAGCATAGCCATGCCTATATCTCGACAAGGAAAAAGGGCTTAGGGCCCATCGTAACCGCACATTTTATTGCTATTTAACTGCTGTTGAAGCGAAATGCAGGAAATTTATTGCTAATCTATTGTCAAAGTTTTATACCGAGAAATAATTTATTGCTGCAACCGTTTCCGAGACACAACGATTATGCTAATTTTATGGTAAAGTTAGCAGAGCCATAGCTACATTTAGGCAATGAAAAAGACTACAGGAGCCATATTTGTGGCATATTTTAGAGCTAATTAATTGCTGTTGATTTGTATATTAACCAATTCCCAAAAGTTACCCACCCCATCATCCCCTAACGCAAACGTCATCACAGGAAAATTGAGATATCGGCCAAAAATTTCGTCTTATTCTATCGATCCATGCTGAAGTTCAATAATGCACTTTTTGTGCAATAAATTGTTATACGATGGGTGATATACACCAAAAACTATACAGCCCTTTCTTGAATATTTGAAAAAGTTTTTTTTTAATATTGCGCCAGAAAGAAAATACTCAAAATCAGGCTGGATCAGACAAGTAAGCTGCACGCTACTCTCAGCAGAATAAGTAAATCATTGTTTATTCATTAAATTCATTTAAAATGTAACATTTTTTACTTATATATTAAGAATTATTATTAAATATAGATTTTTGAAGGATTTTTAGTCAGTAGTGCAAATATTACGGATCATGTTCAAAGTACTGTTTGTATGTATGCAATAAATATGTACAATGTATGAAACATTATGTACAATATGTACAAAGTATTATGATAGAGTATTTAATGTAATACACACTATTGTTGTCTTTTAGTTTTGCGTAAATTATTTTGATAATTTTTTAGTTTAAATTGTACCTTGATTCTTCTTGAGTTGTGCAAGATGCAGAGAGTGGTAATGCTAAGTTTTTTTATTTTTATTCTTATATTAAATTTTTAATTTAGTAGTATTAATTAGTAGTTTTAGTGCTACCTCTTTGGAGCTAGGTAGATGCAGATTCTTTCTTGTTGTTTCTTGGCATAAAACTTTGCGAATAAATTACTTGCATTTCGTTTTTTGGTCAATAGCTTGGTTTTAAAAATGTGTGTTTTGAGCTAGGAGATGATAGGGTAGTTTTTGGAGATTGATTAATATACCAATAGCAATTAATTAACAATAAAATATACCGCCAATATGAACCCTATACCTGTTTTCATTGCCGAAATAGATATGACTATGCTAGCTTTACCGTTAAGTTAACATAATCATTGTTTCTTGGCAACAGTTACAGCAATAAATTGTTTTTTGACGTAAAAGTTTTCACGTCAGTGCTCACAAATTATATCGAGTTTATTAATTTCTTTAATGATTAATTGTGCTACAGCGAGGTTACTAGCGAATTAGTAATACAGGTTACCTTATATTTATATACTACACGAGTCAATAGATATTTTAAATAACATAATTTAACATATTAGAAATGTTGCCAAATTTGCCGTTTCTCTTATATTATTAGTATCTTTTATTTTTCAAATTCATCACACAGTATATTCAGTCATTATTGGAATTCCCTGTTCAATACGAGTTTAACCATATGTGGCTCTTAACGAAAAAGAACGAATAAGTATTCGAATGATGAGATGATACGGTGACAGAAAAAGATCTTATTATGAAGTGATCTACTTGTTCAATGATACTTTCTCAAACAGTTCTCCTATTTATAAGGCGATGCGACGGTACAAAAAACTGTAAAGCGATTTGAGGAATCTGGAGAAGTAAAAGATAGATACCGATCAGGTAGACCAAAAAGAGTTATAAATGACAACACAACTTTAGATATAATGCAAAGTTTTGTTCTCCAGAAGATCCACATAAACCCTCACGCAGGGTTGCATAAGTGCATGATGTAGGTTGTTCTTCAATCTTACATGTATTACGTAAGAATAAATTTATACCATATAAAATTAACTTATTTTAAGAATTAAGTGAAGATGATTTGGATCGTAGATTATAGTTTACTGAGGTAATGATAAATAAAAACGAAAATGATGAAAATTTCGTTAACAGAATATGTTTTTCCCATGAAGCAACCTTTACACTGTGTGGAAGTGTAAATCGACACAATTTAAGGTAATGGAGTGACGTATATGCACACTGGATGCGTGAAAACCATACTCAAAGACCAAAAACATTAAATGTATGGTCAGGTATAGTAGGTACTCAGTTAATTGGGCCATTTTTTATCGCAGGAAATTTAACGTCAGATAGTTACGAAATATTACTTAGAAATAAAATTGTACCTACACTGAGAAATTTATTTAGGGCCAATTTTAATCAGATATGGTTTCAGCAAGATGGAGTTCCAGCTCATTTTGGTGTAAAGATACTTGAAAAATTTAGTTTACAAAACTAAATCAACAAGTCTTGCAGAGCTAGGGCAGCGAATTATCGATGAATCTCGGATAATTTCTGGACAATCATGGAGAGATGTGGTAGATGCATTCTAACATCGATTAGGGTACTGTCAACTCACAAATGGAGCACACTTGATAAAGTAACTATTATGTTAAAAAATGTTGCAATCTATTAATTGTTACGTTTTAATGTAGTTGAAAGTAATAGTATTAATAATAATAACTAATCTAATTCTGCCGCAACGTCAATCAGGTTGAATCGGTAGATTCCTCACTAAGTAAGGCGGTTACAACAATATATAATTTTATTAAAAATCCTTTGTAAAAGGTATATATTTAGACCCAAACGGGCTAAGTTAAAAAGACAAAACGTTTTCGTAATCCATTTTCCATCATCAGTGTCTAAGAGTACATGAATGTAGCCACTAAATATATGGGTAAATATATGGGTAAACTAAATGTAAGGGAGCAACTGAGTTGCTCGAGTATACAGTCTTCGTAGACATACTGTCTTAAGACTAGCAACTTCAACGTGGAGTCATATGTCGCCATGTTACCTAATCCAACGGTAACTTTAACATCCTAAACCATTATAAGAAAATTTGTAAACTAAATGTAATTAATTATTTGTTAACGGGTTTTTACCCATATATTTAGTGGCTACATTCATGTACTCTTAGACACTGATGATGGAATATGGATTCCGAAAACGTTTTGTCTTTTTTAACTTAGCCCGTTTGGGTCTAAATATATAGATTTTACAAAGGATTTTTAATAAATTTTTTAATATATGGTATACAGCCAACTACAGGAACATAGATTCCTTGTGGATTAATATATAATTTAAACTATTCTTGTTTTTAATTTACTAAAACCTCATCTTACATTTTTAGGCACTCTTTTGAGATTAACACCAAAGCAAGCCAAAGAATCCAGGGACGCTTGTTTGGAAGAATTTAAAGATTTGTTAGTAAATAGAGCAAATAACATTCAAAAAACTTTTGAGAAAATGAACGAGAGGTTGCAAGCAAAGAAGCTTTATTATACTACCAACCACGATATTTTGTCTGAACAAGAGGAAGCTTGTTACTTCGAGGAAGTGAACAATATTATGTTAATTATGAAAACGTTACAAATCAGATTAAATAGACACAAAGAGTTGGCAGCGATCAGATACCAGCTGATGGTCGACTATTTGGATAAGCATCCTAAATTAATAACACAGAGCCAAACCAAAAGTTTAACATAATTTTTGTTAAACAAATAACTATATTTTTTATATAAATTATTTCTATATATATATATATATATATATATATATATATATATTTATATATGTATATATATATATATATATATATATATATATATATATATATATATATATATTTAACGTGATTATTTCGACCAAAGAAACAATTTATCAGTATGTTGGAAATATCGGGTATGTGGTCTACATTAAATAAAAACCTTTGTTTTTTCTAAAACTCAATATTTCGCTCTTTATTTAAAAGCTTCATCAGGAGTAACTGTAAAAAACAAACATTTCAAAAAACTGACGTACACTTAGATTTACAATACTTACAGAACTTAAAAGATTTCACACATAAATACATTTTATATTAAAATAAACATTTTTTGATAATGTATAAGCTTGTTAAAATGTAAATATATATGAGCACGTTCGTTAATAGTAAGTAAATGAGATGGAAACAACTAAAAGTTATTTAAAATGCAAAAACTAACAATGTAAGAAAAACATTAGAGGAATATTATTTCTTTAATTAGTCATTAAGGCTAGTTAGTATAATTAATCATTAAGGTGAGTGAGTTTTAAATTTTGTTCAATATATTGCAATATATGTTGCTTAATTGCCCCGTGTCTGTTTTATAATTTAAAGTTTGTTTATTTTTGTTGATGTGGTACATCTCCAAAAATAACCTACTTTTGTAATTGTCAGTCTGTGCCAGAATACGAGCATTGTTGTAGTCCAACAGATGACCGGTGTTTTTATAATGCTCGACTACTGCACAACTATTTTTTCCCAAGCGGCAATCACTTTTGTGCTGTGTGATACGTTGTTTTAGCCACTGCGATGTATGGCCAATGTAGCTTTTTTCACATCCTAGACACGGTATTTCATATACCACATTACTCTTATATAAGGTTGGTACTGGATCTTTAATTTTGGAAAAAAGTTGTTTGCTCTTTATGGTATTGTATTTAGCTATATTAATATTGGAAACATCTTTAAATATGGATATGACTGAATGAGTTAGACCATTGATCAAGGGCAGTTTTTTATATTTGATTGACTCATTGTTGGAATCAAGGACAGGACCATCATAGAAATTACTGCTATAAATGAGTTTTTTTAAAATATATTTCTATATATTGTATTTTTAGTTTTATGAAAACAAGTTACTCTTTATAAAAAGTTCTGCCTGCTCTAGTATTTAAAACCCAATCATCAGATGTTAAAATTTTTCTATATGTAAGAAATTTCTCAAAAATATGTAAATTTTACGTAAGAGTTAACAAAAACATTAGTTATTTTATTTAAAAACCTGATGACCTTTCGGTTCATTAGTAAGTTCTGTAATAAGTTTTTATTACATTTAAATAATTACTGCATTTAAATCATAATAATTTATCGTTTAAATTAAACATAAGATAACAAGTTAACTAATAGATTAACAAGAAATAAAAAGTAGTATTCTTAACAGTATTGGATAGGAAATCATTAGAATTATTCTTAAATTTACTAGAGGCCCCTCCTAGCCACCATCTTTTTTCATACATTTGATGGTTAAATTATTAAATTTTAGTTATATACTTCTATAATGATAGTCATTTTTTGAAATTTTTCGAAATTTTGCTTTTCAAATAATCAATATCTTTAAAAGGAACTGTGGTAAACTCTTTGTTTGAAATAGCCTCATAAGCAGTAATCCAGAGGGCTTAAGTCTGGAGGACTTGCTGGACTCTTCCTAAGTCTTTGTTTAATAAAGCAAACATCACAGTGTAAGATTTTAGACTGTTGTACGGAGGATATTTACTTTAATGTAAAATATTGGTCATTGAACCTCTACTTTCGTTATTTTGGATCAAAGATATTTTTTTCGTAATGACAGTTTGTGATGTTCTACTACACCTAGCATCACTTGTAATTTCGTATCCTCATTGACAATCTTCTGATGTTTTTTTATTAAAATGATCATTAGCACTGTCTAATGTCTTTAAATTATTTACAATTCTTGTATCTGTTGTATAGGTACTATTTTTATTCGGATGCCTGTTATTAAAAATAACTGCTGCCTCCTAATGAGTTTATACTTGTCTTTCACAATCATAACTATTTCAATTTGCTCCTCACTATCATGAGAGCGAAGGTGCGACATGAGATCCATAGCCATAAAACTGCGTTTCGTTTCCATTAATTTTAAAATATTTTTGACACCATTTGTTGTTGTGAAGTTCGTGGCCACCCTAAACTGGCTTTTATTTTTGTGTCTTGGTCAATATTCTCGGAAAAAACTATGCGACTACAATTAAATTTTTTACACGAACCAAATGAATTGTTGCATTTCTCGTCCACGCCACTAATGGTTGGACGACGATTTGAGCATACACCACACTTCTGTCCTTCATCATGCCCTTTTTTCATTAAAAAACCATTAATAAGTTTTGATTGAAGTTTATCTAGTTTAGCAAAGAAGATGTTGCAACCACTTTGGCCGTTGTACACATTATTTATCTAGCAAAATATCAAAAAATTAGTAAACACGCAAAACTTGTTCCAAAAAAGCAGCTGTGATCTCCCGAAAATAAAGGTAATAGAGTATCGGAAACACAGCAAAAGTTAGGATTACGATTCACGATAAATGGAGATTAGTTGAACTATGCAAAATACTCTGGAGTTGAATGATCAGTCCTTGTATATTAAATTAATACATAAGTTGTTGATGTCAAAAAGTAATCATATTTGTAGGTTTATTCTAAATATTATTCTGCCGACAAACTTGTCTCTATGTATTTCGATATGTCTCTTTCGGAAAGATTTTAAATATTTTCATGAAATGAAAATCCGATCAGAGAAATTATTATCACACTCACATATTATACACTAGAACGGATGAAGTTATTTCTGGTAATTTTTGAGTATTCGCTAACAATTAACAATAGATATTTGAGTCAATATGAACAAACACTGTTTTTAACTTTTACGAAATTTTTTACCATAATATAACAGGTCTTGTTAAATATTGGCCTCCTTATAAGAATAATTTTAAACAAAAATATTTTATAGCACTACTGGCTGTTTAGGTAAACGAAAAATATTAGCTTATTTGTGGTATATACTCTGGCTGCGGCACTCCGGTAGACTGAATATATAGTTATACAAAATAGTTATATAGTTATATAAAAAGTTACCCTTTTCTAAAATTTTTTTGCAAGATTCTTGCAGGCAGCGTACCATAACAATCACTGAACTACCTTTTAAGTATTTTGAGAACAAATAATCCAGTCTTCATTATTTAGATTTGGTCTAAGTCTAAGTCTGTATTAACTAATACCACTGTGGAACGGATTGCCTCTTCTAACTCGGTCATTCTTGTTAACATGTAATAGGTGAAGTTCTACCTAGTTTCCACGTCTTGGATTGGCCGTTTGGAAACTTTGTTATGTTGTAATTGATACTTTAGAAGCCTTTTTGAAGATAAGGTAGTTTTTTATGAAATGTGTTTTTGGCCGAAAAGTCGAAAAAAAAAACTTTTAATTTTATCTATTTGTACAGGACAGCATTTAAGTGCATCCTCCACCAATAAATTTAATGTATGAGCAAAACAATTTAAATGTTTTCATTCTAAAACATCTTTAATAGCTTTGACCATATTTGAGGCATTATCAATTACTGCAAAAATTACTTTTTGTTTTAGACCTCACTGATTAATAATTTCACTAATTTTAAAAGCGATGTTTTTTGAATTATGGTTTCCAGAAAAATGGCAGCAGTCTAATAAAACCGTTTTAAATTCTAAATTTTGGGTTAAATAATGTTCTGTTAATGTGATGTAACTCTCAGTTACTCCAGATGTCCAGAGGTTAGTAGTAATACAGATATTTTCTACTTCTTTAACAACTTGTGATCTAATAATTTGCTCAATTTTGAGATAAAATTCCTGAAGTAATGACCCTGACAAAGTTTTTCTTGTTGGCGGTTTATATCCGGGAATCCACCCTTCAAACGTTTTAAAAGCTGGTTCTTCAACTATTAAAAACGGATAAAACGAGTCTTTGCATAGGTTTAGTAAATCCATATCTATTTGTTTCTTTTATTCTAAACTAATATTTTTATTCATGTAAGTAAGTATCCATCACCTTTTGACGCTTGAATGGCGGTGGCAGTATGCTAGTAATTATAGTAGGAGTAGTCAAAACGGACAGAAATGCGTCAGGAGAAGTTTCAATCATTGCAATATCTAGAAAGTCGACTAAGTCGACTAAGTTGACTAAGAAAAAGAAATCCTAATTAAATATTTACAATAAATACATCCTTTAACGAACTATCAATAAATATTTGAAATCGAAAATATAGATCAATCGAAAATCGAAACTCATTCATTAATCAGAATACATGATTATTTTATTTTCAACGTCAACCGATAGCCCGACTGTCCACTGTCCCGAAAGAGCCGCATGTTATTTTTAGTTTTGTAGTAGTCTCTCAGATCAACTAATCGTCCTCGTCGACGTAAAGTGTTCGTTGCTTCTCTGTTTACGTCTACACAAAACGTAGTTTTTTTGAATCAACCATCAACTAGTTGGCTTACCAGTGAGAAACCGTAGAATCGTAAATGACAAAAAATGGTTTAAAATGCAGGGATTTTCTGATAAAAATGAAGGTAAAAAAACAAAAGAAAGAGTATAGAAGCTGGTTACTTCTATAAAAAAAGAAAAAGATGATTGTATTATCAAAGAATATAGACTATATTCTTTGATATTATTAAACATCAACCAGTACAAGATAAAGAAACTAATAAAGATGACTTAAGTCCATGGTGTATCGATACAGGTGTATAAACATACACATGTATCGAGAGATATAAAAGAAGTCGACATGTATTTGTCTGATAATATATTACCCACAAAAAATGTCGAACGGAGATTGGAACTGATCTGAACTGATTGGAACAGTAGTGGAAAAACCATCGCCATGTATATCCTAACTTAACCACTATGTTCATAAAATATTGTAGTATTGTAACAAAATCTATTCCTTGTGAACACATTATATCCCACCATTATATATACACCCACCTCTAGATTCTTAGGTATAAGCTGGATCGGAACCAGAGATATGTAAAATATCTCTGATCGAAACTAATCGTATCACTAATGGCCGTCTATCAGAAATGTGAAGGGGAGACCAAGGGGAAATATGATTGTTATCTTCTCTTTGTCTATTCGCTGAAAATATCATTTAGATATATCTGTGTTAGATATCCTGTTAAATTTTACCATACCGACAATAAACTTTTACCTACACTGTATGAAATATGCTCATCTGAATAAAATAAAATATTCTAGTCTAGTCGAGCTATCAAGTACGAGCTACCGTTAGCGTTATACTGGATTTCAGAGTTTGCAAAGTGTTAATTTACACTGGATTATTCACATACTACAAAAGAACAGCTAATTATTTAGAATAAGAAAATATTCATGAATAAGATTGATATAAAATAGGTAAAAAAGTTTTATAACATCCAACCATAAATTACGTGAGAACTAAGTAGTCTATTTAATGAATATTTTCCTACCTGCCAGAGAAAACGTGCAGTTGTTTGTTTGCTAACAATATCTACTAATGATATAGAATCAGTCTAATTCCATATGCAAATTGATCGTGTGCTCCTTTTACAATTGATGGGTAGACGTAATGTTTGTAAGTGTAAGTACTCCTTTAAACTTTTGTTTTACAAGTAAAGTACATAGGAGATTAATAATTTAAATCGATTAGTTTCTTTAAATCTTTTTTTTTTCTATTTGCAACTAGAACAGACACTTTTGTGTAAGTTTTTGGAATTGATCCAAGTTTATAATCAATATACCTACTTGTTTTATTATATATAATAAAACAAATATATAATAATAACAAATGTGAAAACGTGCAGAGGGGCTGATGTAGACTCAGATAATTTTTTGGTTAAAATTAATATGAGAAGCAATAATTAAAAAGCATAAACGGAAAAAGAAAGTGAAACGTAAATTTAACTTTAAAAAACTGCGAAAATTTGAGGTAGCGCATAATTATCAAAAGGATATACAAGAGGCTTACGCCAAACAAGAAAGTACTACTGTGGGTAACATACAACAAAAGTTCTTGAAAATGACAAACACTATAAAGGAAGCTACGTCGAAAAACATACCAAGAACAAAAAGATTTAGAAAAAACCACAGGTTCGATGACGAATTTAGTACAGAGTTAAAAAAAGATCAGATTTGAGATTAAAAAGTTTACGATCGCAAAAACAAGACGACCTAGAAAGGTATGCCGAACAACGAAAAAAAGTAAAAAGAATCCTAAGGGAGCGGAAACGAAAGTATATGGATGATAAAATAAAGTGTATTGAAGAAAACTACAAGAAAAATGAAATAAAATTTTCTTATAAAGAGGTAAAATACATTAAAATTGGTTACCAGAAAAGAACTATGAATGTATAACCCGACAAGCGAGAGCTGGCGGGTTGCGCGTAGAACAAATTGAAAAGTGGAAGGAATTGCTCATTTCTATTGAAGTCGGCTAGGAGTTCACATCGTGTATAACCGTTTCAGTACCTATACTATATACCTATAATCGCGATTAAGTACCTCTCCTATCTCTCTTAGAATAATTCCTTTTCTATTTTCGCGCAGCTCACCCGCCAGCTCTCGCTTGTCGGATTATAAAAGATAAGCAAGGAAACCTGATAGTGGACGAAGACCAATTATGTGAAAGGTGGAAAGAATATTTCGAAGAGATACTAAATGACGAAGTGACTACTGAAGAAAATTGTTATGTTCCTAAACCTCAAATAGTAATAGAAGAAATACCAAAGCCCACAAGAGAAGAAATTAAAGAAATAATAAAAGATATGAAAAATCAAAAAGCACCGGGGAGAGCGGCAATCTGGCAGAGAACATAACATATGGAGGAGAGGAATTAATAAACAAACTTGGTGAGCTAATACTAGAAGTATGGGGTGCCGAAGAAATGCCTCAAGAATGGAATAAGTCGATTATAATTCCTATACACAAAAAGGGAGATAGAACTGAATGCGCAAACTATAGAGGAATAGCCTTATTACAGGTAATATATAAAGTACTCGCCATACTAATTAAAAAACGATTAGAAATATATACAGAGAAGAATCTAGGAGAATACTAGGGAGGTTTTCGGAAAGGAAGATCAACAACCGATCAAATTTTTATGCTAAAACAAATCCTGATCAATTGCTATGAATACAATATTTCAGCACAAGTACTTTCCATTGATTACAAAGCTGCCTACGATACAATAGACATAAATAAGTTAATAGAAACTTATGTGCAATTGCGCTTCTACTTGATGATGAAGAAAGAAAAACTGTAGTAAAAAGGAGGTTTGGAGTACATCCAATGTTAAGGGAAAGAAAAAAGGAGGGTGAATACTGGACTTTATAGAAATAATTAATTCATGACGATGAAAAATATTATGAATATTTTAGAATGAATAGGGTTAAGTTTGAATATATTTTAAATTTAATTACACCTTTAGTTAAAAAACAAAATACTACATTTAAAGAAGCCATAACACCTAAAGAAAAATTAGCTGTGTGTTTAAGGTAAGTTAAAGCAAAATTTTCTATTAACAAAATTAACTCATTTATTTCTTAAAAATAAAGTATGAACAAACGAATCCTACTTAAAAAATTAATATTAGCAACATAAATTTTTATATACAGGGTGTCCCAAAAGTAGCGGAACGGTCGAATATTTCGCGAAATGAATATCGAATCGAAAAACTGAAAAATACGTTATTTAATCATTTTCAAAAATCTATCGAATAAGACCAAAAACGACTCCACACTCCAACCCCTAGAGGTGAGGTGGGGACTACCTTTAAAATCTTAAAGAGAAACCCCCATTCGTTATTGCAGATTTGGATTCCTCATGAAATATAAGTAACATTTATTCGAAACATTTTTTAGAATTGTTTATAAATGGCGCTATAATCGAAAAAATACAATTCATCAGTGCCATCTATCAACAATTCTAAAAAATATTTCGAATAAATGATATTTAATCTTTCACAAGGAATCCAAAACTGCAATAAAAAACGAAGTTGATACTTTAGAATTAAGAGCCCACCTCCAGCGTCTGGAGTGGGGTTTGGTGTCATTCGATAGATTTTTGAAAATGATTGAAAACGTCTTTTTCAGTTTTTCAATCAAATGTTCATTTCGCGTAATATTGGACCGTTCCGTTGCTTTTGGGACACCCTCTGTAATTAAAAAAACATCAGTCGTTTTGAGAGGGGGGGTCGATTGCCTCCACCGCCCTTTCCTGGATCCGCCACTGCATGCTTTCGTTATCAAAAACCAAATTCTCTGAAACATATTCATTCGAATTTCTGATATTGGATGCTGCAGATGTCTTTGTTGATGTTGAACATTCCGATGTCTGGGGTGAATGCATTGGCGTAATCTGGGCTGAATTATTATTGTTAAGCTGGCCACTATAGGCAGGATAGTTACCCGGATAGATGTATGGATTTCTTATCGCAGGTGGATTAGGATGAGTAATAGATTGTAGTTCTATCTCCCCGACAATTGAAGAAACTCTTGCTTTTGCCAGTGCTCTGTAATATGGTGGCATCTTTTTTACAATTTGGGCCAAACCATAAAAACTTCGTCTTTTTCTTCGGATTTTAGGAGATAATCCATAACCACAGATGCAGCAGTACGTTCATTCTTTTTTTTTTTCTTTGGCAATTGCGGAGTTTCAAATACACTTCTTTTTGGGGCTTGTTTTTCGTAGTAATATATATATATATATATATATATATATATATATATATATATATATATATATATATATATATAGATAGATATATATATATATATATATATATATATATATATATATATATAGATATATATATATATATATATATATATATAGATAGATATATATATATATATATATATATATATATATATATATATATATATAGATATATATATATATATATATATATATATATATATATATATATATATATATATTTGAAATCATCCCTTTTTTGCTAAACCAATCATCCTTGAAATTAGCTAGGTTTATCAATTGTTTAACAAATATATATTTATTTTTTAGCTGCTGCAAATTGTAAAAAGTAAGTAATTAGTTGTTTACAGAAATTTTTGATATTCAAAAGTATTTTTATCTTTCGAATGTAATATTTCCACTTGTCGCCATCCTTCACCGTCTAAAAAAATTTATTAAAATATAAGCTATCAACATCTAATTAGAAGTGCAATCAAAACATGTTAAGAAATTCTTAGGAAATTAAATGTTTAAATACAGTATTAATTACTATTCAAATATATTTAGTAGTTTAATCTTCCGAACATAAATCATGATTTTAATTATATTGCTCTGTATTCTTTATTGTGTGCAAGGAAATGATAAAAGTCTTGTAGCAGTACATGTGGTAAGTATATCTCCAATTTATACATATCAGTTAGACACCTATAATTGCAGTATAAATCAATTTATTTAGATTAGGGCAATATCTTATATTATACAATAAAATATAGTTCGATAAAATATTTGAAAATACCTCTATCTTCCAGAAATAAATTTCTGTAATTTGAATATTTGAGGATGGAATATTATAAATCAGAAAGCATAATTGTCTGCATTCTCTTTGTAAAATCGTGTCTTCTACTGGGACAGTTTCATTAATCCACATTACATGGTCTAGTGATCTTAGATGGCAATGTTTAATATATTTTTTGATGTATTAAGTTCTTTATCTACTTTTTGTAAATACTGATGGGTCTTTGTAATACACAATAAACTACAATATTTACAATTGAGTTTATAAATTATATCTGACTTGATTTTACTTTCGTTATTGACAATAGGATATAATTTTTATTTAAATACTTTTTCCGCAAATCGCCAGGAAATTTTGACAGTCCTGTCAAAATTTCTTGAAGAAAAAGTCAGGACTTCCTTACTGTAAGGAAATGTCATTTCTTACTGTAAGGAAATGATATTTCCGTACAGTTGTTAGTGTTCTACATAAATGATAGAAAACACATTGCTTATAAGGAATTAATTTATATTTTGAAAACATCAAGTCATTGCTGAATACATTTTTAAGATCAATTTGTTATATTTACAGTAATTTGACAGTTAGTACAATTATTAAACATTGAAGGAACACTCTTAGAACTATGAGAAACATTTTGGACAACATGCAGGGTGGAAGTGTCATTTTGTTGAATATTTTTACTGTGAAAATTTTATTTGCCACCTCAACCTTATTGTTAAGCGATTCTTCGATATATCCTTCAGCAACGTTTGATGACTTCCTTCCGCCATGCCTCTTTAAACTAGTTATGTCGGCACCAGAGTCAACCAATATTGTTGCAGAAGACCGACGAAAGCAGTGACCAGTATATTCTGTCGGATTTACCAAGTTCAAATAAGTAGCAATTATTTTGGGCATTTTTCTAAATTGATGAATTCCTACCACTTGTCTACAACCCTTTCCGCTTTGATATTTAAAGAAAAATCGGTCACTGTTCATATTTTCTGGTCTTAACGAAACATACTTTCGATAAACATTCAAGTAGATCTGATTAATTACAAATGATCTTGGTTTGTTGGTTTTCGAATCAGGTATGCTGATTAAAAGATTAGATTCTAAGTCTTCTATATCGTGTACAGTCATTCGGACTAACTCATCCATTATACAGGCCCCAGAAATACCAAATATTACAGCCACCTAAAAAATAAATAAAGGTATAATCTAAATAGAAATTAAAACCTTGTAAATTACCTTAATCATTAAATTTTCTTTATCTGGAGCTTCCTGGATAAATTTTTCAATTTCTTCCTTCGTTAAAATCTTAGATTTCTTTGCCATATAACCTTGAGCTTGCCGTTTCAATAAAGAACGAAGTTTTGAGTATGTAGATATATCTACATTGTGTTTAAGTGCAAGGGTTGACTTCAGCATTGAATAATTGGCCCATAATGTTGAAGATTTCATCTTTAAACAAAGGTCTAGGAAGTATGACATTACAACATTTTCTGAAAAAGAACTCGTATTTTTACTCATGCGATAATCCATAAAACGTCTGTATGCATTTTCGTACTTTTCTCTTGATTTCTTTGGCAATAATTCTAATGAAGCAGTATTCACTGCCTCAACCAGCTCTGGAGGAGTCCCAGGAATGGAAATTTCATCATCACTTATCATCATCACTTATCATCAACCCAAGTAATTTTATTAGGAATTTCAAAGCACCATTTATTTGGGAATACAATTATCGCGTTTTTTTTTTAAATCAATCAATATCTGTCGAATTTTAAACGATTTGCGGAAAAATAGTATGTTTACCTCGTAGGAAAAGCCACATTCCTGGACTCTGTGTTGCTAAGTCTCGGCTTGCGCCTCGACTTAGCAATCTTCACAGTCGTCCAGGAATGTTAAGCTTTTCCTACCCGGTAAACAATGTACTATTGTTTTAACCGTGCTGTACGTTCGAGTCAACTATGCAAATGTACTGTTCGTTCGGGTCAATATAACCCAACTATGGTTTACGGTCCTTAATCGAAATAAAATAAGATTTATGTTATTAAACATAATTTATGTAGTTAAACAAAAATTATGTTTTTGTTTAAAATCCTAAGAACAAATACCTACAAATTTTAATTTAGTTTACAACTAGGACAGTAATAAATAGAATGGGTTTTACAAATATGTTTGTGACATATACAACATAAAATATTAGTCCTGGTATCGTTTTTAGAGCAAAATTTACAGCGTACTTGTTTAGCAGGCGGAGTTGGATAGTACATAGACGGTTCACTAGAATTTCCATCTTCCCTATCCGCTTCTGTTCGTGTTCTTTTTACCAGTTCTTGTGGGACTTTTAATTCTTAATAAATTTTTCCTGGAAAGAATAAGTGGTTTCACCAGTGTTTTTTCCCAATTCCTCAAGAAAAATTCGTCGTTTTGTAAGTTTGTTGGTGTTCCATTGAGGATTTATTGATGTCTATTAAACAAACGTGTTATGGGTAGAAATATCCAACATATTATATAAAAAAAAACAATCATAGGCCAGCGATTTGTCTTCCTCTTACATGTATATGTACCAACAAGCTGATCTAGAGTATCCACTGCTCCCTTACTGGAATTGTAATCAAAAATAATTAGGGGATTTTTGTCATTTCTGTCACTAATACTCCTATTTATTTATTTAGCGTATGGCTACATCACAGGTTCATATATATATATATATATATATATATATATATATATATATATACATATAATATAAATTATATAAATTAAAAAACAACAGTAAATACAAAAATATTATTCTACAAACAAACATCTAGATTATAAATATATTCGATTGACTCTTTTGTAGCAGCCAGGAAATCTGAAGGGTTGCCGTTATAGGATATAATCGGGCATTCCTCTACCATGTGTTTTACTGTTTGCCTTTCGGCGCCGCAGTCGCAATTTGGTGATTGTATTTTTCCCCATCTAAAAAGTGAGTCGGAACATCTGCCACAGTTCGTCCTTATTCTATTGAGTGTGGTCCAAACTCGTCTCGGTTGGTTGAAGCCCTCAGGTTTGCTTGTAATACATGGCATGTTCCAGTTAGCTGGTGCAGCGTTATTCTCCCATTGTTCTCTCCACCGTTCAGTTACATAAAAGTTTTGATCTACTAGCCTTTTTGCTGTTTTTAGAGGCGGGTGTCTTGAACGGAGCCTATTTATGTCTCTGGCGGAAGTTTCGACATGGGAGCGGAGCTCAGGATCAGTATTGATTTTTGTAAATTCTCTGACAAGGCCATGTTCCCGGCGGATGGGTGGTGGAGCTATATGACTCAAAGCTGGTAACCAGTAAGTGGGAGTGGCCTTGATTGTACCCGATATAGTTCGCATGGCTTGGTTGAGTTGGACATCAACACGGTGAGTGTGTGGACTGTTTATCCATACTGGTGCACAGTATTCCGCTACGGGGTATACCAGTCCTAATGCTGTCGATCTAAGTGCTGAGGAGCCCCATGTAGTGCCGCAGAGCTTTTGTAGGATGTTGTTACGAGTTCGGAGTTTTGCAGCAGTCTTAGTAAGATGCTCTTTAAAGTTCAGTGTTCTGTCAAGTGTAACACCTAAGTATTTTGGGTGTTTATTATATTTAAGGAGTCTATCCCCAAAATTGATTTGAGGTTGATAGTTGGCCATCTTGTTGTTCAAATGGTAGCAGGACACTTCTGTCTTAGTTGGATTGGGTTGCAATCTCCATTTGCGGAAATAATTCCCTGGGGCATTTAAATCGTTTGTTAGAATGCGTTCAGTGACCTCGAATTCTTTATGACTTGCGGCAAGCGTCCAGTCGTCTGCGTATCCAAACTTTTTTGATGTGGTTTCTGGCATGTCTGCTATGTAGAGGCTGAAAAGCATGGGAGCCAGCACGGATCCTTGTGGAAGTCCATTATTCAGTTTTCTTTGGGTACTAGTCTTGTCTCCCAATATAACTTTAAAGCATCTGTTGAATAGCATGGCGTTAATAACCTCAGTGGTCTTTCTGCATGAGATTATTCGCATTAATTTATATATTGCCCCTTGTCGTCACACAGTGTCATAAGCAGCAGATAGATCGATGAAGACAGCGGTTGTTTTTGATTGCTTTTGAAAGTTTGATTCCACATAATTGGTCAGGGCGAGTACCTGGTCTGTGCAGCTGCGGTTTGGCCGAAATCCTGCCTGTTCCACTGGTAAGTGTTGGAATATGGTTTTTCTCATTCTATTATACAACAGTCTTTCGAACAATTTGTACACCGTACTTAAGAGTGCGATGGGGCGGTAGTTTTTCGGTGAATTATTACTTTTCCCTGGTTTTAAAATGGCGACGATCTTTGCATTTTTGAGTTGGTGGGGGACGTTTCCCGTTTGAAGGATGTCAGAAAAGAATTCTGCGAGCCACTGCCTAGTGAATCTGCCGCTATGTTTGAGGAACTTAGCGTGAATGGCGTCGAAACCCGGCGCTTTTCCCGTTTTCATTTCATTTAGGGCTTGCGATATTTCTTCATGCATAAATGGGTTGGAATATTCTGTTGACTGTGCAAGACTAGATTTTATGGTTTTGAGGTCTTTTTTAACTTTAATTGTATGTAAACGACTTTGAGGTGCCCTAGAGGTTGACACTATGTGCGTAGCTATTTGGTCTGGAGTTATTAGGTTGGTTTGGCGAACGGGTGGGTTGCTACTTCCGAGTTTCCGCAGTAGGGACCAAGCTTGTCGACTTGACTTCTGGAAGTCTAGGTTTTCTACTGTCTGTGTCCATTTTTCACGCCTGGCAGCATCGATGCTGTGGAGTAGTTCGTCTGCAATCTCCTGCTTTCCATCTTCGCAATATTCTTCATACAGTTTTTCGCTCTGTTCTGTCCAACCAGGGATATATTCTTTGCGGTATCCTCTAGGGATTGTCGCTTTTGCTGAGGTGATTATTGCTCCTGTTAGTCTCCCGTAGTTCTGGCTTTTTGGTGGAATCCATCCTAGGCATTTGTCAAGGTTACTGGTGAAAGCAGATTAGTTAGCTTTCTTGAAGTTACATCTGGGGCGTGGGAACGATCTTATAATCGGAATGCTAATACCGATCTTGATTAGGACGGGGCGATGTTGACTATGTGGAAAGTCAGGCATAACCCTACGTGATGCTGCTAGCGGTTGGCCTTTGTTGTCAATGGTAACAAAACAGAGATCAGGGTTATATTCTCTCCTCCAGGCCGCAGATCTGAAAGTGCCTCTATCTTTGGCGTCGAATAGAAGGTGGGCACCATGTTCCTCTGCCCATTCCACAAGGGATGTGCCATTTCTGTCAGTGTCTGAGTATTTCCACATCTCATGAAGTAATAGTCCCATCATGATACTCATAGGGGTAACATTTATCATGATAGGACTAATAGTACTATCATGATACTCATAGGGGTAACATTTTTATCCTTTTTAAAAATATAGACGAACTATGAATTCTTCATTCGCAATTTGTGCTGGAAGCTTTGGCTTATTTGTGCTACTTGTATTGTTTTTTGTTTCTAATATATGCACTCATCACTCTCTGGCTCGTTCGCTAGGTTCGCAAAGCTCATCTTCGGTTAGCGTTCTTCGATGCGACATTATCAAAATGCAAACATAGACTGAAATTTGTAATGTAAATGAATGCGGTTGGCATATCAATGTCCTACCAGCCTACCACTTGTCTTCTACTACCCCACTTCCTTCTACGTGACATGCCCTTCTAAATAGCATCATCCAGCTACACTACACGTTTGTACAAGTTCTAGCTTTCAGAAACTTGTTTCTATTTATTGAGGTACCTGACTAATAAATTGTTAGAAAATATATAAAATACTGCCAACTAAACATACGTAAACAGGTAATATTTAACGGTTTCAATAGGTGGGTTATATTGACCCGAGCGTACTGTAGGTAACAATTTAATTTTTATTAAAAAAATCAGGAAGTTGATTTTTGATCTCGTATGTAATTGAAAGACCTTATATTAGGTAATAAAGTCACGAAACACGAAAACGTTACGCCGCGTAATAACTTGCAAAATAAGACAGCAGGGTTAAAAGAAGCTTTTTTATTAAAAATACTTTTTTCAATAATCACAAAACCAGTAAGTTACCGAATACTACTTCAAACAAACTAAACAATGATCCCATTAATATACGTCAGAAATTCTTTTCCACTTGGAAAATAGAATTGTGATTACCTAAGCCTTCGTTAAGGCTAAGCCTTGACTTTTCTCCATACCCTAGCTCCAACTCCTTCATCGGTTTTAGATCCGTCTGTATTAATTGCCATTATGAGATTAGTTTTATTCGACTTTTATTCACCTTTTCCTTAATAGAGGATAGGAAAGGGGTTTTCCAAATTATATTTAGATTGGTTGATAACTCTAGGTGATTTTTAATCATCTTTCTAGATTTGATCCCAGTATCTTTTTGCCCTACTTCCCGTCGTCTTATCCATCTTCTGTATGCTCCTATCTTAGCTTCCTTCTTCATTCATATATGTAATGAAGGGAAGTCAAGCGTGATCTCCTTGGAGGCGGTTGTGGTAGTCGACATCTCTACTGTTTATATGTATTTATATTATACTATATGTATGCTTGCAGTTAAAGCTTCTTTAGTTTAGTTTGGTGATCTTTTGTTGACATTTATTCCACCATATTAGTGTTCCATATGTAATCATAGGTCTGATACAGTCCTATATGACCAGTACATCTGTTTGGGTTTTATACCTCATATTTTTCTACATATCTTTTAACATGTCCAAAGAGAAATTTTTGCTTTATTGGTTATTCTACCAAATGAGCGTTTCATGTAAGCCGCTTATCTAGAATTACTCCTAGATATTTGACCTCATTCACTTGTTTACCAGTTTCTTCATATAGAGCAGTTATCCAGATGTTATTGTTATTTTAAGAGGAAAAAATTACCATATTTTCTTCGTAACATAATGACTAGATCATCCGGATAGGCCTCCACCTCTAACCCCATGTACTAGGAGTTATCACAGGACAGGAGAAGGCACAGTTTCCTATTAGCTTAGCTCTTTTGGCTAACCTCTCCTCTCCTTGCAGATCTGTTAGAATTAACCTATTTTTCAGCATTGCCTTGATTCAGTTGCATATGGTAACAAATATTCCTTTTGATGGTGCTGTATTAGAAAGAGAATTTGGCAGTTCATTAATAAATGTGCCTTCTATAATTACAAAAACCGCTTCTTGGAAAGTCCCTCTTATTCTGGTCGTCAGAAGATACCCGCAGGTAGGAGTTCTAACAACGCTGCTGTAGAATCTAATAATAGACAGACTAATAGAGACTTTAAAGGCAATTGGTAATACAAAATTTGCAGATGATTTCGTAATCATCTTGAAAGGAAGGTATAATACGATAGTTAGAGATCGTATGAACGACGACCTTGAACTAGTAAGACAAATACCTTATAAGGAAAAGGTCAAATATGTCTCCATAAAGCTACCATGATCTCCTGTACCTCCTCCTTTATCCTTTATGCTTCGTAAGGATGTGGTGACGTTATGGTATTTGACGAATGGTTGCTATCCATTCTTCTCTCTCCTGTGCGCGGTGTGCTGCCTCAGATAGAGAGTACCCGGTAGCGTACTTTATTTGGTCTGACCATCGGATTGGCTATCTTACTCGAGTGGTGTTACCATCCACCTTGCCTTCAACCACCAATCGCCTATACACACAAAAGGAAATTAGAGAGATTAGGAACTTTAAAGTAGTATATATTATGAAATTGAGAAGCACTGGCACGCAAAAGGGAAACCTATATGGGACCACCAACAGAAGATCCTGTTACTTTGGCTTCAATAAAAGGAGCATACTATTAAACCTGTTGTTATGATCGCTTGACACTTTTTCGCTGGTTGCGTTCTTTTGCATCACTCAACTTTAATAAGAGCAACATTAGAGTAAATATTAGGTATTAAATAATTGTACCTGTTTATTTTAAACAAATACAAAATGTGGCAAATAAATTAAATTATAAATTTTTTTAACCTGGTGAAAAATATTGTTTTATAAATATACATTTTTTTATTTTCAGCTCTTCCGACATGGACACAGATGTCCTGATGTCGTAAATTTGTATAAATCCAGCCCGTATTATGACGAGTCCTACTTTAAACCTTTTGGTTTTGGTCAACTAACTAATGTAAGTTATACGAGGGTTGACTTTTTAGTTTTTCATATATCCAAGACAAAAAATATATAAACTCAAAGTACTTTAATTATTATTTAACTGGGAATAAGCCACAATTAAATGTTAAAATACGTTTATTGACGTTTCAATTTCTACTTCGACAAAATATGTCCAACCAATATCAATACCAACATTTTTATATATAAATTTTAATCAAATAAAAGGCAAATATCGAGTACAGTTTTTATTAAATCTTGCCCAAGTACTTTCCCTCCTAGAGCATCTTCAGGGGCATCTGAAATAAGCCAAGAAACGTTTTTTAACTGAAGAAAAATTAATTAACTTCGAAAAAACTCAAAGTTGATGGTTGATAAATTTTTTTTTGTAATATAACGTTTTAGACTTATTCGTCAAAATTAGGCTATCCAACAATATGGTGAATGTCTTAAACATTACCTGATACATTTACACAACACGAGACAAAGAACAAACAGTTTAAAAATTATCATAAATTCGAGCTACATATTGGGTGACATCAGAGAGGATGGCTCCTGGTCTTAACGGAAATGTTAAAGTGACATCTGACATATGACAACTTGGATGGGCAGTCACAATCATGGTGATGTGATCTGCATATTTTAAAACTCTATGAAACTGAGCATTGACCCAAGATCCAACTGACACTACGATAGGAAGTCAATCGATGAAATATGAAATTATACAGATTACTTTATGTAGATTGCATAATCCAGATCTCACACTTAAACCTGTCAGTAATAATTTGTGTGTTAGTGTTGGGGCAACTAAAGTGGACTTAGAATATAAATTTAAGAAATAGACTAAACAATATATTATAGAGTGGGTGGTTGACTGCAATCAAAAGGTCTACCAAGCACTACCAATAATGTAGAAAAGAAAAAATCGAACTATGAAATTGAAAGACTTCTACTTAAAAATCAAAATTGAAAGAAATGTGTATAAATAAGGTATAATACCAATAGTCCAGTTAAACCCACAGTCAATGGGAAAACCATAAAATTAAAATGTCAAAGCATTACTCAAGACCAACTGACCAACAGTGGTCTTCTTCTTACGGTGCCTTATCCTTAAGGACGTTGGCCATTACATTTGCCCATTTAATCTTATTTGTAGCAACCCTGAATAGTTCTATGGAGGTCATGTTCGTCCATTGGTCCTCTTTTGCTATTAAATTTGCCTTCGATTATAAGTTGGAGCAGTTCATACTTTTGATTTCTTATGATGTGACCAAAATATTGTGTTTTCCGTTCTTTTATTATAAGCATAAGCTCTCTTTCCTTATTCATCCTCCGCAAGATTTCCGCATTTGTCGTATGGCTCATGTAGGATATTCTGAGCATTTTACGGTAACACCAGAGTTTAAATGCTTGGATTCTTTTTTGTGTTGCTTCTGTCATTGTCCAGGCTTTAACACCATAGAGCAAGGTGGAGAAAACATAGCACCTAAGTATTCTAGTTCTTAATGAGATGCCCAGCTGGCGGTTGCATAGAACTTTTTGCATTTTGTAAAACATTGTACGTGCCTTTTACAGGCGTATTCTTATCTCTAGTGAGTGGCCTCAACTTTCATCAAGATAACTTCCAAGATACGTTGTTCTTGTTACTTTTTCCAGATCTGTTCCGTCGACATTGACCTTCACCCTTCGGTTTTGGTGCTTGCTGATGACCATCGTTTTTGTCTTCTTTGTATTCAATTTCACTCCAAATTCTCTAGAGGCTATCGTTACTCGGTCCATTAAGCGTTGCAGGGCTTCAGCATTATCTGCAAGTATGACAGTGTCATCAGCATATCGCAGGTTATTTATACATTGCCCGTTTATAATTATACTATCCGTGGTGCCTTCCAAAGCTTTCTGAAATATCTTCTCAGAGTAAACATTGAACAGCAAAGGTGATAGGACACATCCCTGTCGTACTCCCTTCTCGGGGAGAATTGGGGAAATATTGATTTTTCCAGATGTTTCGCTTTTTATTCTGATTTTAGCTTTTTGTTCTTGGTAGAGGTTTGAAATGATTCTTAAGTCTTTATCGTCGATATTACTTGACCTCAAAATATCTATTAGTTTATCATGTTTCACCAGGTCAAACGCCTTCTGAAAGTCTATAAAACACAAGTATACATCAGAATCGACATGTCTACATCTTTCAACTAGCACACGCATTGAAAAAAGTGCTTCTCTTGTTCCCAACCCATTCTTAAAACCAAACTGAGTTTGACCAGAACACGAGGCGATGTCAGCCAACAATTTGGTATTATGCCTGTTTCGTATATTTTGTTAAATATATCTTCCATTACTTCGATGTGTTCGTCTAGTAATATCTTTATTATTTTAATTGGGATATTATCCTCCCCAACAGCTTTTCCATTCTTTAACTGATTTGCCGCTTTGATAATTTCTTTCTTTGAGTTTGTTTAAATATTCCAGCGGCTTCTTTTACTTTTTATGTAGATTGAAAGTATCATGTCTTTGTTCCAACTCTTCAATTTCTTGACATCTTTCACTAAGCCAGGTTTCTTTGGCTTATTGGATCTTTATTCTGATATTATTGTGTATTTGCTTGTATGTTGTTTCATTTTTACTTCTGTATTTTCTTCCTTCGTCGATCATGTTTAGAATTTCTTCTGTCATCCATGGTTTGTTCTTTTTTCGTGTATCTTGTTTGAGGTAGTCTTCTGTTACTCTTGTAAGTGTTTTCTCAATACAGTGTCATTCTTTCTCGGGAGTATGTGTCGATTGTACTGTTCTGTTACTCAAGTGTCTATGTATTTCTTCCCGTATTTTATTACTAGTGGATTCTTCTTTAAGCTTATCTAGGTTAATAGCTATTATTTGCTTATTTCTTTTTGTTGTGGTTGATATTGAAATATACACCTGTATAGATGGTATATCTAAATTACGAAGAGATATGGTGAGTGTAATCAACGCCAACTATAGATCAATTGATCCTGAACAAGCTTGTTTTGTAAGTTATTGAAGAATGAAATAGTCATATTAATTAAAATATGAAATTAATAAATTATTAATGGGTATATTCAGTGCAGGAAGTCTAAATAGTCGGGCTGGGTCTCTTACGAGGTGAAGCTGCAATAAAGTTTTTAAAAATAGGTTTAAATTTAGTACAATTAATTAATTTGAGTATTAAGACAGTGAGAGTTTTCATTTGTTTCCCTTGTAATTTCCAAATCTTCCAATAAATCCAGCTCTAAGTAGTTTTTCTTTCTACCAATGTCATGTAAAATAGATGAAAAAGTCTTGTTTACATTATGCTTACTATATAATAAATGGTGACTAAAACTTGAAGAGTGTGGTCGTTTTAAATGTTCTGTGATTTTAGTAGATAACTTAACCTACATAAGAGGCATCACAATCATTACATTTTAATTTATAAATACTATAAATATATAAATATAAATATTATAAATATAAATTTTGTCAAGAGTGTTAATCCTATCTTTGGTGTTGATTAAAAAGGAACCTAAAGTGTTGTGTGACTTGAAGGAAATTTTGATGTCTTCAACTAAAAAGTTTTGATATTTTTTGAAAATGTTGCTGATATAAGTAAAGGAGACATATCTGATATTACTTGTGGCGTTGGGTTAAAGCTAACGTTATGATGAATAAGCAAAGCTTTTGTGCAATTTTAAATTGAGCTCTATTTAGAAACTCATGGATAATGTTGGTATCATAACCATTATTGAAAACAATTTGCTTAAGAGTATAAGTTTTGAATTGAAGTTTTTATTAGAAAGTGGAAATTTGCGTAGCCTATAAATATAACTGTTTAAAGAAGCTATTTTATGTAGGGTTGTATGATTAGATGTTTCATATATAACATGATCTGTTTGAGTAGGTTTTCTGTAGTAGTCTTTCTTATATGCATACTCTACGTCCACTTCAGTTGCCCTAAAACTAACACATAAATTATTACTGACAGGTTTAAGTGTGAGATCTGGATTATGCAATCTACATAAAGTAATGTACAGAATTTCATATTTCATAAGTCGACTTTCTATAGTAGTGTCAGTTTTACCTTTGGTCAATGTGCAGTTTCATAGAATGTTCAAATGTGCAGATCATATCTCCATGATTGTGACTGCCCATCCAAGTTGTCATATGTCAGACATCACTTTAAGATTTACGTTAAGACCAGGAGCCATTCTCTCTCCTGATGTCCCAATATGCAGCTTCTTCGAATTTATAATAATTTTTAAATATGTGTTCTTTGTCTCGTGTTGTATAAATTTATCAGTTAATGTTTATGACATTCACCATTATTGTTTAATAGCCTAATTTTCACGAAGTCAGTCTAAAACGTTATATTGTAAAAAAAATTATCAACCATCAATTTTGAGAATTTTTCTTTAGCTGAAAAAATGTTTCTTGTCTTATTTCAGATGCTCTAGGAGCGAAAGTACTTGGTCAAGATTTAATAAAAGCTGTGTTCGATATCTGTCTTATATTTGATTAAAATTAATTTATTCGAGCATTTATCCTTATCTAACTTTTGCATATGTTTAAACCAATTGAAGAAGTTGTTGGGACTTAGGTCGGGGCTATAGGGTGGATATATTGTTCTGAAGCTATTTTCTTGTGGCATTGTAAATTAATTACTATTAAACTGGGAATAAGCCACAATTAAAGATAAAAATACGTTTATTGACGTTTCAATTTCCACTTCGGAAATCGTTCTCAAAATAACAGTAAATTAAACAAATTTTGTTTTTTGTTACATAGTGAAAAATTCTTCTACTAATTTAATTTTTTCTGACTCATTTATATTGACAATTCAGACATACATTATGCATTTTAAAGTAGACGACTTTAAAATGATATTGCCAATATTGTTGAGTTGCGCTCCTGGGACGACTTTACTTATAAGATAGTTCATTCATGATTACATGAAATCAACTTTAACTTGAGAATATACGTCAGAAAAAAAATCGTAGCATGAAATTCGTCTTTAAAAAGACAAACACATGACATAATGACAGTAAAATTCTCCTGTTAGTGATTCCATAGTAAATTATGAGGGAAAAACCAGAAAAAAAACCTCATAATACTATCCCGACATTGTAAGTATTTGTTCGTGAATTTAGTTTACCTTCAACAAACATCAAAATTCTGATTTTATATGTTACGTTATTTAAAAAACATAAATGATGTATCCTCTATAAGTTAAATAAATAAATAACTTCCTCTTTCAATATTGGTAACCAGATCCTACTACATTCTGCCGAGGAATTTGCGACAGAATTGGCCTCATTTAGCATAATTAGAGCCGCTTCTTTGATTTTTCTTTCTTTTTTTTTTCTTTTATAGGGTGAATAGTTTAACAATTCAATATTTTGAAGCTGTAAAAACTCTTTGTCTTTTGGGCAGTGTGAGTACTTGAATTGTCCTGATGTAGGATGATTCGCCGTTTTGTGTTGCTTTGTTGGAGTTTCGTGATAACTTCTGGTAAACAAACGGTTATATACCAATCAGCAGTAACCGTTCTTATATATTTTAATGCAATTTTTGCCACATGACCAGATTTTTACACAAAAGTTGCGACCATTTTCTTTGATACACCATTCTTCAGGAAGGGATCACTTTTTTTTATTTTTTATCATCCTGCACCCTGCATCCACGCAGCATACTCGGGTTTATTTTTCGGTTCTTAGGAGTATATCCAAGATTCATCACCACTTTTGGAGTTTTCGTTGTTAAACGGTGCCAATGTGTTTCGACACCAATTGAAGCGAACCGCTTCTAGCTATTCTGTGAGCAAATAAGGGATCCAACGGGAAAGCAACTTCGTAAAACCCAGTTATTTCTGTCGGATATTTTGGATAGAGGCCTTTAAAATGCCGAAAAATGCCTCTATCTCCCAGTATATTACACAGTGGTCATCCTTATTTGGCTGACAAACCGCACCAATGTTTTGCTGTGTGAGTGCTGTTTTAGGTGGACCTGGCAGAGATTAGTCGCTGAAACTGTTGAAATACTAGACTAGTGCAATACTAGAAGAAAATAGTTGACTGGTATGATGGCTTATTCTCAAATATAGAAACCATTTCAGGGAGACATTGCTTTTGCAATAATCCTCTCCGAAAATTGTAAAAAATTATTGCTCAAAAATGTTCAATTTTTCGACCTACTTGCTAATTTCAAAAATTCACAGTATAACGATATATTTTGCTTACATCAGGGTAAGAACATGAGGGAGATGATCGGGCAAACAAAATAATCGAAACTAGTGCGTACGGCACTCACAGGGTTGTTGGAGAGCTGGGTCGTGGATAAGTTGAAATAAATTTAAGTCGGATTGGGGTATCTAATAAATAAAAACAAAGGGGTATTTACATAAATCTCCTGGGCTCCTCATTAATACAACAAAAAAAAAGAAGCTTCTAGCAATCTAAGATAATGGCGCCGCTTCGAAGAATCCTATTTTGCTGAAGGAAAAAAATACTGTAGAATTTAACCTTATATATGAAATATCTTTTATATATAATAATCAAATTGAAATTGTTTTACAGCAACAATGAATTAGAGCAAATATCATATGTCAACATAACATTTTAAATCAGAATAAAATATGAAATTTTTCAGCTACGATTCATAACTTAATATAAAACTTTAATTATTACAAATTCTTTTATTTTAATGAAAGCAATTATTACAAAAGTCTATTTTACTTGAAAAAATTAATATATTAATTGTTATCTTATTTTTCACATATTTCGCCACTTAACTCTTAAAAAGAAAATAACTTGCTTCATCTCTGGGGAAGCTACTTGGACAAATTCTCAAACTATAAAACAGGAAACCATTTCCATACTCAGGAACGACGATCAAATCAGGTTTGGTGGAGTAACAAAGCAGACGACGGGGACATCCTATACAATACTTTTCAAAAGTTTCCGGTATCTATACAAATCTTTTAATGACTACTCTGTCAAAACTACTATTGCAAAGAGTATCATCACTTTGACTGGTCTTAAGACATCACAAAAAAAAAACAATTGAATCGACTTTTTGATTCAAAATTGCCCCAACATTCTACATCTTTCGGTTGATCTGGTTTGACTCTTAGTCCGCAAAAACGTCTACCTCGTTTCAAAGCTTTTCTCCGACTCCTCACTAAACGCAATTCCAAATTTCCCTTCACATCTCCGCAGCTAGTTTTGCCTACAAACTTCAACAAACAATATCCCTCTTAACCCTCGTTCTAAACGGCGAACGACAACAAAACCTCTTTTTTTTCTGCCTATCTGGTCAAAAAACTTGAAATATTCTACTTTAAAATAGCAGAAATAACAGGTATTTATTGATTATTCTAGCGTTCCTAATTTTAAACCGGAGTAATAGAAGACTTGAATGTAAACAAATCGTTTTCAACTACAAATACATCTATATTTTTACCTGACAAAGTAATAAAAAGTTATGGGATTTGAAAGTATACATAGACAAAAAAATATTTCCAGCGTTATTACGCATTTAGGTATCTAAAAGACAAACACAGATTTCTTGGTATAAACAACCAGGGCCGTACTACAAAGATTTAAAACCGAATTTATATTATTATATAGACATTAAACATAAAACGCTACATTAGTAGCTATGCGACTTGCTTTATCGCAATGAAACTCTCGATTTATATCAACAAAAGATCATGGTCATATTTGTGTTAAAAAGTTTTATTAGAGGTGTCCGCTAAGCGGCTATATGCACAATTTCGAACTAATTTACCAAGTTTTGTAAGTTTTTCCTATACATAATTTTTGAATTAATTAAAAGTTTCTATAATTGATGATTTATTCAGTGGACTTGTTAATAGCTTATTTAAGATCTCAAAAATCAACAATATTTAAATTCACTATATTAAAACAATAATAATTTTTTTTATTGAGCCTGTCTGTACTTTCACCATCCAACGCACACCTAGGCTTATAAAATTTCTCTTCTATGTGTCAACCCAAGTTTATATCTTCAGATTTTGTAAGTTGATATCCATAGGGTATTTCTAGTCTACAAGCTTCTTTAGCTATGCAATCAGCTTTTTCCTTACCAGTTACGCCAGTATGAGATGGTATTCAGAAACTATTTAATTTATTGTTTAGGTTTTATTTAACCATAAGATCTATTTTAATCTGGTTGAATATAAGATAATCGCTTGATATTTGGATGACACGGGTCTCCCCACTTCTGCTTGGGTGGTTATTCTATTCGTTTTTTCTATTTAGTACCTATTCGTTTATACACTACGTTACATTTTCTTCTAATATCTTCACCTTTCTTTCGATGTCTCAGCGTATTTCCTATAATTCTTCTCAGTACTCTATCTCTGTGGTTTCCAGTAGACTTTGTGTTGTGGGTGTGTCGGGTCTTATTTCTAAGGCATATGTTATTATTGGTCTTACACTGGCTTCATAAATTCTTCACTTCATTTCAGTGTTAATTTGTCTGTTTTAACATTTAGTATTATTAAGGCATTCTTTCAGGCATATTTGTTTTTGTATCTCTCGCTTCTTTGTCAATGTCTTCAAAGTTGGACAGTGCAATTCAAAGGTATTTTATATTCAGTACTTGTTCAATACTGATGCCATCAATTTCTATTTTACATGTGATGGGCTGTTTGCTGCCTAAGATTGTTTTAGTTTTATAAGAGTTTGTCATATGAAATTCTTTTGCTCTTATGTTAAATCTGTGGACCCGCCATCAATATTGCGTTAAGGTAATATTGAACAAGTTTATATCTCTGTAGTTTTCCATTCTTTCGGTATTTTATTGTGTTATAATTTTATTAATTTATGTTTTTAATTGTTCTATCATTGCTGCTCCACAATATTTCAATAATTCGTTTGATATTTCGTCTTTACTAGCTGCTTTTCTGTTCTTCAGCTTTTTAAGTAATTTACGAACTCCTGTATATTTATATCAAGTTCTTCATTTGTAATATTTTTTGGTATTTCTGGTTCACTCGTCGTTTGTTCTTCCTCTACATAGAGCCTTTTTAGATAGTCAATCCATATATCCTTTTCTATGTGTTTTGGTTCTATTAGTTCCTTTACCTCTTTGACCTCTTATACAGCGTTGTATTTCCTTTTTCAGACCATAAAAGTCACGTTAGGTTTCCTTCAGAAAACATTCCGAGTGATCATTTCTTATTTTTCTTATAAGTGTATGTGTTTCGTCTCTAATTGTCTTGTAATTATGGTATACTTCTTGTGTTTTGGTTGGAATATATTTCAGGTAAGCCTTTTTCTTCTCTTTACATTTTCCCTTTACTTCTGTACAAAACCATGGAGTTCTTGGCCTTGGGAACAATATATTTTTATTTATATTTCTTTCAATAAGAACTTTTTGGACTAAGGATAATATATTAGATTTAATTTTTGCCCACCTTTCTTCGACTTCATTACTTTTTGTGATCTTTATGCTTTTTTCCTGTTATTTTTTTGGAACAGCTATCTTGTTGAGTCATTCTGTAAGCTTTTGACTTTAATCTTTGTGGTGTATTCTAGCGTTTTGTTAATATGTCTGGAAGATGCAGTTATCGTGATTGAAAAAGAACCGAAAAACAAAATACGCTTGTTCTATGTGCAATAAACTTATGTGCTTGGAACACATAGCAGTTATTTGTGATCTTGTTATGAAAAATTAGATTTTAACTTTTATATCATTGAAATATTTTTAGGATTGAAATTTTTAAGTTCTGCTCTAGGAGTAATACCAGTTTTACTTTATCTGATTCAAATTATTATATGTTTCTTGTACTATGTGTGTCTACTATTATTCCTAAAAGCCCAAGTTTTTGTTCATCATCATGGACTGTCACTTAACGACTGTCATATTGAGTGCTGCTGCCAAGTTTATCAGTCGTAATCTATTATCATTACCGATGCTGTGTAAACTATGCTTTTCTATCGTGGACACTCGCTCTTGTCCTATTCTTGTGTTAATGTTACATAATAAAATCTTCATGTCATTTCTGGGACATCTCCTGTAGGCTTGCTATAGGTTTTCGAAGAACTGTTCTTTTATTTTGTATGGTTTGTCATCAGTTGAAGCATGTGTATTGATCAAACTGTAAATAAAGAATTTTTCTTTTAAGCGCAAATGGCACATTTGTTGATTGTAGGCTTTAATAGCCAAAGTCAATAATAATACCTTTTGTTCTTTGGTTTATAATAAATCCCACCCTACCTAGGTGTTGGTTTTCATTGCAGCTGTAATATATGGAATAAATTCTCTTGCCAGGAATGCCAGTTCCAGCCCAACGTATTTTCTGCAGTGCTAAAACATCTATTTCGTACGAGTTTACTAAGTCTAGTGAAGATGTGAGTGCTCCAGTTTGGAACAGGGTTCAGGTATTTCATGTTCCTGATCCTAATTCCATTTTTCGTTTGCAGAGTCGTCGTCGTGAGTTCCGCCCAACTAATAGTTTTTGAGGTTCCGTAACATATGTTTTTTTACAGGAAGAGGTTGTCAGCTTCTAGCCCAATCCCCAACCTGGAGGGCCAGAGACTTTTTTGTTAGGGTTGCTATATCTTGATCGGATTTGGTTAGCGGTTGGTATTTTTATTTTTTAACTACTCACCGATCCTATGACCGGTTAGGGCGTTCTCATATCTACCACCTAAGGACGCGTCCGATGGGAGACAGATAACTTCTCACGGAGAAGTTTTGTTCACTAAAGAAAAAATATTTTTTTTCCAAAAATAATATTTAATGAATCTCCGGTCTCTTGAACCTATGTATGTTCTGACAATCTACGTAACTACTGAAATGTTAACTTAATTTATGAATTTGAATTAATGCGGCTAGTGACTCACCTATAAAACACGTTTCATGAGTTTGACTCGATTTATGAACTCACGTGCGCTAACGGGCATAAATTAAACGTAACTCTGAGCGAGCGTGATCGAAAATGAAAAAATACTCGCTTGTCAATTCCTAGTTATTAACTACAGAGCTCGAGTTTTACCGATAGGCGAGCGGTTTACCCCTAAAAAGTTGTTTAGAAACGGAATATACTGACTAATTTTTTTTGAGTTTCAACAGCACCAAACCTGTTTTATTCGATTCTATTACTCCAGTCGACAAAAATTCCGCCGAACCTCCAAAAATCATACGAAGAAGCTGAATTTTGTTAAGAATGTAAATTTTGGGACCCCAAAAAAGACGCAAAAAAGTTTACCACTTTTTCTCCACGGTTTCGCCCTAAAACCCCCCTCTTTACAAGAAAACAAAGTTTGAAGCGATCAGTGATTTTCAATGTCAGGTAAGCGTGCGAAATTAAATTTAAATAAAATTTATATCAACTCGACGGTAAAAATTGGATATCTGTTGATCAGAGTGTCCAATTATCCAGATTGACAAAATGAAAGTTCGTTTTAAAAGTGAAGAAAGTAGCTTTCCTATGCAAAGTTTAAATTTTGCCGTAAATGAACTCAGTTTATATAAAGATGTTAAATAAATAAACGTTGCGCGACTTTGGCTATTTTGTGTGATTCTCATGAGATATATAAAATTTATCACTTCTGTTGATTGGTCCCTATGGAATTTCCATTGCTAAAGCCTAATCTTCAAAACCTATATTATGAAATTTCAGTTTTAAGTTTTGGTAACACAGTCTACACGCTACCCGCGGGTAGCGAGTAGGCACTTTTCTACGATCCTGGTGGAAAATAAGTCTACTTCAGGGAAACGACCCTGCCCACGCAAGCCATGCTTTGCTTTCAATTCCTTACTGAGAGAAATCATGTCTAATTCCTTTATCCTTTCAAAATCTAGTTTTCTACTTCCTTTCCCTTCCTGGTGAACGGCAGCAGCGATCATCAGTACCAGTTCAAGGCGTAGAGGAAATGATCCTAGACCGGCTTGAAACTGGATTACCACAATCATGATTGGAGCAGTTTAAATGGTTGTGGTACTGTGATGATGAAGGCAACGGGAAAAACATCCCATTATATTATCCACAAATCTAAATGGCAGACGAGAAAAATAAAATAGCCCTCAGTCCGTGGCACCCCTTAAATGGGGAGAGGGTGCAAATAATCCCCCCGTCAACTACCCAAAAAAAGTGGACAGAGAATACAAATATACGACCGAAAAGTACGCATTGCCACTTAGAACGTACGTAGCTTATTTATGTCCGGGAAACATAAGATGGCCTGGTGCAGGAATACAAAAAACAAAACATAGATACATATATTATTCAGGTAGAACTGACCCAGAACATCAATATGGATCTGCTTTATTAGTGTCGAACAAAGTTGCTCAATCAGTCACAGACTTCATCCCTCTAAATGATAGCAATGTTGAAATTACAAACAACTCACAGAAAACTAAATATTATTCAGGTCTATGCTCCAACAAGTGACAAGTCAGACGAAGAAATCAAAAATTTTTTTAACAACATAGATCAAATAATGCGACTGACAAAAAGAGGTGAGATAACAATGATCATGGGTGACTTTAACGCTAAAATTGGTCGTTGTGCTGAAGAAGACCACATAGGAGCATACGGTCTAGGTACCAGGAATAATGGAGGAGATAGACTTGTACAATTCTGCGTAGAAAACAATCTGTTAATAGTCAATACCTTCTTCAGACAACATCCTAGAAGGCTATACACATGGAAATCAGCTGCAGACAGAAAAGACAGAATTGTTAGAAATCAAATTTACTTCATTTTGCTCAATAACACCTTTAAGAAGTATATACAATCTACGAAAAAGAAAACAGTGACAAGAAAAATGTGACATCTCACAACAGTGACATCTCACAACTGAAGAACCCTAAACAGAAAAAAGAAATAAGTATCAAGCTGGAGGAAGAAATAAAAACGGTCGAAAACTTGGTACAGACAGACATTGAAGTGACATGGACTGCTCTAAAAACAAAAATAACAAAGATACAAGAAGAAGACATCGGGTTCATAATACACAACAAAAAACAAGAATGGATAACGCAAGAGATCATGGACCTCATGTACGTAAGACGAAAACATAAAACAAGCCCAATGGAATACAATCGAATCAATAAAATCATTAGAAAAAGTACAGGAAGCCGAAAGAAAATTGTAAAAAGTAAAAGAAATAACAGGTAAACACAAAAAAAGACAATATAAAAGCATTAAAAGTAGGAACAGTATTAAAAAAATGATAATAACGAAATAACTATGGTTACAGAAGACAAACTAGAGAGATGGAAAGAATACATAGAAACTCTTTTTGATAACGATAGACCTTGTTCTTCACCATCCACAGATAATCGAATAAATGAAAAAGGCCCAGAAATAACCAAAAAAGAAGTGATTCACGCAGTAAAATATCAGAAAGATGGAAAAGCCACTGGTCCAGACAATATCAATGTCAAAATACTAAAACAAATTGTAGATAACGAAAGTAAAAGCCTAGACTTAATAACAGCACTATTGAATAAGATATATCACACAGGTAAAATACCAATAGACTGGCTAAAATCAACATTAATTGTAGCATTGCCAAAAGATCGAATTCCTCACAATGCGATGATTATCGAATATTAAGCTTGATGTCTCATGTCCTTAAAACTTTTCTCAGGATTATATATACACGAATTTATAAGAAGTGCGAGTTTCAGATGAGTGACACTCAATTCGGATTTAGAAACGGATTGGAAACACGAGAGGCTCTTTTTGCTTTAAATGTGTTACCGCAACGGTGCAGAGACATGAATGTAGATGTATATGCATGTTTTATTGACTATCGAAAAGCATTTGACTGTGTTAACTAACCATCAAAAGATGATAGAAATTCTGAGAACAACTGGAGTTGACGAACAAGACTAGCGAATTATCTCAGAACTATACTGGCATCAAACGGCAACAATTGAAGTAGAGCACACAACATACGAAGATATACAAATCCGACGAGAAGTGAGACAGAACTATCACTCCATCTGTTTAATTTGTATTCGAAGTCTATATTCAGAGAAGCATTAGACCAGGTCCAAGGTAGAGTTAAGATTAACGGAATCAGCATAAACAACATCAGATATGCTGATGATACTGTCTTAATAGCAAGCAACGCACAAGAACTACAAAATATAATAAATGCGGTAGTTCACCAAAGCGAAATGTTCGGTTTATATCTAAACGTTTCCAAAACCAAAACTTTAGTATTTTTAAAGACACCAATAAACTTACATTTGTATGTCAAGGGTCAAATGATAGGACAGGTAAATTCCATAAAATATTTGGGAGCAAATATCAATAGTCAAGAAAGAAATACTATCAAGAATCGAACAAGCAAGGAAAACATTCATGAGCATGAAAACATTTTTTACAAGATCAGACCTTAGTCTGCAGCTTAGAATCCGAGTGATTAGATATTACGATGTATATATACAGACGAATATTGAAAATTCCATTAGTACAAAGAGTTACTAATGTTGAGGTACTTCGTCGAATGTGTAAACAAAAAGAATTACTAAGAATAATCCAAGAGAGGAAAATTAAATATTTGGGTCATGTGTTCAGAGGCGAAAAATATGAATTACTTCAAGTTATACTGGAAGGAAAAGTACAGAACAAAAGATCAGTAGTCAATTCCAAAACCACAATTGACATTTGGATCTCCAGCCTTCGAAAGGAGACGGCGCCATGAGAAGAAGAAGAACACAGGTGAGGCATTTGAAATATGTTTAAAAAATGCTGAATTTATGTCATGATATTACACACGATCTAAAACGTTTAAAACTGCTTTATTTTTGATAACACAAGTACGTTTTTCGAAATATAACTTCAGCTACAAATTTCACCTAATACTGTCTTCACAGAAGCATTTCCCGTGTTGTGCGATCGTTTGTGATGAGAATGTTCAGCGTTTTTTTGGGCATATTTTAAATGCCTCATATTTGTTGCTAAAACGTAAAATAAAAATTTTATGTTTACGTGTCTTAAAGTTTTGAAGATTGGGCTGCAGCAAAAAAATTTCATAGCAACCGGTCAATTAAAGTAATGAATTTTATTGATCTCAAAAATCGTCAAAAATGGGAAAAATGGCGCAACATTTATTTATTTCACAGATTTATAGAAACTGACTTGCGACATTTGCCACAAAACTTAAAAATTTTATAAGAAAAGCTTCACTTTTTATCTCTAAAACGGATTTTTATTTTTGTCAATAGGACACTCTCATCAAAAGCTATTACATTTTTACCATTGAGATACAAATTTTATTTCAAATTTATCTCGTGAGTGTGCCTGACATTGAAAATCACCGTTAGCTTCAAGGGTTATTTCTAAGAGAAGGGTTTATTCAACAGAAAAGTGTTAATAATATTTTTTGTTCAATGTTTTTTACGTACAGATTCTTGGTAAATCGCTTTTTTCCGTTATTTTCCTCTATGAGGGGCTCTTTGGGAAAAATCTGGGGGCTAAAAGTGGTAAACTTTTTTGCATTTTTTTTGGTGTGCTAAAATTGATGTTCTCAGCAAAATTTAGCTTGTTCGTATGATTCCGATATCAACTCTGACGACTGGACTAGGTATATATTAATTTTCAAGCGCAAATGTATCGTTTTAATAATGAATAACTTATTTTGAAAAGGTAACATGTACGTAAGTGCAAAGTTTACAGGAAGACAAAAAAAACTGATTATCTTCAAAAATAATGTAGTTACAAAAATCTTTCAAATATATGAGTTGATAGTGAATGTGTTGTTTCCACAATGCCATGGTTGTCAATTGCTTAAAGTACACTACACTAATAGAATATTTGTTTAAATATTTTGCATATGTTACCTTTTCGAAACAAATGTGTGCTAGTCCAAGAGAAAATGGAGCAATCATTATTTTATTTCAGTTTAATTCAAATAATATGAAAAAAAAATCATTTTGAAAATACAACTAATAAACTATACACTAATTAGGAATCCTCTTCTGCTGGTTGAGCTTGCTCTGTTGCAGGCCATGTAACAATGTGGGACCAATATTCCTTTTTTTCTACTGAAATATACAGCAACAGTTTTAAGCCTTCAATTTTTTTATGATTAATAGGCAATTTGCCGGAATATGCAGGATATGAAACGCAGTCAGGAAGATTAACTCTGCTTTCTTGTATTTTGGCTAATAAAACACTCCTGGATTATTCCATCAATAAATGGAAGTGCAGTTACTTTGCCAGGAGGCTTCTTAGAATAACAAAACTCATAGAAATTGTTAACTTGAAAGGAAACTTTTTTATCAGTGGCAATGTTCTTGCCATAGCTTGATATTGATAAAACTTGCTTCTTATAGTGTTGTGGCCACCATTTTTTAAAGTTGATTACTTTCGTACCAACGACTTTGTGAACTCTATTTTTTTTTTACTTTTTGAAAAAGTCTTAATGAGAGAGATATATTCATCATGAGAGTATATTTTATCATGTCTCCGTAGTTTTCTTTTCACAATTCCAAAATCCCGATCACATTCATTAAAAAAATGTCCCCTCATTGGAAAGTAATATGTAATATTTTGAAATTGACCACTTGATGTTAGCGTTAACAAAAATTGCACTACTTTATTGTTTTTATTTTGGCCGGGACATCCGTCTGAGAAAAGATAATCATTTCCCGTTAAGGGTACGTGTTCTTCAATGAAATTGAGCATAAATGTACATACTTCATTTAAACCTTTCAATGATTCTCCTTCTTGGTATGAATAAAAAAGGCTTTGTAGTTCTTCATATCATGAATACAAAATTCATAAATCCATAGCTGCCTGTAATAAAATACCTCTTGCGCAGGAATATGGGGAATGGGCAGATTCTGCATGTAGTCGATTGTTATTGCCATTACATCCTCTCTTTCTCTGCACATTCTGTTTATTACATTTATTTTTGCGTATAATTTCTTTGCTTTTCTTTTATGCATTAGAAACTCAGCGACAGCAACTCTTTTAGCATTTTAATTTAAAAATGGATCTGCTATCTTTGTTTTTAAATTTTCATACAGTGAACACACATCCACCTGAGGTCGGCCAAACGAAAGATCGAATTTTTTTTTAAAATAGGAATAGAAGAAGTTATATTCTATGATTTTATCGGTGATATTTAGATTCTTCTCCTAAAACATATTATAATGAATAATTTGAATGTTTAATGAAGCAGACAGGTATTTTTTTAATATTGTTTGAGTAGTGGATTTCTTTTTTAGGTAACGAATCAACAAATTCATGAAGTCAATGCAAGTAGTTGCCATCAATAGCATTAATCCTAGACCATATTGCTGTTTCTCTTAAATCACGAGGAAGTTTGTTCTGAGACTTTAGTTTACATAAACGATAAACTCTTTTTATTGTAATTTCATGCAAGCTTATGAAAGCTTTCTTTCATACTTCTTTTTTCTGCCAATTACTAAAAACATAGTATTTACAAGAATAACTTTTATGCTTACTTGGTGCTACGGATGCCTTACGGTTTCTAATGTTTTGCACTGGATTCGAGTCTATGAGTAGCAGACTAGAATCTATGGCAACACTTCTTTAGACAGCTAAAAATAATAAAAAATCTATTTAACTCTGCACTCTAAAAACTGTACTATTTTGACTTACTAACAGTTTACTCCTGTTTTTCTCTGAGGAACTTCTTTTCCAAGATGATTTATATGAGCTTTTACTTTCACCTTAGAATTTTGTATAACTAACTTACTTCATTGTAGACACATTTGTACCTTTTGGTGTTGGGCCGTGAAACGCTCAATACTCCGGGAGTATTGGGTTTTTGGAAGTGTAGGACTTCCAAATTCCAGAAGAACTGAAGAAGAGGTGATGAAAAAAATACTAAAAATAGGGCTAAGCTCAGAGGAACAAATTTAAATGGCCAAAGAGACACTTAATCTCAAGTGAGTGTTCGGGCTAGCTTCAATGCACTGGATTGTGGTTTTAAAGATATAAACAACAATAACAAGAGATAATGAGCTAATGAGACAAGAAAGAAATGAGACCTGGTAATATCAAATGTGATACAACTGAATAAGGTCACTGGGAATAAATTTATAGAAAGAGAACAATAAGAAGAGAAAAGAAGGGCGCCAACTCAACGATAGTTGAGATTTTGAAGTAACAAATGAATCTGGAGATAATACTCTGAAATACAAAAATACTAAATAATAATCTTGTTTTGCTATGTTATATACTGTTAGTAGAACTGAAATAAAACTCAAAATAGCAACAATAAATATATTTATAAAAAATGTATATAGGTATATGTGTATAAACAATTTACATATAATGCAAAGCCAAATAACAGTGGTAGTGGATGGTGTACAGATACAATGGGACCTAATAGCCCCTCAACAAACGAATAGTCACTACCACTGGCCAAATAAAATATGAAATATTAGTAAACAACAAGAATAGTCCGTATTGTAGCCAAAGTCTTAACACAAAAAGGTAGTCATTTAAATTTAAATTAGTTCTACTAATATGAGATACTAATGACAATATTATAAAGATATCAACTCGATAAATCTATATTACAATTATATTAAATATATATTACATCCAAAAAGTGAGTCTTCAATACTCCTTATACAATGTTTTAAAAACCACATGAAATTTATTTCCGTTTCCCAATATTAAATTGTATCATATCCAATGTATTGTATTTAAAAAATATATTATAGCAAAAGTGAGTTTGGTCAGTACTCTTAAAATCCTATTTAAAAAAAAAACTAATAAAAAAAGGTAATATATTTTCCCTCTCCCAATAATATCAAAATTAAATTTTATCAAAATGTAGTTACTTGATCATATGCATATGAAAAGTTAACAGTAAATAGAAAGTAATACGTAATACAAAAGGTCAAATAGTTAAACAACTTATCTTTACAGCACTATAAGTCCATAGGAAAAACTCCTCTTGGCACGGCTACATCAGTTTATGGCTGTAAAGACGAATCTTGGGCACAAAACCACAACCAGTCACTGGTCTCTGGGTGACAGCAAAATCCACGGATTTGCTAACTATTCAAGAAATTTAGTTACTTGAGTCCTTGAGGGAATATTCTGAAGAGAATATCCTCAAGTAAAGTGAAATTAATATTTTCACGTGACGGAATATGGAGCTCGCAGCACGCCAAAAAAAAAACTCTTCCTTTTTATGTGGAACTCTTATAAATCAGAAAATCTTGATTTTAAAAAAATTTACTTATTATATTATTATTAATGAATTATATTCTTCCCCAAATTATTTTTCTGCTCCAATTCCGTCACTTTGAAGGTGAAAAATTTCACCGGCTGACGTGGCTGCGTTCGAGTTCTGACCAAAACTGATCGTTCGGCTTCCGCATAAAATCGATCTTCCTTTCAAAGCGATAACAGCGCGTAGGTGAAGGAATGTCGATTTAAAATCGATCGTAGGCGGGTAATAAAAATTTCTAAAGGGGTTAATCAATAGCGTAAACGCTACATTCTCCCTCATCTCCAGCAAAAAAAAAAAGGAACTTTTTTTTTTTGTGGCAGAACGATCTAACGCTGGGTCGACAATGAACGTTGATACGTTAAAATTGAACATTTTCCTCACCAGTCAACCATTTGCTCAGAAATTGGAACAAAATCAAGGACGAAATAAAAAATAAAAATATGGAACGAAGAATATGAGACGAAGTCATACATTTTTTTTAATGAGATAATGTATGTTAATTTAGTATAAACCAAAGATAAAAAAAAAATATACATTTTAAGTTTAATTCTATAACATTACAGATCAAGTTAAGTTTTAACACTACTTATCTACATTCTCAAGTATTTGTAAAAAAAAACAACCATTCGTTAAAACTACATTATATATGGGTATTAACAACCCCTAACACAATATTCCCAAGAACCATTCATAACAACGAAATTCAAACAAAGTCCTATGAACTTTACCCAACGTTGATACTAGAGCGACCAGATTCTATTCGTCACCATAGAGTTCAATGAGGGCCTAATTACTCAGAACTAGTTGAAACTACAAAACCTAAACACATATATGGTTCGGGATATCAACAACATATTGAAAATTCATGCGATTCATCAAATTAAGAGCATGAGACTCTTAATCTCAGGGTCGTGGGTTCGGGCCCCACGTTGGGCGCCAATTGAAACGCTCAATACTCCGGGAGTATTGGGTTTTTGGAAGTGTAGGACTTCCAAATTCCAGAAGAACTGGAAAAGAGGTGATGAAAAAAATACTAAAAATAGGGCTAAGCTCAGAGGAACAAATTTAAATGGCCAAAGAGACACTTAATCTCAAGTGAGTGTTCGGGCTAGCTTCAATGCACTGGATTGTGGTTTTAAAGATATAAACAACAATAACAAGAGATAATGAGCTAATGAGACAAGAAAGAAATGAGACCTGGTAATATTAAATGTGATACAACTGAATAAGGTCACTGGAAATAAATTTATAGAAAGAGAACAATAAGAAGAGAAAAGAAGGGCGCCAACTCAACGATAGTTGAGATTTTGAAGTAACAAATGAATCTGGAGATAATACTCTGAAATACAAAAATACTAAATAATAATCTTGTTTTGCTATGTTATATACTGTTAGTAGAACTGAAATAAAACTCAAAATAGCAACAATAAATATATTTATAAAAAATGTATATAGGTATATGTGTATAAACAATTTACATATAATGCAAAGCCAAATAACAGTGGTAGTGGATGGTGTACAGATACAATGGGACCTAATAGCCCCTCAACAAACGAATAGTCACTACCACTGGCCAAATAAAATATGAAATATTAGTAAACAACAAGAATAGTCCGTATTGTAGCCAAAGTCTTAACACAAAAAGGTAGTCATTTAAATTTAAATTAGTTCTACTAATATGAGATACTAATGACAATATTATAAAGATATCAACTCGATAAATCTATATTACAATTATATTAAATATATATTACATCCAAAAAGTGAGTCTTCAATACTCCTTATACAATGTTTTAAAAACCACATGAAATTTATTTCCGTTTCCCAATATTAAATTGTATCATATCCAATGTATTGTATTTAAAAAAAATATTATAGCAAAAGTGAGTTTGGTCAGTACTCTTAAAATCCTATTTAAAAAAAAAACTAATAAAAAAAGGTAATATATTTTCCCTCTCCCAATAATATCAAAATTATATTTTATCAAAATGTAGTTACTTGATCATATGCATATGAAAAGTTAACAGTAAATAGAAAGTAATACGTAATACAAAAGGTCAAATAGTTAAACAACTTATCTTTACAGCCCCATAAGTCCATAGGAAAATTCCTCTTGGCACGGTTACATCAGTTTATGGCTGTAAAGACGAATCTTGGGCACAAAACCACAACCAGTCACTGGTCTCTGGGTGACAGCAAAATCCACGGGTTTGCTAACTATTCAAGAAATTTAGTTACTTGAGTCCTTGAGGGAATATTCTGAAGAGAATATCCTCAAGTAAAGTGAAATTAATATTTTCACGTGACGGAATATGGAGCTCGCAGCACGCCAAAAAAAAAACTCTTCCTTTTTATGTGGAACTCTTATAAATCAGAAAATCTTGATTTTAAAAAAATTTACTTATTATATTATTATTAATGAATTATATTCTTCCCCAAATTATTTTTCTGCTCCAATTCCGTCACTTTGAAGGTGAAAAATTTCACCGGCTGACGTGGCTGCGTTCGAGTTCTGACCAAAACTGATCGTTCGGCTTCCGCATAAAATCGATCTTCCTTTCAAAGCGATAACAGCGCGTAGGTGAAGGAATGTCTATTTAAAATCGATCGTAGGCGGGTAATAAAAATTTCTAAAGGGGTTAATCAATAGCGTAAACGCTACAGCCGTTTATAATACAATTCTTTATATTACAATATTTTACAATCTTTTGAGGTGTCCTAGCTCTTGACAAACTTTCTCCATTCCTTCCTATTGTATGCTATCTGTGTTGCTTCCTGCCAAGTCTTACCCTTACTCTGCAGTATCTGCGAGATGTCACTGTTAGATTCTTTAATGGGTCTTCTGTTCTTTCCTATTGGTTTGGCGTCCCACACTCTTTTTACTTGTCTATTATTGTCCATCCGGGTTAGATGTCCAAACCATGCCAATTTTTTCTCCTTGATTGAGTTGAGAATCGGTTTGATTTTTAGTCTTTCTCGTATTTCTTCATTTCTGATTCTATCAGTTCTTTTTACTCCGATCGTTCTTCCGAGGTATTTCATTTCTGCTGCCTGAATTCTGCTTTGATGCCTTTTATTTAGTATCCAGTTTTCTGCTCCATATGTCACTGTAGGTCTATCTATTCTTTTGTATATTGTCATCTTGGTCTTTGTTGATATTTCTTTCTTATTAAGAAATCCTCTATTTAGTGCTTGGAATACTTTTCCTGTGTTTTCCATTCTGTTGTTAAGATCGTCCTCGATGATTCCTTTGTTGTTGATTACTGTTTCTAAGTATTTGTATGAAATGCAACATGATTTATATGAGCTTTTCCTTTCACCTTAGAATTTTGTATAAAATTTTGTTTATAGTTGTCTGTATTTTTCCACCTGCAACATGTTTCCTCTTTTTTCGTATTATTTCATCTTCACTCTCGCTACTAGACGACATCACTGAGTGTATTACAATAAACAACGGTCAAGTGAGCTAGTTGTACTTGCAAGAACTGGCATGATATTATCATTCCAATACGTTACCGTCAGCCAAAAGCCGATCGTTGCCGAACCAATTCAGTTGGTTTAGTTTAAAAAAGGTAACATGTCCAATATTTGTTACCTTTTCTAACTAAATCAACACTCAATGTTTATTGTTAACAGGGACAAGATGAGATATGTTACGTTTTCAAACTACATACTGTGTAGGAACAATTTGTGAGCAATATTGCGTCAACAAATGTATTTGGCAAAAAGTGTCATTTGTTACCTTTTCGAAACGAGTGATTCAATTTTTCTACGTTGACCGGCAATTGTTCTTCTTCTTCTTACGGTGCCTTATCCTTAAGGACGTTGGCCATTACATTTGCCCATTTAATCTTATTTGTAGCAGCCCTGAATAGTACTATGGAGGTCATGTTCGTCCATTGCCGTAGGTTATAAGCCAAGAGTTGCGTCTTCTTCCTGGTCCTCTTTTGCTATTGACTTTGTCTTCGATTATAAGTTGGAGCAGTTCATACTTTTGATTTCTTATGATGTGACCAAAATATTGTGTTTTCCGTTCTTTTATTATAAGCATAAGCTCTCTTTCCTTATTAGAATAGAATAGAAATATGCTTTATTGTCACTGAAAATTATTGAACAATTTTATGGACAAAGCTAAAAAATAAATCAGTCAAATAATACAAATAATACAAAAAGTATAAAACAAAAACAATATAGTAAAAAACAGAATAACACAATTATAAATTAGTAAAATTATTGTATAACCTACATAATTTGTACAGACAACAACAAATGAGACAAATTGTAGCCACTGCTTGAGACACCCAAATGTAATTATAAACAATACTAATTTTGTTTCTTTGTTATACATTAAGAAACTCGTCAACTGAATAATATGGTCTTTCTGAGGGATATATTTTTGTCACCTTACGAAACTTAATGAACGATGTTGCGGATTTAATTTCTCTTGGAAGGTGATTATAAAGTTTCTTTGCACGATATAGAATAGAATTCTTTACTAGCTGAGTGGACGGGATCGGCAAATAAACGTTACAATCCGAATTTCTAATGGAGTAGCCATGGTCAGGTCTATCGGGAAAAATGTTTAGATGCTTTCGAATCAAACAAACCGTTTCCAAAATAAATAAAGAGGGAAGCGTCAAAATTCCGTGATTTTTGAAGTAGGTCTTGCAATGAGTTGTTTGTTTGAGACCAAATAGATAACGGATTGCTCTTTTTTGCAACTTAAAAATAGTATCAAATTGGGCCGCTGTACTAGAACCCCAAAATGGAAGCCCATATCGAAGATGGGACTCGAACAATGAGAAATATGCCATTTTGGCAGAAGATAAATTTAGTTCCTTCGAAACAGATCTTATTGCAAAGCAAGCTGAGGCTAGTTTCTTCCTTAAGGAGTCAGTATGCAAGGACCATTTGAGATCACTGTCAATGAGAATACCTAGAAATTTCACAGAATTTACGATATTGATTTGGCTCTCATTCAAAAGTAAGGGTTGCATGACTCCTTTATAAGATAATGCTACAGTCTTATCCACGTTAAAGCTAAGTAAGTTGGAGTCTGACCAAGCCTTGATTATAAGTAAATCATCGGTTATAATTGAATGAAGCGTTGAAGTATCAGAGCTGCTCCAAGTAATACTGGTATCATCAGCAAATAGAAAAATTTTCCCTTTAATTTTCAAGTAAGTGATGTCATTAATGAAAAGTAAAAAAAGAATGGTACCTAATACTGAACCTTGCGGTACTCCACACTCAATATCTTTACAACTAGAGTCGGTGTCATTTATTCTAACCAATTGTTTCCTACCTACCAAGTAAGTTTTGAACCAGTTCAAAGACACACCCCGAATTCCATAGAAAGTGAATTTTTTTAATAGAATGTCGTGATTTACGCAGTCAAAGGCTTTGGAATAGTCGCAGAAAACGGTGGCGGAGGAGAGGTTACTGTTTAGTGATAGATATACATCATGTAACACAGAAAATATGGCATCACTAGTGCATCTATTAGACAAAAAGCCGAACTGATTTTGCGATAAAATATTATATTTAAGGAGAAAGGGCATAAGTCGAACTTTTATAAGTCTTTCAATAATTTTTGATAGTGCTGGTAACAAGGCAATAGGTCTATAGTTGCAGGCATCAGATTTTTCTCCACCTTTATGAAGAGGAATGACGATGGCAGTCTTTAGGCATTTAGGGAGTGTACCTTTTTCAAGGGAATCATTTACTAGCGAGACCATGACGTCCAAAACATTATGCGGTAGATTTGAGAAAATTTTAATAGATAATCCATCTGTACTACAGGACGATGTGCTTTTTATACTACGAATTGTTGAAATGAGTTCCGTCTTATCAACTGGTCTTAAAAAGAAGGTATCAGCAATGTTTTTTGAATTAGAGAGATAGGACACTGGATCTTGATGTGGCGAAATAGTTGAGGTTATATTTTTACTCACATTAACAAAGTAATCATTTAGATTTTCGGGGTTAGGAAAAGAAAAGGTTTGATCCGCTGTACTGGTTTTATTTCGAAAATCGTTTAATATTGACCAAGTTTCTTTTGAAATATTTTTGGAGCTTGTTAAGCGATTATGAAAGTAGGATTTTTTGGCTACTTTGAGTAGTTTTATATAGCATTTTCTGTACTTGTTGATATAATCAGAGATGGAGATACTGTCATTAAATTTTTTAATATATAGCAGAGAACGCATATTTTTCGCAGATATGCGAATGCCTTTGGTAATCCAAGGTTTATTATGTTTTGGCCTGATGTTTAATAGAGGAAATGCTTTATTAAAAATAGATACAAGTCTATTTAGAAAATCACTAACATTACAGTCAATGTCTCCAGAAGAAAAACTCCAGTCAGAAGTCAAGCATGAATTATAGAATTTACGAAAGTTTTGAGTGGAAAAAATCCTACCTAATCGTCGGGTTTTTGAGTGCGGTGTTTGTAAACTGCTAAACTTGGTATATACCGCTTCATGATCAGAAAGCCCCCCACTAATAACTGTAGAATGTAGAATTCATCCTCCGCAAGACTTTCGCATTTGTCGTATGGCTCATGTAGGATATTCTGAGCATTTTACGGTAACACCAGAGTTCGAATGCTTGCATTCTTTTTTGTGTTGCTTCTGTCATTGTCTAGGCTTCAACACCATAGAGCAAGGTGGAGAAAACGTAGTACTTAAGTATTCTAGTTCCCAATGAGATGCCCAGCTGGCGCTTTTCCAATTGTTCCAATTTGGCAATTGTTATTAACTAATAAATTATAAAATCAAAACAATTTTTTGATTCGTTTCGAGTAAAATTTTTTAGTTGTACGTCATCGAAGTATATATTTTTTCTCCGTTATTATCTTTTTGAAAAATGCTTTCTTTTCGAGTTATTTGCAATTAAAAAAAATGCCCTTATGAATAATTTTTGGAATTTTTTTTCTAAAAAACTACTAAATGAATTCATCATCATCACAGTCATTAACATCTTAGTAGATGTGTTGTGGTTCATAATTGGGCTTCAGCAGCTCGGACAGTTTGATTGATAATATTTCTCCACTGGTCGCGGTCATCAGTTATATGTATTGCCTCAGTATACTGTTTATTGAGAAGCTTTTTAGTAATGTCCGCCCATCGCTGTGGAGATCTTCCGCGTTGGCGTTGAGTCTGAGGCCTTCCTTGGACCACCAACCGCTCCATTTTGTGATCACTTCGATGGATATGGCCAAAGAACTTTAAAATTCTAGAGTAAACGGTACTGGAGAGACGTTGATCCGGTTTAATTTCATCCAGAACCGAGATATTTGTACGGCGAGCCGTCCATGGAATTCGAAGCAGGCGTCTCCATGTCCACATTTCAAAGGCGTCTATACGTCGTCGATCTGATTCTTTGACTGTCCATGTCTCGCATGCATAGTAAAATATGGAAAAGACCAGATTTGAAACGAGTCTCTTTTTGTTTGTCATAGTAATGTGACGATCACGCCAGACCCCGTTTAGTTCACTCATTGCTGCTCTTGCTAGTTGAATGCGTCTTCTAATTTCGGATTCACAACTGCCTGTGTTGTTAACTAGAGCTCCAAGATATATCATAGATGAGACTACCTCGCATCCCGCAATAGTTTGAGTTTCAGGAAACTGTTGTTGGCGATCAATAACCATGATTTTGGTTTTGTTGTAGTTAACCATGAGTCCAAATTTAGCACTTTCTACCTCGAGTTTTTTTAATAATCTAGTAATTTCTTCTGGAGTAGAGGCTAGAAGTGTAGTGTCGTCTGCGAAACGCAAGTTAGATATTTTAACACCACCTAGGTTTACTCCTCCCTCCCAACCATCCAAAACTCTGCGCATTATGAACTCCAAATAGATGTTAAATAATAAGGGAGATAACACGCATCCTTGGCGTACTCCCTTCTCCAAAGTGCATTTGTTAGACAGATATCCGTCCATTCGAATATATGCCAGGTTATCTTGATACAGTTTGCTAATAAGGTGAGTCAAGTGTTTAGGTACACCCATTGTCGTCAATATGTTCCATAGTTTGTCCCATCTAACATTATCAAAGGCCTTTGTATAATTGACGAAACATATAAATATCGAGATCTGGTATTCTCTGGCTTTTTCTATGATGTTTCGTACATTAAGGATTTGTTCTCTAGTACCTCTGCCCTTTACAAATCCAGCCTGCTCAGGTGCTATTTGCCAACTTATGAAGTTTTCTAGACGCCGTTGCAGTATGTAGAGGATCACCTTACTGGCGTGTGATATTAGAGCTAATAGCCTGTAGTTGTTAAAATTATTTGTTGAACCTTTCTTATGAAGAGGTATGATTATGGTCTTTCTCCAATCCTCAGGCCAGACGCCTGTGTGCCATATTTCATTGCACAATCGATGTAATATTTTCACTCCACATTTCCACCTCGGAAAAAAGTATGTCAGGTTCAGACTCAAAACTAGTGTGGTGTGTCTCTGTTGAAGGAGAATGGAAAGTGGAGGTCTGGCAGTCAGGTACAAACGGGTCGTCCGCTGGCATCTGGTCCGTATTGGCGTATAAAGACTTACAATACGCCCTCCAAACATCAATAACCTTGTCCAAATCCGTCTGTACATTACCTTCATCATCTTTGATAGACCAAGATTTCTGCTTGAATTTACGTGTGAGTTGTCTGACTTTATCAAAGAGTTCTTTGGTGTTATTTGTGTCGGCGTGTAGTTGAATTTCTCTGCAGATTTTCTCTATATGCTTGTTTTTGTCTCGTCTACAAGCAGCCTGAATAGCTCTAGATAGCTGTCGGTACTGGGAATTTCTGAGAGGGTTCTCGATTCCAGCAATTTTAAGTTTTCTACGTTCTTCAACGAGGTCAAAAGTATCTGCAGACATCCACACTTTTTTTGGTCCGGTTGAGACGGCATTAGACTGTGCCTCGCAGTCAGTCAAGGTCTGTATCAAGGTATTTTTAAAAGATAACCAAATCTTTTCGGAATCATGAGTGACGATAGTTGGTAAAATATTTTCGAATCTTTCATTACATTGGATTTTAAATTGTTGTGTATCTTTTATTTTTGATATCATCTTGTTTCGGATCCTAGCACATGCCTTGAATTTTTGCTTTAGCGTTGCAACAAGAAGTTGGTGGTCAGAGCCGCAGTCAGCGCTAGGTCGTGTGTTACATTGGCTAATAGATGTTTTCCAGCGATGTTTAATCATTATGTAATCGATCTGATTTCGGTGTCGTCCATTAGGTGAGATCCAAGTGTACAATCTTCTGGGGTGGTGCCTATACATAGAGTTCATTATTGTCAAGTCATTGTCAACGCAGAACTGGATAAGGCGGTCTCCTCTTGAATTGCGTTCCCCTATTCCATATCTACCCACAATATTTCGTATATGTTCGTCAGCCATAGTAACACCGATTTTTGAGTTTAAATCACCCATGATGATAGCGATTTCTTTATTTGGGATATTTTGCAGATATGATTCCAGCTCGTTGAAAAAAGATTCAGTTGTATCATCATCAGCAGTTGAGGTAGGCGCATAGACCTGGATCAAATGTACAATAGAGGGAGATCCATTTAGTTTTAAGGAAATTATACGATCACTGATAGCTTGATATCCCAGTATATAAGGAGAAAGAGATTTTGAAACCCAGAAGCCAACACCATTGATACTTTTGTTAGTGTTGCCGGAAAAGCACATGAAATGTCCCAAATTAGTTATGTAGTGCCCCTCGTTGCGGAAGTGAAGTTACTAAATGAATTACAATTCTACAAAAACTATAATCTTCAAACCTTCATATATAAGTCAGAATATTTTTACGAGGATAAGTTGTTTCTATCTTGCTAAAAGGATATTTTTAAAATTTATATAAATATTTCTAAACACCGCGTGCCTGTATTGCCGCGATCTACACGCTTATTACGTCATACAGCGATAGATTGCACGAAATTCTCGAATATTCAAAATATTTGTTTCCATATTTTGAACAAGATAGAATCCATTTATCCTTTTTTAAGTGATTTTACTTATATTTAAAGGTTGAAAAATTATAAATTTTTTATAAAATTACAATTCATTTATTATCCGTTCACAAATTGTTGATAGCACGAAATGTGCCTCAAAGTCATAAAACGGTCGTTGAATTTGTATCATCATAGGCGTTTCTGAGGTGTTTATTCATTAAAATTAATATTAATATTAATTATGTTTTAATACCAATATATTTAGCAAAAAAAAAATTAAAACTTTCACGGCTAATGTTATTTATAATATTATATTAATAAAAATAAGAATTTAACCATTAACAATTTTTTAAGTAAGAGTACTTTATCTCTTTGGATATTTCAATACTAATCTTCGCGTTAATCACTTTACTACAAAACCTGGAATTCATATCTGAAGGTACTATTCGTTGCAAGATAATTAGGATGGAATTCCCCAGATTTTTAATAATATAATGGGTATAGATACCGGATTTGGCCACGTGCCTCGACTGTTCAGTTTATATTTGAAACTTAACTTGAAAAGGTGAAGTTATTACGAACGACAACAATTTTTTTGTTTAGTACGTTTTTGATCGCATGTAATTTACGGCTCGTCGGTGTTGTGGCAGGCAGTGTAAAGCAGTGCGTGAGTGATTTTTTATTCCATATACCTACGAACATATACATACCTTTCGCTCGTGCTCGTTTTGTTAGTTTGTTTGTGATGGATTCATCATCTACATCATCAAGTTTTACACCGGTACTGTTGCGTACAGTCAGTAAGTCTGTCTATTCACCAAGAGAGAAGACTATTGTCCTGAATGTTCACAATGCTCAGGTTTCTCAGAATCCCACAAACACTGTTCGCAACATAGTCGAAAGTTGTGCCAACATGACTGGTGTAGGGGAGTCAACTAATATAGGTTCCTATCAGAAAGAAAAAAACACGGTATAGCTAACCCAAACACAAACGAACACTTAAAGAGAGGGAAAAAGGGGGAGTAGGGTAGTCAACTATACCGGGTGGTGGATCGTCTAAGGAGCCATAGGAAATTCTATGGAAAATTATAAATAGTTAAATTCCTGCTTCCCTAATTATTTTACAGCAAAAGTCATAAAAAACTATTCGCAACACTGTTCGCAACATAGTCGAAAGTTGTGCCAACATGACTGGCGTAGGGGAGTCAACTAATATAGGTTCCTATCAGAAAGAAAAAAACATGGTATAGCTAACCCAAACACAAACGAACACTTAAAGAGAGGGAAAAAGGGGGAGTAGGGGAGTCAACTATACCGGGTGGTGAATCGTCTAAGGGGCCATAGGAAATTCTATGGAAAATTATAAATAGTTAAATTCCTGCTTCCCTAATTATTTTTCAGCAAAAGTCATAGAAACTATTTGTAAAGGACTAAAATATGTATTAAAAACAAATGTTAATTAAAATTTTTCTACGAATTAAATGTATTCCAAATTTTTTAAAAATATAATATATTTTGCGTTTGGACATATTGATGATTGTGATATTTGACAATATTTGAATTGTCAATATTTTTAATTTGTGATTAAATTATACACAAATACTAAAATACGCATTTTTTTACAAATACTACTACTACTAGTGTAGTGTTATTATTTACAAAGCAATACAATCGATGAAATGTATTCAGTTCATATGAACGGAATTAATTCCTTTTCAAAATTTTTAACGCTGTAGAATTATGAATATTAAAATGGTCTGCAATGGTCAGAGAACCTGTTCTAGGATTTTCTACAACTGCTGCATTTCTACAAACTCTACATTTATTGAATTTTGTTTTTCTAAATTTTTGGTACTTCAGCAATATTGTTTGTACAGGTACAATTATAAACCACAGTCCCAGTATTTTACAAAATTTTTAAAATTTTGTAAAATACTTTGAATTGTTGAATGACTTTGAATTGGTCTATTGGAATATCTTACGCTTAATAAAGAACTGAAAATTCGCGCACTATTGCTTGAGTAAAACATTTTTTTTATTGCTAGTTTCTCCTCAACTGAATACATTTTTTAATCAACTATATTGTTTTTTAAACCATAAATTACAAAATTAAAATTTTGGAAATTCAAATATTGTCAAATATCAGAATCATCAATATGACCAAACGCAACATGTCATACACATTCTTGTACCTCGTGTGGCCTGAATGTAAGAGGTGGCCTGAAAAATGTATTATATTTTTCTAAATTTTGGACTACATTTAATTTGTAGAACAATTTTATAATTTATTTTTAATACATATTTCAGTCCTCTACAAATCGTTTTTTATGACATTTGATGTAAAATAATTAGGGAAGCAGGAATTCATCAATTCAGAATTTCTCATTAAATTTCCTATGGCCCATTTGACGATTCACCACCCTGTATATAGGTTCCTATCAGAAAGAAAAAAAAATACGCTACAGCTAACCCAGACACAAACGAACACTTAACGAGAGGGAAAAAGCCTATTGAAATTGATGAATTTGCCAAAAATGGTATTCGAAGGAAAATTCATGGATTTTTTTTTCAAAAAAGAAGTACCAAACCTCAACAAAATTTTACAAGAAGTTAGAGACGACCCAAGTTTTCCTCATATCGGACGAACTAAATGGCAAGTTCTAAAAGAATTAAATTTTCGGTGGGAGAAATCAGACCGAAAATCACTTTTGATTGACCGAGAGGAGATACGAGGGTAAAACTAAACTAGGTCATACTCTAAAAAAATTTGGTCAGATAAAAATATATATTGAGCTCCAGGCAAGCCTTTATGGAAGATTAGTCCACTGGTATCTCCCCACCTTTTGGTAAAGGCAGCATATTAATAATTTCTTACATTGGCAATGAAAAAGGATTTGTTAAGCATGGTTTGTTGGAATTTCAGTCCAAAAGCACAAAAGACTATCACGAGGAGATGACAGCTGATGTTTTCGAAGAGTATTTTTAGCAGATGATTGAAAATATACCACCAAATTCAATTATAGTATTAGATAATGCACTTTATCATCCACGATTAGTAGAAAGACTTCCAACGACTGCGTGGAAGAAATAAGATATTCTTGACTGGCTGCGGAATAAGTATCTGCCTTTAGAAGATGGAATGGTAAAAGCAGAACTTTTAAAAATTGCCCGGCAACACAAATCCAAGTTCAAGAAACACGTAGTTGACAAAATGGCGGAAAGGCGAAACATCACAGTCCTTAGACTTTCACCCTACCACTGCGAAATACATCAAATTGAACTCATTAACTCAGTGGCTAGAAAAAATACGTCATATAAAATACAAGCTTTACGTGAATTATTATACGAGTCTTTACAACATATTACAGAACAAAACTGAAAAGATGCAGTAAGACATGTAATAGAAGAAGAACAAAAAATGTGGGATCTTGATAACATTATTGATGCAACCGTAGAGACACAACCGCTAATTATTAGCCCTCAAGACGACTTGGATTCCGAAATTGATCCTATTTATTTTGAATTTTAATAGTTTTCTAATCGTAATTATATAAGGTAAGTAATAGTAGTTGTAATCGTAAGGTATTTTTTAAGGCATTTTACAGGCAAAATGTCGCCTGTAAAAATGTTCAATGTGTTTTAAACGTATCCATTTTTTTTTAAATCCTGAGAAAACTAAAAAGCATTTTTGATAAATTTAAAGGCAGAATGAAATATTTGTTAGAATAAATACATAAATACCTGTTACATAGCATATTAATAAAACATTGTAGAAGTTTACAGGGAGTTTCTGCCCTCAGTAATAATGTAATCTTTCATTCTGCGTTTAAATTTTTTAAAATAATTTATTAGTTTTCTCCAGATTTGAAAATAATGGATATATTTAAAACACATTGAAAATGTTGCCAGGCGACATTTGGCGCCTTTCCCCTTAATTAAATAAATGACTCTAATTGCGACTTACTAAAACAGCAAAGTCAGCAGGTGTAATGATTATAAATAAAGTATTGTAAAACACCTATTTTTAGTCTGACATTAATGTGATAATAATCTGTTATATTTGTATTTGTACTTTGAATAATATATTTTGAGTTGTAACTAAAATCTTTGGTAGTATAAATAAAAGTTTATTTTGCGTGTTCGTGCTTTTTAAAAAAGTGTTTTTCAAAAGAACATTCATAATTGGCGCAGTCAGTAGGATAGTGGAAGAGTCTTTAAAGATCCTCCCCACTTTTAAGTGGTTGTCCACTATTCCAAGAACCAGCCGTAGTGAAACCATATGCAGAGAGTTTATCCGAGTTCATGCAAGAGACTGGAAATTAATAGTTCTGTTAGAAGTCTTCAAGACCAGAGGAATGCATATAAGCATCATATTAAGCATCAGCACTAATTTAAACAGAAAATTAAATAACTGCGAAGAGATACATTTAATAGAAAGAATAAATAATTTAAGATTATCACCTATAAATATAGATAATTTTGAAAATAATTTAAGGGTTTCACATATAAATATAGATAATTTTGAAAATATGGTATTTCCACAATTTGACGTAAAAAATTTGTGCATTCTTCCAAATTTTGACGGAAATCCAAATGTACTACATGAATTTCTTAAAGTTTCGACATTACTTTTAAACCATTATTATGATAGACTTAAAGCTAATATGCAGCTAATATATAAAAGCACTTTTTACTTCACTCTCACATCCTCGACAAATTGGGACGATGTCAGTATTTTACTACCCTCGAATCAACGAGCGGATTTCATCAAATTGAGATGGCCGAAGAAGACATTCCCAAAACAGCATTTAATGTGGAAAATGGACACTACGAATACGTAAGAATGCCATTTGAACTTAAAAATGCTTCGTCTACGTTCCAACGCATAATGGACTACTTATTAAAAGGACTCCAAGGAGAGATCTGTCTCGTCTACATGAACTACGTAGCGTATTCATTACATTAACACCACTGAAAGAACACATTGTAAATCGCACAAAAGTATTTTAATGACTAAAAGAAGCCTGATTAAAAATCCAAGTCGATAAATGTGAGTTCTTAAAAAAGAAAGTTAATTTCTAATCCAGCCAAAATAGAAGCGATCGAAAAATACCCAATTCCGAAAGCAACAAAGGAAATAAGAGGATTTCTTGGACTTCTGGGATATTACAGGAAGTTTATTCGAGATTTTGCAAAAATCACAAAACCTTTACCAAAATGGTTGAAAAAAAAATGCTAAAATCAAACATACACCCGAATTTGTATAATTCTTTTCAAGTGAAAATTTATGATTACACCAACTCCTACTAAACCACTAGCAATAGTTTACATCTATTTCTTCTTCAGCCTTCATTTATCCAATGTTGGACATAGGCCTCCTCCAATTGCTTCCACGCTTCCCTATCTTTTGCAATTCTCATCCACTGCTTTCAGCTACAGAAGTTATATCGTCTATCCATCTCTTTTTAGGTCTTCCCACGCTTCTTTTTGTTTCTCGAGGTCTCCAGAATGTCACTTTATGAGACCATCTGTTGGTGTCTTGTCTTGCTACATGTGCTACCCATTGCTATCTCAATGTCGCTATTTTTTCCATGATGTCGGTTACTTTAGTTCTTCGTACATCGATTTATTTCTGACCAATGGAGAGAAGTTTCTAACCATAATAATAGACGCATTTTCGAAGTATGGACAAGCCTACCCAATAGATGGAGGAAATGCCATCAATGTACTCAACGCTCTATTAATTTATGTAACACACCATGGACTCCCAACAATGATAGTAGCCAATGGTACAGAATTTAAAAATGGGGTAATACAAGAATTTATCGACTCACATAAAATCTCAATTCACTATACAACCCTGGAGAATCCGCAATCCAACGGGATAATTGAAACGCTTTATTCTACACTAATTCATCATCTTCGGATCCTAAAAAACACCAAAACAAAGTTATCGATAAAAGAACAAATACTATACGCTAGAATTGGGTATAATAATTGTATACATTCAGCAACTAAGTTAAGACCTATCGATATCCTAAACGAACACATTCACACAAAAGATCCATTTTGCGTTGATATAGAAAAAATAATACTACTAACTAATTATGTACAAAATCAAAGAGAAATAACTAAAAAACTATAAAAGAAAGTTAACCGGATTATACAAGAAAACAAAGAGAAAGTAATCGAAAACAGAAACAAATCGAGACAAGTCTCCATTACGTGTAAACCAAGCACAAAGATTTAAACCCGGAAAACAGTGACCAGAAACAAATTACTTCCGCAATATTCTGAAAAACATATAAAAAAAATAACGAAGTGACTGTTAATACATCAAAAGCTACAGTTCATAAGAAAAATATAAAACATCAACCTAAGTCAAAAACTAATTCTGAACAGTCCCCACAAAATTACCATGACGATCGGAAAGGAATTGAAGACCAATGACCTGAAAGACAACTCAAGAATAATTCTCCGCAATCTGGATCAAGCAAAGATTTACATTACTAATGCTCAACCAAGAAATAATAAGTAAGAAAAATAATATCAACAAGAATCTGAATAAAGTCATTTTTGACATTAACTAATGGTTTCAAGCAAGAAATATTCTGGACCAACTACAATTAACAGGGAAGAAGAGACAATTATTCCAAAATCGTGTAACCATAGACGTAACCATTTTTGGACAACTCCTGTATATATCTTTACTAAAATTATCTGGTTTATATATGTGACAGGTACAACATTCTAGCAACGAAACTCCAGAAGAAGCCAATGCAAAAGTTTTGTTCATCCCTCACATTACTTCTTCAGGGATGAAGTAGTTATAGTACAATGACCGATAGAATCCAGTATATTAAACCACGCGAATTCAATAAGAAGTTACCGCATATCAGCACCGAATATTCCTGAGCCTTGCAACACTAATTGTGACTTACTAAAACAGCAAATTCAGCAAGTGCACTGATTGATTATAAATAAAGCGTTGTAAAACCACCTTTTTTAGTCTGACATTAATGTGATAATAATCTGTTATATTTGTACTTGAAGTTTGAATAATATATTTTGAGTTGTAACTAAAATTTTTGCTAGTGTAAATAAAAGTTTATTTTGAGTTTTCGTGCGTTTTAAAAAAGTGTTTTTTAAAAGAACATTCATAATTCACGTTAAAATAAGTCTTGCTTTTTTATATTAACTGTTTTGTTATTTAAAATATACATATATTTTAGATGCATATATTTTATTTTAACTTTCAGTTTAGTAGTAATCATGTTATAATAAATAAACTCTATTAATATCAATTGTATGTATATAAATCTAACCTTATATTATAATTTGTAACTTCTGTTGTAGGAAGGAAAACTAAAAGTTTATAATTTAGGAAGGCAAATTCGCCAACGTTATTCGGGGTTTTTGGATGAAGAGTACAACAAAGATTTAATAAATGCACGAACTAGTGATTTTAGTAGAAGCAAGGAGTCATTACAAGCAATGCTGGCAGGATTATTTCCACCTACCAAGGATCTAACTTGGTTACCTGGATTTAACTGGCAGCCTATAGCATATGATTACATTAAAAGAGATTTAGACCAGGTAATAATAATTCTCTATTCTGCAGGTTTAAAGTAAATACAGGCATTTAAATTTTAACCTTAGTATTTGTCTGGAGCAAAGATATAATGCCTATGCTTCTTTTTATATAAAATTATTGAAAATATTACGGCACTACTAGTAATTAAAAAAAGCATTAAAATATATTTTAGCCGGTGAAAATGAAAGTGGAATAAGTCAATTTAGGGCATGTCATTGAGGAATACAGTGGTTTGTAAAACCGTTTAAAAAAATCAAATAAAACGGCTATATTAACTTATCCGATTTTCCTTTAAACATTTGTAAGGTAAATGGAAAACAAGAAAGAAAATGAAAAATAATCAGAAATTAGACATGGAAAAACTAAAACGAGAAGAGCAGACGTACGAAGAGAGAATAAAGGAAATATTGCTGATCAAGGAAAATGTAGAACACAAACATATCGATGAAATAAACATGATATTTACTGAAACTCTAATGAAAGTGTGTAAAGAATTAACACAGAAAACAAGAAAAAAAGAAAGTTTTATATCCCAGGAAACAAAGATTCTTATGAACACAAGAAGAACATTACTAGAACAAGGGGATAGAAATAAAATGGAATACGAAGAAATAAACAAAACTATTAGAAAAAATATAAAGCAGTGTAAACAGAGAGTACAGGAAGAAAAGATAGAGAAAACAATTGAAAAAAAAAATAGAAACATGAAGTGCTTAAAGCAGAACCTGGGAAACATACAAATTAATAGCATAAAGAACAAAGAAGGAATGGAGACCAACAATATAAAAGAAATTTTACAGGTAACGCACGAATATTATATCAAACTCTATAAAACAGAACAAAAACCAACCGAAGAAATTCGTAATCAGTTACAACTGAAAATAAAGAAAGTTAATTCTGACCTAACATAATAACTGCAAATACTTAAATCTAAGGGCTTACCCTATGGCTTACTCTTATTTTATCTATTAACTAATGCACTACAACTAGCATGCAATAACTTCACAGCACTATACTCTGCTTTTTACATTAAACTGTTACACATTTACACTAGCTCAAATGGTTTTGTCCTTATGAGTCTTCTCTTTAGTTCAGTGTTGTCAAGAAGCTGGATTGCCTCGACATTCACATGACTATGCAGCCTCTGCTTGTGACTTGCTGCTGTTCTCTTGATTATTTCGATCACAGTTTCCATACCCAGGTCCTGGTGGAGGTTGCTGTTACGGATATACCAAGGAGCATCAACAATGTTTCTCAGTACTTTATTTTGAAATCTCTGGATAATAAGTAGATTACTAGCTTTGGTACAGCCCCAGAGTTGGCACCTATATACCCATACTGGCATCAGTACTTGCTTGTAGATGGATAATTTATTATGAATTGGCAATGTTGAATTTTTTCCAATCAGCCAATACAATTTCTTATATCTAATATCAAGCTCCTCTCTTTTCCTTTTGACATGGACTTTCCAGCGCAGCTTCGCGTCTAGGGTGATGCCCAAGTATTTTGCTGATGTTGCATAAGGAATTCGGGTATCATTTATTCTAACTGGAAAATTTTCTATTTTTTTATTTGTAAAGTTAATGTGTGCAGATTTGATCTCATTTAATTTTATTCGCCATTTTCTGGTCCAGTTATGTATTTTATTTACTGATAGTTGCAATTTATCAGTCGCTTCTTCACTAGTGTCTCCTATCGCTAGTATGGCTGTATCATCCGCGAAGGTGGCAATAGTATTTTGTTCTAGCTCTTGAATGTCACACGTATACAATAGGTACAGGACCGGACCTAAGACACTTCCTTGTGGCACGCCAGCTTTAATCTCCCTTAAGTCGGTGTACACTTCTTCTTGTTTTACTCTGAAATATCTATTCGCAATGTATGATTTCAAGATTTCTGAATACTGCTTAGGCATGAACGTTCTTAGTTTATAGTTTAAACCGTCATGCCAGACTTTATCAAACGCCTGTGCTACATCCAAGAAGATTGTAGAGCAGACTTTATTTTCTTCTAATGTTTTTTCTATTATATTCGTTATTCTGTGAACTTGATCTATAGTGGAATGTTGATTTCTGAAACCAAATTGGTGATTTGGTATAAGATTTTTTCTTTCTATTATTGGTTTTAATCTTTTTAATAGAAGTTTTTCAAATAGTTTTGACATCACCGGAAGGAGAGATATTGGTCGATAGGATGTCACTTCATTAGGAGATTTACCTGGTTTGGCGATCATAATTACTTCGGCTACTTTCCAGAGTCTGGGAACATATCTCAATCTAAAAGCAGCATTTATTAGGTGTGTCAGCTTAATTATGGCTTTTCTTGGTAGATTTTTTAATAATTCTCCTGTTATGAGATCATATCCTGGAGCTTTCTTAGGATTTATGTTCTCTTTTATCTCTGTTGATACTTCTCTAAGTGATGTCAATGTTATTCTTTCATCAGTTTGGAATGGTTCTTCCCATCTCAATTCTTCACTATCATTGTTGTTGGGTTTGAACGTGCTTTCTAAATGATCTGCAAATCGTTCTGCTTTCTGTTCGTTACTTCTAGCCCAGTTGCAGTTTTCCAACTTGATAGGAGGGGAATGAATAATTGGTCTCTTCAATCTTTTTGTTGTCTTCCATAAAGAATAATCTGTGTTCTGGTCAGCTGTTAAATTACTTAAAAAATAATTAATTGTTGAATTTTTTATATTCTGTATCACCCTTTTTAGTTTTTGTGTAGCATTATTTAGACTAGTTTTGTCTCGTGGAGCTCTGTATTGCTGCCATTTTTTTCTTAACTTCATTTTTTCTACTATGAGTTCTCTGATTTCTTTTGGATAGTTGTTCCCTTTTGTTCTAGAAGTTATTGTGGGAGTATTTTCCCAAGCTGACTGTTGGATATTTTTTATAAAAACTTCTAATTCGTCATCAAGTTGCCTCGTGTTTCTTAATGGAACAGCAAGATTAATTTTGTGTTCAAGGTTTATTTTGAAGCTCTCCCAGTCAGTTTTTTTATTAGTCAATACTAGATTGAACTCTTTTTTAATCACTGTATCACTCATAATTAGAATTATCGGTGAGTGATCAGAGTTGATGTCCCAGCCGTCATTGATATCCAGATAGTTAGCTGAGATGTATTTGTATATAAAGAAATCTATCAGGTCTCGAATTTTGTTCCTATCGGTAGGCCAGTATGTTGGTCTACCAGTAGAGATTACTTCACCCTTTTGTTCCTTAACAGCTGACAATAGTTATTTCCCTTTAGTTGTAGTTAGCCTAGAGCCCCAGTGGGTATTTTTTGCATTAAAGTCGCCACCGATGATGTATCTTTTTCCTAAAGTGTTCATAAACTCTTTATATTGCTGTCTTTTAGTGGAGTGTCTAGGAGGACAATATATTGAACTTATATTTAAGGTATGTGTTTTCATCTTTACACAGACTGTTGTAGCTTGTATGTGCTCAGTTGCATATTTTAATTCCTCATGATGCATGATGTTATCTTTAATTATAATAGCGCTTCCTCCTTTAGCTGCATTATCTGGGTGTACAGTAGAATATACTCTATACCCCCTAAATTTAACATATGACTGTTTAGTGAAGTGTGTTTCAGAAACGAGACACAGATCAATTTCCTCAATATCTAGTACTGCTTGCAACTCGATCTGATGTTATAACAGTCCATTTGGGTTCCACGCCATTATTCGGAGGTCTTTAGTAGCCATTTCTGATTTTCGGAATAGCTCCTTTAGCGCTATGCTCTAGTCGGGTGACTTTGATATCGATTTGAGTTATTTTGTCATCAATCTTGGTGAGCTTTTCCAATATCATTTTTAATGTAATATCAGTTTCTGTTTCTTGTTGCGATAATGCATGTCTCCTTGCATTCTTTGTTACATTGCTGTAACTTCTATTTTCACTGACCTCTGCCGTTTTTAGTTTTTTGCTTTCAATAACTCTATGGGGTGCTTTTATAACATTGTTTTTGTTTGTTCTCTCGTTTCTTATTGTTTGTAATTTTTTAGCTACATAACATCCGCGGTAGTTTGCAGGATGGTTTTCTCCACAATGAACACATTTTGGTTTATCTTCTGGTGGTTTTTGGCAATCTTTAGTAAGGTGTTTACCAATACATTTTACACGTCTTGGCTCTTTTTTACAGTATTTCCACGTGTGTCCGTAAGCCTGGCATCTTTTACATTGTGGGACTAATCTGGAATTCCTTAATGGCTCGATTTCAACTCTCGTACTAAGTATGTCTGTTAAGTGTCTAAGTAATTCTATTTATATCTTCATCTTGTCTAAATGTTAGGATGAACACATCTAGTGGTTTTTTAGTTTTCCATTTGAATTTCTTGTCAGCTATAATGGCTTTATATTGTCGTTTTTGTAGGTCTTTTACTATTTCCTCTGGTGGCCATGTGTGATGTAATTTCTTAACAACAACTCTAATTGGTCTCTCTTGCTTATTTTCATAAGTGTGGTATGAAAGGTTACTCGTATTTAATGTGTCTATTAAAGCTCTGTAATGATCGCTATTGGCTGTATTAATTTTTATAACTTCACTGTTTATGATTTTCATAGTGAAGGTAATACCAGCCTCAGTTAGAAGCTTGCTCAGGTCAACAGCACTTTGAAAACCTTCCGACTCACACCATGCATTATAAAGCGACTGCTCATTTTGTGAACGTTGTGTATTTTCTGCGAACATCGCAGTATTTTGTTGGACTAGTAGTGCGTCCATTTCGGTATGAATAGGAAACATTATAAATATTTAAATATTTCGCTTACCTAAGTTAACTTGAATTTATCGCGATAGCTTACAGCCATGGCCATTGATATCACTCACGACTAATGATATTTTAATTACTACTTAATTACCACTGATTAGATAGCGGAGCTCTGAATACGTCTATATACTTGGACGGTCAAAGCCAGAATCCTCAAAGAAATGACATAACAAATCTCCTGGGAAAGATGGAATAACTGTGGAAATGCTAAAAAAATGGAGGGAAAACTACAGTGAAAGTCCTTTATGAAATAATGAATAAAATATTGAACACAAAACAAATACGCACCACATGGAATGAGGCAATAACACTATTACTATTTAAAAAAGGTGATAGAAAAAATCTAAAAAACTATAGGCCCATAACGCTACTTAATGTAATTTCCAAACAGTTAACTAAACTACTAACAAACAGATTAACAACTAAGTTAGATAATTACCAGTCAAGACAGCAAGCCGGTTTTAGAAAAGGAGTCAGTACAAGCGACCATCTGCTTACGATAAAAATACTAATTAAAAAGGCCAACGAATATCAATTCCCAATGTTTATGGCATTTGTAGACTTTGAAAAAGCATTCGATAAGGTGAAAAATTGGACAGTAAAGAACTCTTTACAAAATGGGAGAATAGACTATAGATATACGGACTTAATTTCCCTTCGGAAGAAGAGAAATTTTTCAACCTCAAGTAAGTACTGTTTACCTATGCTACTGTGTACATATATACATTATCTTAACTCTAAAACATATGTGGTAAAATAGTTTATTCATTTGTCCTTTCACTTTTCCCGCGATATCATTAATATTGTCTCATAAAATCTCCGCGTTCACTTGTGTCTACTGATTGTAAGCGTATAATCTATTTTTATGCACCTCCCTAATCTTTCCGTTATCTAGCCTAATTTTACAGTTAACATTATTTAATTCTGTTATGACAAAAGGACCTGCATACAGACTATCAAACTTATTATTTTCTTCTCTTTTGAGCAGGACTAGATCTCCTATTTTAAAATGTTGAGGTGCTGCAGTTAGCTTGCTTGCGTCTTGTCTTTTCTTTTTGTGTTTTAGTAAGAACGTTTTAGCTCTGTCGTGTGCGATTTGTAGTTTATATCGGACCTCATTGTAATAGGCATCTATGTTATAGCATGGTTGAATTTCCTGTGTGAGATCTTCTGGTAAATTTGCCTTTCGCCCATACAACAATTCAAAAGGTGTGTAACCGTGATATGCATTAGGGGTAGTATTGTAACAGTATGTGAACATTCTGCAACACATATCCCAATTTTCTTTGTTGTCGTCTATGAATGATCTTACGTATTCATTTAGTGTCCTATGTAGCTTCTCACAACTCCCTATTGACTGAGGGTGGTATGCTGTTGAAAAATTGTGTGTGATCTTTAGCATTTTAGTTAATTCATTCATTACTTCATTTTTGTATTCCGTGCCTTGATCCGTTCTAATCTGTTTCATGAGTCCGTATGTAGGTATGAAATTATCAAAAATTCCACGAGCTATCGTTTCAGCTTCTTTATTAGCTACTGGGATACTTACTGCGTATTTCGTCAGTTCGCAAATCATCGTGATACAGTATCGATTGCCTTCACTACTTTTAGGGAATGGACCTATCGTGTCTATATACACTATGTCCCATGGTTTTGACGAAGTGTCCGATATCACAAATTCTTCGACATGTGATCTTTTTGGTTTATTAATTTGGCATTTATGGCACTGTTTAATATATTTACGTACGTCCTTTTCCATGTTCTTCCATCTAAATCTTGCTTTTAGTTTCTTTACAAGTCTATTATTTCCCACATGACCTCCAAACATCGGGTGATTATGGTATTCTTCTATTATTCTTAGTTTTTCTTGTTCGTCCTCTATGACTTCTGGTACTTCACATATGTATATTTCTACATTTTTCAATATCTTATTTTCTTCGTTTATGAATTCTTCAATTGTGCACGAATTAAAAATAATATCATTTAAATATATTTTTACTTTACTTATTGCATTCTCTACCGCTAGCTGATCAAGCTGTACCAACAATTGACCTAAATCAAAGTGATTAAATCCTGTGGTCATGCTCTTGCTGCATTTGATTTTGTTTTTGACCCGAATGCTCAGTCTTGGTGAGACTCGGTTTGCTCCAAAAGACAAAATTGGTAGTCTATGCGCCTCCATGTTGTTTAGTACCTTTCTTACTGTTTGCTTGTGGGTTTTATGTTGTGATATAATTTCCTCTTCTATTTCCCTGTGCTTCGCACTTTCGGCTTTCTTCTTTGATTGAGCTCTGGTTATCGCTAAAATATGTTTGTTGTCTATGTATAAGTCTTTCAACTGATTTGTTGATATTCTCGACAGACTGTCTGCGTAATTATTTTTCCCTGTTATATATTCTATCTCGAAATCGTATTCTTCTAAATCTAATCTGATTCTTGTGAGTTTTGAGGTAGGATCTCTCATTGAAAATAGGTGTGTTAGTGGTTTATGATCCGTTTTTATCAAAAATGTTGGTGCTCCGTATAAATAACATTTGAAATGGTTGATTCCCCAATGGATTGCAAGTAATTCTTTAATTATTATAGGTTTGTTAAGCTCTCCTTTGTTGAAGCTGCGCGATGCGTAAGCTATTGGTAAATCTGTTCCCTCGTAGTTCTGACTTAGAATTGCTGAGCAACTTGCATTAGATGCGTCTGTTGTTAGTATGAATTGTTTGTTGAAGTCTGGGTATTTTAAAATAGGTGGTTTTATCAAAGATGATTTGAGTTTCTTAAATGATTCTTCACAATCTTGCGACCAAAAAAATTCTACTCCTTTTCTCGACAATCTGTTTATAGGTATGCATATCTCTGCAAAATTCGGAATAAAACGTCTATAGTAATTACAAAATGCTATGAATCTTTTGGCTTCTTCCGCATTCTTCGGTGTCGGGTAGTTCTCTATTGTCGAATATTTCGCTTTATTCGGCGATACTCCTTCCTGCGACAGATCATGTCCCAAATATGTAACTTCTTTTCTAAAAAATTGACATTTTGCTGGGTTTAGCTTCAAATTAAATTTCCGACATATCTCAAATGTCTTTTTTAAGTTGTCTAAATGATGCTTTTCTGTTATTCCTATTACTACTATGTCGTCCATATACAGAAATGCTTTCTCCGGTGTTAAACCTGTAAATGCTATTGACATCATTCTCGAAAAGCTATTTGGGCTTATATTTAGTCCAAAAGGTAATCTGGTAAATTGAAATGCTCCTTTTTCCGTGCTAAAAGATGTGTATTTCCTTGATGACTGTTCTAGTGGTATCTGATGAAATCCTGACATTAAGTCTATTACTGAGAACCATTTTGCTCTACCTAGTTGGTCTAATATTGAGTCTATTCTTGGTAACGGAAATTTATCTGTGACTAGTTTCTTGTTTAGCTGTCTGAAATCTATACATAGTCTCCATGCTTTGTTTCCATCTATAGCTTTTTTCGGTACTAATACGACTGGACTGTTGTATTCTGATGTCGATGGCTCGACAATTCCTTGGTCTATTAATTGTTGTACTTGTCTATTCAATTCTTCTGTCTGCGAATGTGGTGTCCTATAATTCTTTATGTAAACTGGTGTGTGTTCTTTTACTCTCAATTTTTGTTCATAAAAGTTGTTGCATGTTAGCATATCATGTCTTAATGCAAATATATCTGCAAAATCTTCGCATAACGATACTAATTTATCTCGGGTGTATTCCGGTATATCTAGCTTTAATGTTTCCCGTAGTTCTTTCTTCCTGTCCTTGCTGTCGTTGATTAATCTGTATACTTTAAACAATTTCATGTCTGATGTTTTGATTGTACCCGTCTCTATCGTAGCAGTTTCGTACGTCGTATTTAAAATTTTGATATATGGGTTATTCCTTGATATTATCGCTCTCGCTAGGAATATTCCTGGTAGTATCTCCTGTTGTTCCACTAGTCTATCTGCCTTTAACTTTTGAAAATATTGAACTGTTCTGTAAACTTCACATCTGGGTGGTATTATAATTGTGCTATCGTCTACAGTATCCAAAATATTTGTACTGATGTAATAGTTTCTATCATTTTTGATATGTATTTTCAAATTTGCGTAATCTAATATGCATTGAAAATTTGTGATAAAATCTCTTCCAATTATTCCGTCTGTTGGTATAGGAAAGTTGTTTTCTACCAATTGAAAGGTATGTCCAAAAAGATTGCCACGTACGTCTAGCGTAGTTTCGATTTCTCCCATTGTTTGTAGTTCTCCTCGAGTTACTCCTTTTATTCTTGCTTTTGAGTTCGGTTTTACATATTCTCTTATAGAGTCTTGTGTACATTTAAGTATTGAAATATCTGCTCCTGTGTTTATAATAAATGTATTTACTTGTCCTAAGATTCCTGTTTTTATTCTTACGAAGTTTGTAAGGTTTAAGTCGAAATTGTAGATAAAATATTCTGATTCTGTCATCTGTTCATCCGTCTCAGATGAGAGTTGTTTGTTCAAAACCCCAACTGTGGGTTTTCTGATTCCTGCGGACTATCTTCTAGTTCTAATAATCGTATATGTCTGTTGAATCCTCTTGAATTTCCCCTCTGTGCCTGGTTATCAAATTTTCTGGACCCTTTTTGCTCATGTTGACGGTGGTCTCTTTTTCCATTGTTTTGTTGCGAGAAATTTGGTCTTCTCCACTGGTTATATCCATTATGATATCCTCTTTTGTGCTGGAATTTCCCTCTTTTGTTATAGTATGTTTCATAATTTAACACTCTTCCATGTACGTTGTCTTCTGTTGTGTCTATTGATAGGAATTTTGACATCACCTCTTGTGGGGTTGTGAAATTGCCTGCCTCTAATATTTGCTTGGCTTTGTCTGTGCTGGCGTTACGTTTCATCGTAGCTACTACGGCCTCTGTTGTATATTTCTTAGCTAAATCTCCTGGCATTCCCTCTGTTATGTATGCCACTTTTAATTGTTCGGCTAATGCCTCAACCTGGGCTGCGTACACAGCTGCATCTTTATGTCCTTGCTTCTTTTTGTTTAGTTTTGCTATCACCGTTTTCGGCGTATCACCTTTTAGTTCTCTCTTCAGTGTTGCCTGTATGTCTAAAATAGTGTCTTCTGTGGTTATTAAGTTTCTAGCTTTATTTGTTAACCTTGTTTTTATGAGGCTTATCGCTGTTTCCTCATGTCCTACTGCTATTTTCTGTAAAAGTTCGAGCGCGTCCACGAAGGATTGTAGTTTGCCTGTGGTTCCGTCAAATTCACTTGGTAAGATTTTGCTTGCAATGTTTAAAAATTCATTGATGCTAAGCGCCATGGTTTCTTCTTGTTCCGTGTCACTTTGATCTTCTTCTATATTCTTATCAATCTGTTGATTTATCAGATTAGGAACTAATATTCTGGAATTTATAGCTTGGAATGATCGTATGGCTTTGTCTCGGTTTTTGTTGAAGTATCTCTTACAAGTTTCTCTCTGGATATCAGTTAGTGCATCCCAATTTTTGGTTATGAGGTGTACCAATCTATTATAAGCTTCAATTATTTGTGTCGTTATCTCAGTTTTTACCTCCTTGCTTTTAGGTATCTCCTTTTTTAACACTCTTTTGCTCTGCTTAGTAATATCCTGCGTAATGGCTTCAAGTATTTTGACAAAATCTTCCCAACTGCTAGGCATTTAAGAACGAAAACACAAATCCGATAGTCTTATGTAGTACGATAAAATTCGAGAATAATGTAGCAAAAAAAAATATAATATCGTCAAATACCCATTAAAATTCAATAAATTCAATAAATTTAAATAAATTCAATAAATTAATAAATTAAAAATTATCCATACTAAAATATAAGTGAAATTATCTTTAAAAAGTCATAAAAATAATAATTAATATTTAACAAAGTAACTGCTATGTTAATATACGTGTGAGGAAGTGCAAAAAAAATAGATAATATGCAGACTCACCACTTAAACGTCTAAATTTGTTGTCGATCTCGCTGCCATGTCCCGGTGTATGCTCCGCTTCATATTTCTCCTATGCGCCTTCCATAACGACCATACCAATTTTAGTATCAGGACCGTGGTAATGATGTATAAGAGTACCTTTATTTCTTCGCCTGGTCTGACATCTTTACTTTTTACTATGAAGTTGCTGTTGACAACTCCATTCTCCTGTAGGTCTTCCATGGATGACTTTCCTCCCATCCTATACTTCTGAAACGAAGACTCCTGGTTTCTACCAATTCAGGATCGCCATATGGTAAATATTATCTTGGGTAGTAAATAATATTGTTGTAACTAGTTGCCCATTTATTAATCACTGCTTTGTACAATATTTCACTATTATAAACTTAAATATATCAGTACTTAATTGACGCTGGCCATAGTGTCGGTATAATAATTAAGATCCCCGAGAATGATTGGTGTTGCTTTTAATAGCCTCGGCCTTGCTGACTCAGCGCTCTTGTTACTATTCGTGTCAAGTGTATTCCCTGACCTACACCACAAGTCGTGCAATTTTACTAGAGTGCTGACTGGCTGTTTTAATTAGAGTATGTTATATATGAATGACCTCGATTTAAATTACCGAATGTTTACATAAACAAAATGTTACACGAGTATGAATTATAATATTATTTTATCTGTAATTCTGATATTTAAGGGTTGATATTACACATTCATTAATACAGGTATCTAAAAACAATTTTTGATAAATTTGGTGAAAAAAATATGTAATAAAGAAAATATAATGACATAATAAAAATAAATTGTCTTTATTTAGCCTGTAAACATTTAAAAATACGAGATACATGAGGCGAAGTCTAGCTAGAGCTACTCCTACTAACTTTTTTAGAAAAACCGGTTTTCGGTTTTTTTAATCCAATAGGTTACAAAGTTACATTTACAATGCACTTTTTGCCATACTTTATTCGACTCGATATCAATCTTAATATTGTTCTAAAGCTATTTTCTAGTGGCATTTTAAATTAATTACTATTTAACTGGGAATAAGCCACAATTCCTGTTTGTTTTTGAGAAAGATTGCCGAAGTGGAAATTGAAACGTCAATAAACGTATTTTTATCTTTAATTGGGCTTATTCCCAGTTAAATAGTAATCGATATCAATCTGATCAAAATTAGTACTATCGAAAGAACATAATACCAATTTTATTCTTTTAATTAGTGTAGTTATTTATTATTTTATTAATATTATTTATTTATTGATTATTATTGAATATATTATAGCGTATGATTAATATATGCATATTGCAATAATATACAATAAATTAACTTCTTCAATGTAGCCAGCATGTTCGCTCCACTTTCCGTGCACGCGCCAACAATACTAGCCAAAGGGATACCAAATTCATCGAGAACCTCACTCATGGTTTGGCACATATAATCCCCGGTATGCCGTTCCCGAAGACGTCGCACACTCAACATAATTGTCTCAAGTCTGTTATGTTCTTGAGGATCTGCATAAATATAAAATAATTTAAACTTATATTGTATTTATTGTTTCCTACCTTTAGACATATCGGACGAGTTTGGCAACTGCCACTCTGACAATTTTAGTTGACATACACTTCTGATACGTCTAAAAGTGGAAAACAATAAATAGAATGTAAATTGATCGGTTTTTATAGATACAGTCTGTCCCAAACCCTTTTTTCAGTGCGTCACTAATTTTAACGTCATATAGGATTTTAAGAATGTCGAGAATTACTGCATGACATTTTAGTTAAATCTGACAGTTGCAGGATCGTAATCGACTAAACGTGAAAAGGTTATTTTTTTTAATGCATAGCAGTTTGTCATAATTCAATTCTATTCTGTTCTATTTTATACATTCCATGGAAAGTGCTTAATTAGCTAAGATTTGTTTATGGATATATTATTATTTATTACAAACACTAGGGAATTGGAAGGTTTGTTTATTTAAAATAACGCTTCCTCCTAGAATCTTTTAAGAGTTGACTGCAAGGTAAAAAAATTTACTGACAATTGCAAGGCATCAAAGTAAACATTCCTGTGATAACATAATATCGATTTAAATCAGTCATATTTGGATAAGTAATTTTCTGATAAGTTTTTGTGGCAGCCAATAGTTTAATTTTGTGAAGAGTTGTCATTAAATAGTAAAAATAGTTTAAATAGTGAAGCAGTTGATTTTTGAGTTAATTTACCAGTTCCGATATCCAGATGAAATCGTGTTAATGGAGTTTAGTTAAAAAACAAGATACCGATTGTAAGTTTACCTTCTTTTTTATGAATAACAAAAATGAATATTATATTTCAAACAATCTATAATCCCATTCAGAATCTGATTCTTGAAAATCAATGATTACACTAGATGTGTGGCTGGTATCAATTATATCCTACATTTCAAGAAAATGTCGTGGTTCTAAAAAGAACCGTTTTAATACATATAAATATCCATAAAGGTATTAGTTTAAGATATTTCCTCAATATCATTCCGGAATTCACAATCTGATTCGCGAACGACAGAAACTGAAATAAAGATGTCTCAGCCTCTTTTTCTAATTGAAACTAATTTAATAATTTTAATATTAGTGTTTTTTCATTCTCGGTATATCTCGGAATATTTAAAATATTTTTATGACAATAAATACAAAATTTAATTTTCACTGTAGTTAAAATGTCTGAAAATACTAACCTGGAATGGCAATTATCATTTTATCAGTTGACATTGTGAAAGTACTGTCACTGTCATTATAAAGATCATCTGTGTCAAATTATATTTATATGCATAATTGATTGGATATCTATTTAGCGTATTCTAAACTCCAACCAATTATACGTTCGTAAGTAGAATTCGCTTTAATATGCGAATACCCGTGAACGATACCTAATTTTCTAAGTTCTATGTATAATAATCAGCGACTCACGTTTTTTTCTGTCACTTCTAGCTTAATGCGTTAAAGAGAATTCGAACAACTATGACGCACTGAAAGAAGGGTTTGGGACGGACTGTAAATATCTCAACTTTACCAGTTTTTATTTCTTTTTATCTCACAACTTAATATATTTTCCATCGTTTGCGCGATTTTGTCTGTTATTAGCGGGCTCATCACTGTATAAAAAAGAGCATTTAATTTTATTTAATTTTACTGAATTTCATTTACTTTATTAATTTTATTTAATTTTTTAAAATTAATTTAATTTTATCTAATTATTTTTAATTTTATTTAATATAATTTATGCCAATATTTGAAAATCAAAATTGATCAAATCGATTCAGTCGTTCTCAAACTTTTATAAAAAATATATTAAGTAGGTATCTCACTGGCAACGCTGCGGTGAAGCCAGCAGGTTAAACATAAATAAACAGTGAAAATTTTTCCAAAATTACAGTTGAAATTAAAGTTTAAAAACATAAAAATCGGTAGTAACTAATTATACTGGTGTAGAAAGTGTGAAGTGTATAATTGACACTAGAAAAACCAATCTGGTACGATTAAACATCCATAAAATAATATCGAAAACAAGTAAGGTTATCTGCAATCCAGTCTGCGATAAGAAAACGGCCCACGTCTCAACGCCAGACAGTGTTGCCAAACTTCAAAAAAATAATATAGAAAGGGAAAACAAAGTAATAATTACTAAATATATAAAAACTAAGTAGCTTTAAGAGGAGAATTGATCTCCGAAGAGTCGATCTGGATTCATTCTCCTATCGTAAAGCAAAAAAAAAAAATAAATAAAAATTACATAAAAACCATTATATACATAAAAATATTTTTGTAAACTACAATATGTTAAATAAGTAGCTAAAATGGAATGGCAAAATCAAATTCCAAATTCAGATAATATTCAGAGTTATTCTCCATCATTAAAAGATGTAGCATATGAGAATCCACCTATAAGAAAGGCCGGTCTGGCACAAACTCCTCCACCGTCGCTTAAAAATAGAACAAACAGTATTTCCTCAAATGAAATCAGGATAAACGCCACTAATAGCTCATCTCATTGTGCCTCAATGTCGACATATTTGCCAGAAAACAAACCAGAACAAAAACAACAAACAGAAGCCACTGAACAAACTCGTCAGCAAGATGATGTTACAGGTTGGACGTTAATTAAAAATAAGAAGCGTCACCGATCAGAAGATAGCCCTCCGCATAGAATTAAAAAGCAAACTACCATTCAGGATTATTGGTTGCAGAAACCTACGCCAACGACCAATAGATATAGCCCTTTAACTACTGATGATATACAAGAAGAAAATAGAAATGCCGAATCCAAAAAACCTCCACCAATATTTATTCAGAATGTCGAATATATAAAACCTCTACGCGAATTGCTTGATGAAAAAATACCAAATCTATATACCATTAAATGCCTAAGGGATAACCAAATTAAACTCCAAGTAGATTCACCTGAAAACTATTCGGATATTATTAAAAGCTTAACAGCAAAAAAAACGCAGTTTCACACATATCAAATAAAACAGGACCGTGGATTTCGAGTGGTTATTCGCAATATTCACCCCTCAACAGAAACTAATGAGATTAAAAGGGCACTCGAAGAACTAGGACATTCAGTCAAAAATATCTCCAACATAAAACGAATAAAGGATAAAAAGCAACTACCACTATTCCACGTAGAATTGGTTGCTAATGCAAACAATAAAGACATTTACAAAGTCAATAGACTACTTAACTCAATAGTTGAAGTTGAACCACCACATCCCAAAAGAGAAATTCCGCAATGCCACAGGTGTCAACATTTCGGACACACTCACAAATATTGCAACAGAATGCCACGATGCGTAAAATGTACAGCCAATCACTTGTCATCCGAATGTCCAAATCCAACACGAATTAAAGATGTGAAGTGTACAAATTGCCAAGAAAATCATCCTGCATCCTACAGAGGCTGTTTGGTCTACAAAGAGCTCCAAAGAAAACAATTTCCAAAATTGAGGGAGAAAATACAATCTCATTGTCCGCCAAGTTCCTCAAATACTCGTCGCCCATCTGTAACATATGCAAATGCTGTGGAGGGACCAAATCATACTACCGCATCTGTCTCAAATACTACACAGGAAAAACTGAATACAACAGAAACAGGTAACAGTTTAGAATTGATGGTCCAAAAACTTATGGATAGAATGGATAAAATGTTCGACCTCCTCATAACGATGATATCAAAACTTAATGTTCAACCCCAAAATTAAAATTGGATATTGGAACGCAAACGGCCTCACAAACCATAGTGAGGAGATTAAGGCATTTATAAAGTTACATAATCTTGATATCATGATGGTCTCTGAAGCTCATATGACAAACAAGAGCCATTTTAGTATGCCAGATTTTTGCACCTATGTCACACCACACCCAATGGAAAAAGGTCATGGTGGAACTGCCTTAATCATTAGAAGTAATATAAAACATCACGAAATAAATAAAGTGTGTGAAATCAACATTCAGACAACCTCTATATCTGTAGAACTCAGTAAAGGGCACATAACGATGTCAGTTGCGTATTGTCCCCCTGGCAAAATAATTAAAGAGGACCATTTCTCTAGTTATTTCAAAGGGCTTGGTCATCGCTTTATTGCAGTAGGTGATTTTAATGCAAAACATACAAGATGGGGTTCAAGACTGATAACAACTCGCGGAAGAGAACTTATTAAAAGTTTAAACGAAAATAACTTGACTCCAATTTCTACTGGGCAGCCAACCTACTGGCCTACAGATAGAAATAAAATACCCGATCTCATTGATTTTGGTATCATAAAAGGAATAAGTAAGAACTTTTTAGACATTAAACCTTCTTTTGACCTTTCGTCGGACCATTCTCCCATATTTATTAATGTGATGGAACATGTATATAATACAAATAAATACCCCACGTTTTCAAATCATAAAACAAATTGGAGTCTATTCAGACTTAATATTCAAAATACAATTAACTTAAATCTTCCTCTTAAAACAAGTGAAAATATTGAGGAAGCAGTTCATCACCTTACATCAATCATTCAACAGGCAGCTTGGAGAGCAACTCCAGATCTAAATCGGAGTAATAACTGTGAACCATATCCACATCATATAAAAATCCTAATCAACGAAAAGAGAAAACTTAGAAAACAGTGGCAAACTTCCAGATCTCCTGAGAACAAAACTGAACTGAATAGGGCCACTCGTTTGCTTAAAAGAGAATTACACAAATACAAAGATCAGGGCATAAATGAATTTCTTGAAAGTCTTACTGCGACGGATGACACAAACTACTCTATTTGGAAACTCTCTAAGAAACTTAAACATCAGATTAAGCATGACGGTCCCATTAGAAATAAAGACGGTGATTGGGCCAAGGCCGATGAAGATAAAGTACAAGCATTCGCTAATCATCTCAGCCAAGTTTTTCAACCACACTCCAGAACTATCTCAGAAGAAGAAGAAGAATTCATTTACAAGAACTTAGATGCACCCTACCAGATGTCACCTCCTATAGAAAATATCAAAATTAACGAAATAAAAGAGTTAGTTAAACATCTCAATACTAAAAAAGCTCCAGGGTATGATTTAATATCGGGAAAAATCTGCAAAAATTTACCCGAAGAAGGATTTCGGTTGGTTATGTATATATTTAACGCTATACTAAAGTTAGGCTATTTTCCGTTTCAATGGAAAATGGCACAAATTATTCTAATACCGAAACCAAATAAAGATCCACAAGAACTATCATCCTATCGTCCAATCAGTTTGCTTCCCATTATCTCTAAGATATTTGAGAGGATACTACTTCAGAAAATGAATTCTATAATCGACAGACAAAAGTTAATACCCGATTATCAGTTTGGATTCAGGCAACAACATGGAACAATTGAGCAGGTACATAGAGTTGCCAAAGTAGCAAGAGATGCGATTGAAAAGAAAGAATACTGCACTGCAGCCTTTTTGGATGTCTCACAAGCATTTGATAAAGTATGGCATGAGGGGCTACTATCTAAAATAAAAACTCACTCTCCTCATCCTCTGTATGCTCTTTTGAGATCCTATCTTACCAATCGATATTTCCAGGTCAGATGCAATGAAGCAGTATCAAACATATCTCCAATTCTATCGGGAGTACCTCAGGGTAGTATATTGGGACCAACTTTATACTTACTCTATACGGCAGATATTCCCACAACAGTAAAAAGCACTATCGCTACCTATGCAGATGATACTGTGATAATGGCTTCTAGCTCGGTTCCTGTTACAGCCTGTCAAAATTTACAAATTCATTTAAATAAACTAGAGAAATGGCTAAAACTGTGGCGAATTAAAGTAAATGGCAGCAAATCAGCACACATAACATTTACTTTACGCAAAGAGAGTGTACCATCTGTGTGCATAAACAATGCCATAATACCCAAAAAAAGTGATGTTAAATACTTGGGAATACATTTTGACAGCCGACTAAATTGGGGAAAGCACATCTGGACAAAGCGACTGCAACTAGGATTAATATACAGGAAAATGTATTGGTTCATGAATAAAAAATCCAAACTAAGTCTACATAATAAACTATTACTGTATAAATGTGTTCTAAAGCCAGTTTGGACCTACGGTATACAGATATGGGGTACAGCATCTAATTCTCACTTACTGAAACTTCAACGTTTCCAATCTAAAGTTTTGAGACATATTACCAATGCACCGTGGTACGTGCCCAATTATGTGATACACCGAGATCTTCAGATCCAAAATATTAAAGACACCGTTGTCTCACTCAGTGGCACTTACAAAAATAGACTACTAAACCATCCAAATACACTTGCCCAAGACCTACTTAAGCGACCAAGGAGAGGAAGACTAAAACGACGTGATCCTCTAGACCTCTCTATACCTTTATATACATAAACGTATAATATATCATTTTATAGCTACAACTTATACTACAAATACCTACAACTTATAATTGTGTGTGTTGTTTTAATTTTAAATATTGCTATTTTTTTTTAATATGTTAGTAAAATGTCTTTGTAAATTGTTATTTATATTTCAAATATTTATATATATTAGAAATTTATCTTAAGGATTTCTGTCACTGGACTGATCTCCCCTATGTTAATTACTTGATAAACATATTGATTATTGTTTTTTTTTATTTGTAGAAACAGATTTCAATAAATAAAGGATGTAAAAAAAAAAAAAGTAGGTATCTGTATTAATTTATATAATTAAAAATATAATATTAATAAAATTAAAATTCATACAATTATATAAAAATGTAGCGTAAATAAGTTTATAAAAAATATAAACTTAAAAAAATAAATGTATACATATATATATATATATATATATATATATATATATATATATATATATATATATATTTTATATCACGAAATACTTTTTTGACTTTTTTAAAAAATTTATTTATTACAAAATACAAGTTACGTGGTAAAAATATAATGAATGAACTACAAAAATATACTGAATACTGAATTAAGAGCGACAAGCGGTTTTATAATATTAATAAATGCTGACTCAGTGGGAACATGTAAAAAGCTTGGGTCCCGCTGACTCTGCTGGTACTGCATTTGCAAGGATCCTTATCGGCTCAGGTTGTTGGAAGTGGAACCTGATACCCTGGGAATCGTCGTGATAAGGAACATCGGTTGGTACAATGCATATAACAGCTCCCCCTTTTAGATGAAAGTTGATGCGTGGCAGCAACTTTTAGACTGTCTGTTTATTGGTGTTAAGTTGGATCTGCTCTTCTTCGTCTATGGCGTCGCTTAGGTGGATACTGGATCTTCGTCTTGGAAGGATTTTTCTCCAATTCCGGGTGAAGGCTGTCTCTGGGTGTCTTGGTGGAGAGGGCGGATGGTCATTATCATTGGTATTGCCAATTCCTATCCTGTATCTTCTCTTGGATCTGCATTTACATATAACATAAAGAACAACAAGAGTTACAATGACAACTATGGTAAAAATGGTGAACCAGCTCAGATGTTTGTTGACAAACGGTTCATTGATTAGTTTATCGAGTTCTTCAGAATACTGATTGAGTTTGTGATGGGCTATCTCGAGGTCTTCAGTATTGATCTTGCTAAGCTTCAGTGGTTTTAAGTCGGGAAGATGGATTTTATCTGGGAAGTGTTTGCAGCAATTGAATGGTATTTGGACTGGGTGACTTCTGTAAGTGACATTGTCATGAACGTCGATTAATTTCTGAGAGTGTACTCTTGTACTACCAATAAAGGCATCGCACGTGGGTTGTAGTTTGAGTACATGGTTTGTATAAATAATCTCTGATTTGACGTCTCTGGATTCGCATTTGATGGTAATAGGCAGTGGGTCAGAAACTGTTATGAGCCACAGGTTTATGTTGATCTTCTGGACGTTGTAATCTTTGGCAAATACTACGGAAGTCTGGCATGTTCTGGGAAGGCGTTCTTGTCGTTTCAGAAGTTGGGCTTCGCATATGGCATCGCTGTCGATTGGGTATGGAAGTGTGTTGTAACAGATCTTGGTTCGAGCTCGCAAAGTTTTGCATGACTCGAGGCTATTTATTGTAAGGTATAACAATGAATCATCATTTCGCGCAATGTATTTATTTGTTGTTGTTAATATTGAATGAAGACCTGTTCGATTATCCAGTATTGGTATTGGATAGATACGATATAAAGTATATTGTTCTGCATCAGTTAAAGAAATATTTAAGACAAACACAATTCTTGTGTCTAATTGATAGGCTTGCAATTCGATAATATCGAGATATTGAGCTAGATTTGAAGTATATATTGATAATGGAAGATTATTTTTTTGTAATGATTGTGATATATGCCTTAGCGATTCAATTAAATCAAACGGGGTTATGATTGAGCTATGCAATATTTTTAATCAAGCAAAGGTTATGGCATTTACTATTTCATTTAAAGAGTCTTCGATAAATGAATAGCTTTCCATTAGTAATTCACAAAAGTTTAGCATATCGATTTGAGATTGATAGAATTTTAATTGGTCAGAGATATCCATTATTGACTCTCGAATTTCTTTAATATTATTGTTGAATGTTTCCTCGTCTATTTGTAATTTCTGGATTGTGGCGTTAAAGTTTTTAATAACAGAAGTTGTAACCGATATTTGATTTTTCAATAAGTTTTCGATTTGGTATTCATCGCGGGTTATTTTATTTATACAATCATTGAAATATTCGCCATCTGACGAATCTAAGTTCCATATCGAACCTATTCCGTTAATAAGTCCGCGTTTCTCTCGAAATGTGTATTGTTTCGTATCAGCCATTATTTCTGTATATTTGAGATTAACAGAACTAGAGATTTGTTTGAGAAGACTTATGTGAGTTTGGACTTCGGATTTAAATGCCAGCATTCGAGGTACATCTTCTTCAATGGTATCCAATAAATTTTCTAAGATTTTGTCATTTTTGTCAATAACGTCTCTGATTGGTTGCATGTCTTTATATACAGGGAGGGTCCATTTGTCGTTCGAAATTTTGAGATTGGTTTCTTCATGAAAAAAGATTCCAACAGTGTTGTTGATTGGAGTTAACGTATACTGGGAGAGGATGACTGGGATCAGTCCGAGGAATCTGAAAGAAAATTACTCATGATAGGGTTTTAATCTATCAAAATTTACTTTCATTGTTCTATTGGTTTGGGTATTTAATAAAGTAGCAGAATTTACGTGAATTTCTTGGATTTCAAAAGGGCCATTAAATTTATTTTGGGATTTATCTTTAATTTGCGATTCTTTGACGTAAACCTTATCGCCTATTTTATATTCTGGAGGGTTTGATGACACGTGTTGATCGAATCTTTCTTTAGCCTTTTCTTTTTGTCTTTCCGTCTTGGCTCGTGCTACTTTATAGAAGTATTGCATACGATTACTTAAGTCTCTAACGTATTTTGATATAAGGATTTTTTCATTGTAAAGTATTTCGGGTGGTCTAAAAGAAGTATGTCCGAAAATGAGTTCGTATGGTGTAAATCCGTGGGTTTTGTTTTTTGTGTTATTGTAGCAAATAACTGCATAAGGCAGAACATTGAACGGATGTTCATCGGGATTTTCAGCTTGATTAGCTCTTATCATTTCGCTTAGGGTCGCGTGAAATCTTTCGATAGAACCGTTAGATTGTGGATGGCCCACACTTGAGAAGGTTAGTTTTATGTCGTACAATTCACAAAGATCTTTCATCAAAGCATTGTCAAATTCACGTCCATAGTCACAGTGTATCCGTAATGGTGTGCCATAGTGTTGGAAAAAGATAATAAGATGATTGACGACTGATTTAGTTGTTTTGTCTTCAAGAGGATACGCCTGTGTGAATTTAGTGAGCTCGTCTCGGATAGTTAATGCGTAATTTCTGGTAGGGTATTCGAAAAGATCTATGTTAATTCTTTCGAACGGTGTTTTAGGGGTTTCGGTGATGACTAACGGGTTACTTAAGTTTTTCCTACATATCTTTACTTTTTGACAGATTTCGCAATTTTTTATAAAATTTTCTACATCCTTTGTGATGCCTTGCCAATTATACTTTTCTTTTATTCTTCGTATAGTTTCATTTATACCCCGATGGAGATTGTTTTTGCCACAGTGATAGTGATCTAGTATTTGGGGTATTTCATCCTGTTCCGGAGTTTTAATAACATCTTGACAGATTCTCAGTTTTATTTCTTTATCGGCAAAGATAAATGAAAATATTTCTAGAATTGGTAATTGGAGTTGATTTTCGACATAATGGATTTGCGATAGGTCAAATTCGTTTTGTGCGCCATAAACGATATAGAATAGGTGTTGTACTACTGTTTCGGGATCAAAAGGAAGGGGAATGATAAAATATTTCCGATTTTTGACAGTTTTACTACCGAATATATTAATCTTTGATAAGTTAAAATCTATATTGTTTTCATCGAAGACGTCGTCTAATATTTTGTGATGTATTTCTTCCATTTTATTTTGTCTAAGAAAGGTGATGATGTTCTTATGCGATTTGTCTAATAATTGATCATTAGATATTTCAATTTAAGAATAATCAATGAGTGATTTAGTTTTATACAGTTCGACAAATCTATTAAAATGTTCAGTGATTTCTTCTTCATTGATTTCATTTGACTCTTCGTCAGATTCCGTTTCATTCGAAGCTAATATTGATATTTTCTTATGAAAATTCGCACATTCTTTAAAATAATTGATTTTAATTCGAGAAAGGGCGTCCGCATTTTTGTTGGTTTTTCCCGGTTTATGAATAATTTTATAATTGTATTCCTCAAGCTTGAGACGCCATCTAGCTAGTCTGCTTCCAGGGTCTTTTATAGAAAATAACCAGGTGAGTGGACGGTGATCAGTTACTAGGGTGAATTTTCTACCGAACAGATAGGGTCGGAAATGTTTTACAGCCCATACGATGGCAAGGAGCTCTCGCTCAAAGGTCGAATATCGTGTTTCAGCATTACACAGGGTACGTGAAGCATATGCTATAGGAAGATCTTTTCCAATGGGGCCTTGGGATAATATAGCGCCGATGGCGAATGCACTTGCATCTGTTGTGAGGACGAATGGTTCCTCAAAATTTGGATAGGTTAGAATTGGGTCAGAAATTAAAGCGTTTTTTAAATCTTGAGAGGTTTAGAGAGTTTAGCAAAATTGGGAATAAAACGACGATAGTAACCGGCTAGACCTAGGAAAGATTTTATTTCTTTTGGTATTTTCGGTTCAGGAAATCGTTGGATACAATCGACTTTAGAAGGGTTAGGCTTGACGCTATCTTGGGTAATGAGATGTCAGAGATACGCCACCTCTTTTCTGAGAAATTCACATTTATCAGGCTGGATTTTAAGATTTGCCTTTAGAAGACGTTTGAAGACTTCAGTAAGACGGTAAAATGTGTTCGTGAATGGTAGGGGAGTATACTATAATGTCGTCCATATAGACAAGACATCGTTCGTTCAAAATACCTAAAAGAATATTGTCCATGACACGCTGGAATGTGGACGGTGCATTTTTAAGTCCAAAAGGCATACGAGTAAATTCATAATGTCCGTTTTCCACAGAGAAGGCTGTTTTAGGAATATCTTTGGGATCGATTTCAATCTGATGAAATCCGGAGGCAAGATCGAGAGTTGTGAAATATTGACATTTTCCAAGCTGGTCTAAGAGATCGGAGATATTAGGAAGAGGGTATTTATCGTCAATGGTACATTCATTGAGTTTGCGGTAGTCTATTACTACTCGCCATTTTTGTTCTCCAGAAGAGTCCATTTTTTTGGGAACAACCCAAACAGGAGCTGACCAAGGAGAAGTAGAGGGCCGGATGATACCTTCGTTGATCATTTTATTTACTTGAGATTTAACTTCCTCTTTGTGGACCTGAGGACATCTGTATGATTTCGTAAAAATGGGTTTGGCGTTATTAGTTTCAATTTGATGTTTAATCTCACTGGTGAAAGTAAGATTGTCTCCTTCTAAGTAAAATATGTCTTCGTAATTTAAGCAAAGATTTGTTATGAGTTCTTGTTCTTCCTCGTTAAGATGTTCTGTTCGAAGTCGAGATTTGATTTTGTTTGTACGGTCAATTTTATCAGGACAATAATTTTCCAAGTTATCGTTTGACTGGAAATTTAGGATCGGGTAGTTTAAATAGGGTTCAATTACTATATCGGAAAAGTCGATAATTTTGGGAATTGCATTTGCGTTTACTACGGATGTCAGAAATTCTCCTTTTTCATTTACGTGTACTAACGCGTTGGGGATATGGACTTTTTCTTTTTCTTTTCTGTGCAAAATTGCATCTGTATTCGACAGATGACATTTTAATTTGAATATTTGTTCGGATCTGGGATCTATTTTAATTTGATTAGGGGGTTCATTGTTACGCGAATTAGTTTCTACTTTGTGGAGAGGTAATGCTTTAAAGTTTGTAATTAGTTGCTTGTTTTTGAGGTCTATCGTACACTCGTAATGTTCTAAGAAATCGAGGCCTAAGATTCCATCGAAATCAATATCTAAATTATAAATGAAGACCTTATGGGGGTTTCCCACTTGAAACGGGACTAAAGTTGATTCAGTGACAAGAATTTTTTGGTCTGTAATACCCTGTATAGTAATTTGTTCGGGAAAACGTGGTTTGAAATTTTTCACGGTATTTTCTTTAAAGATAGAGATACCAGCACCGGTATCGATAAGTAATTTAAACGTATTTGATGCGTCTTTTATATAGTACAGGTTTTTAGAGTTTACAGCAAGAAGAGGGCTTAAAGAAAAGTCTGTTCTGGAAAGTTCAGAGATGGGTTCATGTCGTCTAAATTCAGAGTTTGTATCTGATTTTGTATTTGAGACAAAGATTCGTTCATTGAACTGGTATTGTCTGGTGGGTGGTTCTGATTCGGGACTGTGAGAAAATCCTGATAGTCTTGGCTATCAATTAAATCGGTTGATTGATCAAATGAATGGTAATAATCGGGAGGTGAATAATTATTATCAGAGAAATCTTCGTATTGGTAGCTTTCATTTAAAGCTGAAGTATAGTCGTTAATATAGTCAGGCTCATAGTTAACGAAATGAGCTCTGTGCCTATCGTTTGAAAAATTAAGATTTTTATGGATTACAGAAGGGCGTACTTGTGAATTATTTTGATTTGGTGTGAATTGAGGTCTTTGTTGGTCATTGTGTCTATTGTTTTGAAAATTATTATTTGAGCTGAAAGTTGGTCTCTGAAAGCCATTGCTTTGAGTGTTATTGAAGTTTTGATGGCTATTAAAATTTCGAGAATTGTTAAAATTATGAGAGTTGTTGGAATTCTGCGAATTATTTTGGGAATTTTGTCGAGAACGACATTCGTTGTACGAGTGGCCCATACGTCCACAAAATGTGCATCTATGTGGTTGGAGGTTTGGTCTTCTAATGGGTTGATTATCTTGATTGGGTTTTGGAGGATTGGATCTATTGATTTTTTGTATTTCGAAATAGGATAATTGTAACTCTCGTCTGATGCGGACTTGAGCTTCAAGAAGGTCTTTTGGATTACTAGCACGAATAATATGAGCGATTTTTGGATCGAGGCCGGTCAATAATGTATTGAGCGCCATTGATTCAATTAATACAATTTGGGCCTGTTTTTCTAGAGCAGAGAGGCTAGATTTCTGTATATTGGCGTGCATTTTTGCATTAAGGACTTGGACACGATTAAAGAATGTAAGAGCCGATTCATTTGGAAGTTGTTTGACTCTTTGTAAATCTTGTATCAAAGAAGATAAGTCTCTAGTGTCTCCAAAATGAGAGGTAGACATATTGTAGGCATAATCACAAGCATTTAAAAATGTGTGTAGAAATATCTGATCGCCTTCAAATTCAGGTACGATAGAAAATATTTCGGATAATTTGTAAGGTTCTATTTCAGGCTGGTTCTCATTACGAGAAGCGGGACGAAAAACGTTGCCGTTATCATTCATGGTGGTTAATAAATCAATAAACGAAATAGAAATAAAAATATAAGATAATGGATTAATTAAAAATAATTAATTAAATATAAATATCAAATAATAAAACAAAATGTAAATATCAAATAATAAAAAAAAATGTAAATATCAAAACAATAAATCGAAAATGTAAATATTAAAATAATAAGTCAAAATATTGGAAAAGTATTTTTCTAAGACAGTGTCTGATTAGCAGAATAATCGACACACGTAATCGTTTAATAAAATGAAAATAAAAAAGTTGACGATTTACAGAATAATCGCCAAAAGTTTATAATTATTAAAGTAATTATCAAAAAATATTCAAATTTGGCATAAAATTATTAATTAAATGAATATTTTATATTGGAATATCGAACAGTATATGGTAATAAATGGTATCAAACAAAAATTATATACGAGATGATTCAGTATTAGACTTACATTAGTTCCAAAAACATCTAGTCGTCTTGTTCTCGACAGCTAATCTACCAGGGGCTTCACTTGGTGTTCCTTCCGTAAATGTCTGCAAAGTTAGGGCGGCACTGCTTTTTGGAGTTTTCTGGTTCTTTTTCTGATTAAAGGATTGGAATCCACCGTTGTCAGTTAGGTTCTCCTTGTTCTGCCAACGTTTCCAGATCCTACTGCGACTGCGCCACTTTTTATATCACGAAATACTTTTTTGACTTTTTTAAAAAATTTATTTATTACAAAATACAAGTTACGTGGTAAAAATGAATGAAATATAAAATATAATGAATGAACTACAAAAATATACTGAATACTGAATTAAGAGCGACAAGCGGTTTTATAATATTAGTAAATGCTGACTCAGTGGGAACGTGTAAAAAGCTTGGGTCCCGCTGACTCTGCTGGTACTGCATTTGCAAGGATCCTTATCGGCTCAGGTTGTTGGAAGTGGAACCTGATACCCTGGGAATCGTCGTGATAAGGAACATCGGTTGGTACAATGCATATAACAGCTCCCCCTTTTATAATATATATATTATCGTATACCCGTAATAATACAGCACGCGTCCCGATTTTTTGAATCACGCTAAATAGGCTCTCGGACAAGTGCAAAAAGCAAAAACAATATACCAAACAATAAGAAGTATTCACTTCAAAAATCTTACCAATAAAGTGTGCAGTTACAACCAAAAATCCTTTTGACGTATTTGTCACTGTACGGTTGTGAACGAAAAGTGAGTCACTTCCTAAAATTTTACCCGTATCATGTCCGGTCATCACGTTTAGTATTTAAAATCAAATAGCGATCTTACATTGTTTATATTTAAAAATGACGTTTATTATTTTGTACATTTTGTTTTTTATATATTGTTATTATAAAGTTTATCAAAAGCAATGTTTAGATATCTGTATCAAGAAGTGTCACAAAAAAGGCTTTTTATTTGCTAGTTTTTTTTTGCATTTTTTCGTAAATATTCATCAGTAACTCTGTGTAATATCTTACAAAATAATTTCATTGAAATTGATTTATTTCAATTCTTTACAGTTATTGCTATTTAATATATCAACATTTGTTTTTGTGTGTCAAATATTAATTTTTTTATTATTTTAGGAATTGTTCTGTTTTGCATGTCCAACATGGGATGCGGCATTCGATGATTTCTTAGCTTCACAAGATTATAGCAAATATGATCAACTACTAGCAACTCTCACGGAGAAAACCGGAGAACCATATAATAATTTCGTGAAACCATACTTTCTATATTTTGGATTTCGAATTTTGGTAAGAAAAATAGGTTTATTGTTTGTTTATTTAACGGGATGAACCCTTTTTCCTTACAAAAATTACAATATAGACATATAATTAACAAAAAAACTGTAGTCATATATTACAATTTTAAAAAGTATTAATAACATTAATGTCTCAATTTCTTTAAACTGTTCTTGAACGAGGACACGGATAAATTAAACAATTCAACACTATCTTGCAAATTATTGGCAGTTCTCAACATCCTTGTGATTGACTCACTTTTACCATAATTAGTGTGATGAAACTTTAGTCTAAACAGGTCAGGAGAGCGTGTTCTTCTAGAATTTACATTAAAAACAATTAATTCCAGCAGTTCCGGACAATCAACATAACCATTAAGAATTTTATGCAAAAAGCGCAATTCACACTCAGATTCTCTATTTTCTAAAGTTTTCATATTAAGTTGACAAAGAATATAGTTATAATCACAGTTAGTTCTATTAAAACCCATTTTATACCTGCAAATTCTTAGGAATTTATTTTGAACTCGTTCCAACTGATCAATATACATATTATAATATGGATACCAAATAATATTACAATATTCCAAAATGGACCGAACTAGAGAACAATACAAAATTTTGAAAGTAAATATTGAAAATTCTCGAGCGTTCCTTTGAACAAAGCCGAGCATTCTATAAGCCCGCGATGTAATATTATTAATATGCCTATCAAACATTAGTCTTTGGTCAAATGTAATTCCAAGGTCTCTAATTTGATTTACTTCTGTAATCGATACTCCCTTAAGTATGTATGTTCTATATAACTGATGTTTAGTATTTCTGGAAAACGTAATTTTATAGCACTTTTTTATATTTAAATATAAGGCATTAATGTCACACCAACGAGATAAATTATTTAAGTCAGACTGAAGAGCATCCATATCAGAGGTATTTTTAATTGCTTTAAAGATCTTTATGTCATCAGCAAACAATAGAAATTCACTATTATTAATTACTGATGATATATCATTCACAAACAGATTAAATAGAAGTGGGCCTAAGTGAGAACCTTGAGGTACACCCGAAGTAACATTAATCGCTTCAGAAACAAAATTACCATATTTTACTATTTGTGAACGATCTGTTAAATAACTCGTGATCCAATCCAATAAATTATCTCCAATTCCGTATCCACGAAGTTTAGCAATTAATATTTCGTGATTTACCCTGTCAAATGCTTTGGCAAAATCAGCATATATGGAGTCAACTTGGTTTCCCGATTCCATAGAATCAACAATGAAGTTTGAATACAAAATAAGATTTGTACAAGTAGATTTCTTTTGATAGAAACCATGTTGTTGACCGAGAATTAAATTTTTACAATCGTAGGTTAACATATGGTTAACAAAAAAATCAAGCAACTTTGGTAGTTCAGACTGCAAACAAACAGCCCTGTAATTTTCAACATTATTATTTTGACCAGATTTAAAAATGGGTTTTAAAAAACTCACTTTCCAAAAATCAGGAAATAAAACATGTTTAAAACATTTGAACTTATAAATACCAAATATAGCTCGCTGAATTAATTATAACTATTTATTATAGTTAGTACCGAGAAAATTATAAATTATAGTTTATAGGCCAAATAAAAAAGTGGCTGCCAAATTCGATGAATTCATGGCATCAATAAAGACGCAGTAGCAATTTACCCCATGAACTAAATGTATGCATATTAAAATTTAACCAGGAAAGTTGGTCATGTTCTAATATAGGACAAGTATATATATATATATATATATATATATATATATATATATATATATATATATATATATTTGTTGCAAAAAATAGAAAAAAATATATCAATGTAGCAGGTAAAATAAATGTAAAATATATCCTATAGGTGTCATAACAAACAACAATAAAACAACCTTAAGAGGTGAGACTATGGACTTCGCTATGGGCTTTCACTTCCTCTAAGTGGAAAATTCACTCATCCCAGATACCTACGGTATCAAAAGTATTGACCTCTGGGGGGACTCTTGGGCAAGTGGTCGAGCCCTAGCAGCTTGGTAAGTCGGAGTGTCTCCCCAACAATTTCATTTTCTTATGCATCTGGATGTTGAGAGTAGTATCGCTTTCTGCATGGTCTTTAGAAATATTCATTAAAATGCAGCTGTATTATGTTCTCTAAGAGGCTCTTCGGAATTACTCCAGTAGTTTGGAGAATAATAAGTATCATCTGGCTACTTTCCATTCTCTATTGTCTCTAAAAACATCTTTCATGATGTCAACCAATAGTTCGACATTAAATCGTCGACATATTCTTGACGGATCTCATTGATATGTCTTTCATGCAGAGGGTTATTTATCATGGTGTGTACTTTTTTCTGTTTAGAAAGGTGGTTTATGGACATTTCTAGTTCCCTCAGTTGAAGCGGCGTTGTGCCATCTACTGCAAAAATTGGGCGATGTAAAGTCGATTTCTTAGCCTGAGTCTGAAAACAGGTTCTTAAATTAGCAAACTGTTTATCCAGTTGCTCACCTATGTCCATAAGTCTTCTTCACTCTAGATACAGCGGTAATGTTGTTTTCTCTATTGCACTACGTAATGAAGTTTTTGTGCCTTTGTGAGAAGTGTTTTTACTTTCTGAAGACTTTCTATTTAAACCACTTTATAATAAAAAATGAGTAGCTTAGCGAGAAACAGGCGTACATATTTAATGCCCTGAAAAAATTTTTACGATTAAGATGTGACCTGTTTAGCTCTCTTACTTTTCGCACAAACTCGAAAGTTAGTTCAGTTTTTATTTGTTTATTGCCAATTTTTTGCACTTGCGTCACTTCGATATATTTGTATACATCATTTTCATCCATTGCCTTGATATTTTGGCCCTCTTGCAGATTCATAATCTTCTTGCACATTCTTGCATAAGTCGTGTAAACCTATGAAATATATAAAAATTATTATTAAAATTTATTTTTTCTTATTAGAAAAATATGTCGCATCCACCAAAAGGTTATTAGCGATGGAACAAAATATAAATCAACAAATTTAAACACCTACATATTGTACAAATTATTTAGGGATCTGAGATAATTCACTATATTGTCACAGGAACAGTGTTGGCCTAGAGCCTGTGGTAGAGCGTTTGGAATCTTGTGGCGCTGTCTTTCTTGGTCATATTTACTACAAATTGTTAAAAAGTGTCCGACTGTTAATCGGACGTTACACTGATAACATATAGGTGGATTTTTTTTTGTGAAAAGGTAGGAGTGCGTTAATCTGGTATGTCCTAGACGTAAACGCGCAACCGCAATGTGTTCTCGTCTATTGCGCGACGATGGAAACCACTGAGACACAGTATTTTTGATTTTATTTAGATTGGAATTAGTTTGAGACCACTCATTTCGTCACACATACCACATTTTATTTTTAAAATAAGCTTTTAAGTCACTGGAAATACATTTGTCTATCCACTTCGACAAATCACTTAAAATTGCCTCTCGTGCAGTCCTGTCAGCTTCTTCATTTCCTGTTATTCCGACGTGTGAGGAAACCCATAAAAATTGGACGCTTCTTGCATGTTCATGAGCTTGGGAAAGCTGGTATTTTGGCAACTTTTCAAAAAGATGTTTATTATGATCAGGGCTTTTGTGAGAGTAATTAAGAAGTTTCACAGCACGGTATATGGCGTAGAGTTTAGCTAAATTGCATCTGTAGCTGCAACTGAAGCTGTAGCATAGGGAGGCGATGGAAAAATCCATCAATGTTCCATTAAAGTATCGAGTTGAATGTTGTTAACAGATTCGGAGTTAGATGATACTGAACAATTGTCTACAGACGAGTCACTATCGAAGTCAAAAATCTCTTTCCCTAAATGGTTGTGTAGTTTCTTTTCACGTTTTGTAAACTTGCTTTTTGTAGATCTATCATTTGCATAATGATAGCTGTTTTGTAAAAGATGGAGTTAGCCAGCCATATCGACGGTGTCACGACAGAAAGGCATAAGCACCATTGACAGTTTTTTTCAGGAGACACAAAAAATGTTTAATATCGCTAAATATTTATTTTTTTTTTACTTTTTTTTTTGAACTTTTATTATTATTGGACTGAGGCATTTTGACTTACCATATGTTAGTTATAAAAAAATTATTATAAACATGAAATATTTAACATTTTGGTGCTTACGCCTTTAATGTTAGGGTCTGTGGTGTATAAGCCTCTTTGAAAAGCGGTTACCATATTTGGAAAAAAATAGTTTGATCAAAAAATGTCGCTAAGGATCTTTTACGCCTTTTAATTTTACGGAATTATAACAAAAATGGAGAATAAATGTTTTCATTTTAAAACATAACAATTAACTAAAAATAATACAAAATAAACAATACACAAGATGTTTATGAGTTTCCTAGAGTTATATTGGTGTAAAAAAATATCATACAAAAATTAAGTTAATATAATTATCACGTTATATTAAGTATAACAAGAAAATAAACTGAAAGAGTATTCAAAAAACAACAAAAAAAAAAACTATTAAAACGTACCATTTTTTATGTGAAACCTTTATCCTTTCTAGGTACATGAATACCAATGACATTAACGCAACCATTAATAAATTTTTTCTTATCTAAATTATTACCTAGGTTCCAAAATTTTTAAGAATACTATTTCTGTCCTCAGTACTAAAGCTATTACATTGATTGACACATTTTTTGCCTAAACATCACAACAGCAAAACTTTTTCAGCAACACGTTCGATCTTATAATTACAGTAACTTTTCCCCAAGCTACGTAACCTTCAATAACGTAATAAATTAATTTTCTTTTTTTTCTCTTTTGTCCTCTACCTACAGGTTGAGTGCTTTGAGATGAACTACCTGATGCTTTACTAGAAATTGAACCAGTTGATGGGCTAGAACTAATGCTGTCAATTTCAATTTCATTTTTAAGAAATACTGTCAAGGATGATAAATCTGATTCGGAGTTTAAAGAATCATTATGTTTTATAAAATCATTATAACCTATTTTATCATCAACTAATAAACTAAATACTATTGCGGCATTATTATTACTATAATCAGTATCATCACTATCTGAGTAAGGTACAAGCTTTTTATCACAGGTTAATAAATCAGTCTCTTCTTCGGCAGTCTCATCAGTATTCGAAAATAAACGGCTGTTAATTTCAAATTTGGACTAAGAGGAAAACTGAAATGCACAATGGCATCATCATCTAAAACAAAACTAGGCATTTGAAGTTCTTGTTCATATTCTTTTAGCATAGGCTCTAAAATAACATCATGCTTTACCGCTTCATTGAGGACTTCAGTTTCAGTGGAAAATGAACTATGGTATTTATTATTTTCGCTGGATTCCTCCACATTGCTTTCCTGATTCTCCAAAATGGATTGCAATGCAAGATTTAATATTTTGTGTCCCCGAGAAACCATTCTAAAAGCCATTAAAAAAAAGAAGTAAGCGCCAATCAAATGTTAGTTTTTTAAAATAATATTATTACCGAAATATAACTTTAAAATTAAAAAAAGAAGTCTATACAACAGAGTAAATATATATTTTATTTAGGTTCAAACCGTATTTAAGTCGGCTAAGTAGTAACTTTTCTATGGCAAATTTAAGTCATAGTGTATTTTAAATGGCCAAATGGTGGTTAGATAAACGAAAAATTTTTTTCTGAAAAAGCTTAACCGAGAGTCGGTAAAATTGTAGATTCTTATGGTATATTATGATTTCTCAAGATAAATAATTTAACTAAACGCTTAACAAAACATTAAATATTAATACTATTTCAAATTATTGTTTATCTTATTGATATAACCACGTTTACAGACCCAAGACGTAAGCACCATCTTTCACTACGGATCTTGTCGCTTACTGATTTCGGTGTCTTATCTTTTACGAAACGTCTTTTTACAGCTGCGTCTTTTTAATAGTAGATAGGATGTAAAATGTATTTTATTTTGATACCAAAACATAAATTTAGAAATTTTGGCGCTTATGCCTTTTTGTCGTGACGTCATCGATATCAGTTATAAATTCTTTGACGACGCTAATAGTGTCAGGGGAGCCTTGGACATTATCAATCAGTAAGGACAATTGGTGGTAATTTAAAACGAATGGTGGAGTATGATTATCAATGAAATTTTCAAGAGTTTCCCGTGTAGATGGGACTTCAGAGGAGCGCGTTTTTTTTTTGGTTTAGAGGGATTGGGTTTTGCGAAAAGATTTTCTGATGAAATTGCTGAGTCTGAAGGAGGCGTGACGATCTCACCAATACTGCGTTTTATGAAAGAACTTGCGTTTTCGCAACTGCTATTAGAGTTTTCACTTAGATGCTTTGGCTTTATTACATTTGTAAGTACTGGATCAAACTCATTGGTAGTTACAGAAGTCGAGGTTGAAGTTTTATTTGTAAGATTGGTTAAAATAGTCGTTTCAGAAAATTGTAGTGATGTATCAGTTTTATTAGAATTTTCTGCAGTTGTAGCTAATGGAAAAGGAGCTGATAGGTTGTAGGATATTGCTTCCGAAGTTTCTGAAAACGGTATTGCCGCTGAATGAGGTTGATTGAAAGTGTTGCTATGAGTAGGAGTATTAGTGATTTCTTTGTCATGGAGCGTTGTAAGTGTAGATAATATGCTCGGATATTTGATAACAGATAACTTGATAACTGCTGGGTGTTTGGTACCTTGTGTAGTATACTTGTTGAAGCTGTTTGATTTGGTACTTCATTGTTTGACTCAATATGAGTTGATTCCGTTACTGAACTATTATTGCATTGGGATGATATGTGTCCTGAATTTTTGCAAATAAAGCAGGTGAGTGTAACTTGTGAAAAAATATGCGGTAAGGTGTTTGGTCGAAATTTATTAGAATAGAATCTGGAATTGGTAATGTTATAGGGCTTATATAAACTTGCCTCCGAAAGCTTAATATGTGACTATATTCGGGAAGAGTCGAGCTAATTTTCAGAAATGTTATGAGGGAAATAAGTTTTAAACCGATATTCTGTAATCCTTTAACTAATACTTGATAAGGAACTGACGGGCAGACTCCAGACAAGACTAGTCTTTCTGCTAGAGAGACAAGTCTTCGTGCTGTTACAACTTCGCCGAGTACTTCTATAGAGCCATGTTGTGTCATGAAGTTATCTACTACGGTTTTGTTTGCCAAATACATGCAAATTCTATTATGAAATAATCTAGATGAAAAATAATATTTTTGGGTTGATGATTGTGCCCAACGTAATGAGATAATCCTGCAGTTTAGCATTATCGATACAACTAAATACAATTGCTTGGGTCTTACTCGGAAAAGAATGTGAAGCGGCTGATTCATACCTGTTTGTGATATTCGAACGTTGATTTACTGGACTGGTTAGATCGGAAGGTGTGTTGACATTGTGTGAAATAATTTTAAGCTGCGGTGGAAAAGGCCTTACTCCGACGCTGATAGCAGCTAACCTCCCAAAATGATAGTACGGTAGTGTATATTTATTATTTGACGTTTTCTTTTCACAATAATAATTACGTATAGATGACTTACGTAGTAGTATCTAGTAGATAAACACTGTACTTTTAAAACAACTATTTAATAAAACCACTTGCTTTTATTAAAAACTAGGAGTCCAATATCAGTACAACTTAACCATACTTTGCCAGGACCGGTCAATCTAAAATTTATTTAATTAATATATTTTGAGAATAATTCTCGAGGTGGAAATCAAAAAGTAAAATATATCGTACAGTTAATTGAGTTTTTAGTTTATTTCTATTCCAGTTTCGTTTGCATACTGCCTATACTTAAAAAGGCCTCCAAGATTTTCTTAAGCACGACTGGAACTTTTAAGAAAGCCAACACGTTTTTAAGAAGTAAGCAATTAATTTTGTTGGAGAAAATAATAATTATATGTGTTTAGTTTAAGTTTAAATTTAAATTTTATTTCCATTGTTATTTCTTATTATGTTAAGTTTTCGTTATTTTTTTGTTGAGATGTTTATTTAAATTAGTACACTTTTTAACTTTTATTTGATTATTGAATGAAGACTAAATCAAGATGAATTTATTGCTTCAAATTTAATGGTATGCACCTATTTAAACTTTGTCTTCGTCTATTTAAAGTCGTCTTCTTATTTATTTATATACAAGAAAAAATATATACATGAGAAGCACAACACAGTGCTTGTGATTATGAGGTCGAATGGAGAACATACATGTACAAATCTCCACCGAGGTCATGCTTGTGCACAGTATTTCAAATTCTTCCATGAATTTATGTGATAAAAATGAAGATAATGAGGGGACAATATCTATTTTAAAATCTTGATTACAAAAGACGTTATTTAATTGGAAATTAGCTTCATTATAGCTGATACATTCGGTTTAGATTTATTTGTAAATATGTCATTCTTCTCTAGTTTGGTACTGATTAACTTTTTTCATAATTACATTGGATAATAGGCTGGCGATGTCGAAACTGACCAGCATGTTATTGAGGTTGTAATCTATGTATGATAGTTTGTGCAAAAAATTTTGTTTTTTATAAGAAAGTTCTTATTTTGTGCCAATGGTTGTATTACATCTAGGAAGAACTTAGATAGTTTGCTAAAAGAGGAACCTATACTTCTGCAAATTGGTCTGCGAAATTTTAAATTCCATAAAAAACAGAAAGTTAGACTACTTGGGGCACATTATAAGAAGTAAAAATATGAACTATTAAGGAATATAATGGAGGGCAAAATCAAAGGCAGAAGAAGCATACGATGACGTAAAATCTCATGGCTACGCAATCTTCGTGAATGGTTTGGATGCAGTTCGTTTGAACTATTCAGGTGCGTAACTAACAAAAACATAATTGTCAGAATGATTTCCACTCTCCGATAGGAGCTGAACTTAAAGAAGAAGGTAGTCTGTCACGTACTCCTTGAATTTAGATAATGCTTTGTATATTTCATTTTTCAAGGATTTGCTTGAGTCCTTTATTTATAATTATTTATAATGTTCCTCAAATTCGCATTTAAAATGATAAAGTAAGAAAATAGAGAATTAAAAAAAAACGGGGAAATGGTCAATCATCTGCGTTTTGCCGACGATATAGTACTTATTAGCGAAGATGCTACAAGCCTTAGAAAACATGTCTTTGACAATAGGTCTAAAAATAAACATCATAAACATCAGTAAGACCAAATTTATAACAAGTTTGGTTCCCAATGTTCCCAACACCTGACCATCCAAAATCAAATGGTAGAATTGACAAAAAAGTACATCTCGATCATGAAATCAGAATAAGCAGGGATAATCAGACCTGTGAATTTCAAATACGAATAACACTTGCTTGGGCGGCGTATGGTTCACTAAGCACTATTTAAAACCAACATCCCGATAGTTATGAAACGGAAAACAATTGACCAATGTGTTCTTCCTATTATGATTTACGAAGCAAACACTCTCACTTTTACAAAATCAACAGCACTAAAATGCAAGTGGCACAAAGGCGCATGGAATGATCGATTCTCGACGTAACAAAAAAGACAAAATAAGGAACCAAGACCTAAGGAAAAGAACAGGTATCACTGATGTCGTCGAAGGTATAGCCAAGCTGAAATGGAATTAGGCAGGTCACATAGCGAGATTAAAAGACTCAAGATGGATCAGAAAACTAATTGATTGGCGTCCAGAAGAAAACAAAACGTTATCCATTAAACAAATATCCAAGATAAGGCAACATGACGCACAGAACCGCGAAGAGTGGCGAAAAATGAAAGAGCAAAATTTACCATGTTCAGCCGTGGACAGAAGAGGTTGCATGATGATTTGTTTGTGACTAGTTTTTTAATTTTCTCCTAGTACCGAATTTAATCCATGATTATTGGAAGACGACTTTCTGATCGCAAATTAAGACCTTCAAACAAATAAAATTTAATTCTAATTATATATATATATATATATATATATATATATATATATATATATATACTTATAGTATTTATATAATATATATTTTATTTTAATCTACTTTTTTTAAATTTCAGACTGAATTCAACTATACCCTACCAGATTGGGCACATGACGTTTATCCATATCCATTAAAGAATCTGGCATTGGATCACAATGCTATGGTTACAGGATCTAGAAAACTACGACAAATGTGTGGAGGTAAAATATTGCGTTATTAATTTGATCTACTTTTACAGAAATTAACTTTGTATTTAAATAACATTTTTGGCTAAGCATTTCTCCATTTTCTGCTCCTTTTTTAAGATCAAGTTTACTTGAACCATTCTGGCTGATTTATTGGAATGCCATGCATTTTTCTTCTTTAAATAGATGGTCTGGATAAATTAAAACAAAAACTTTTCATTTATGTAGGCCGACCAAGGAGTTACAAAATTATTGACAATCAGAAATGCAACGATGCACCTTTTGAACATATCAAGAAGACCTTATACTGAAAACTCAATTCCATTGTAGAAAGTGTCACTAAATCTTACTTAATCCAAGAAAAAAATCCTTAGTTTTCGTGAAATTAACTTTTCACACCAGTTGCTTTTTGATGCTGGATTGATCGAATATACTATGCATAACTGTCAATACTACAGTACTACTTCCTACGAGATCTTTAGTCAATAGCGGATATATGGAACGGGGGAGGAAAAAAAATGTTAAATACATAAAAATATATTAGCTGATATGAAACTTAAACCACGAGACAATCGTGATATTTTTAATCCGCAGGAAATAGCATTATTCCTAACTCAGGGAACAACCGAAGGGTCATTTATTACCGAAGGGTCAAAATATCAGTCAAGATCCAACCAAGTACCGCCTAATTACTTATCTTTCGAGTTTGTATTAATTGGTTACATACTTCTGATGTCGAGAGCCGATGTGAGAGACATCCGAGGCGGGTGTGATGTTAGAACTTCTATAATTTATACTGTCAGAGACAAACTTAAGACATATTTCAAAATGAATATTTATTAACATTCATCTACGTTTTAAGTGTTACATTACGTTGTCGAAAGGCGATAAATTTCATCAAGCAATATACCTCGACAGTAGATAGGTAACCACTTTGGCACATTTTGACCTTTTGACGTCTTAGTTTGACTAATATCCGCTAGTTGCTATCTCCAGTAACTAGCCATTTTTAATATGAATTAATAAACAAATTGTATTTGTATTTCAACTATTATCCACTAGTCGTGGATAATACTAATTTTAACCCAAATTATTTTACAAATTAATAATTATTAAATAAAAAAATCTTCGTTATGTCGATGTCAAGTAAGGGCATTGTAATCACACTGTATATTACTAAAAGTAAATATTGTATAATAATATCGACCTACAATAATAATGAAGTTGAGACGATAAATGGATCCTATTAAGTTACCATCGTTAGTTTTCTAAACCCATAAGATGTATTGCTTGTTGTGTTTAAATAAAAATAATAACCTTCGTAAATGGTATTGTATCATATTTATGTACCGGGTGGTCCAATAAGCCGATCTCTCGGTTATATATCAGAAACTATTCATGTTATAACTTTAGGAGAAAAAATTTCTTAGTAAAAGTGGCCAAGAGAAATCGCTGGAAATAACTTTCTAGTTTCTGGGTTAACCGCTAGGGGGCGTAACCTGTGAAGAAAACTTTGAAAACCAATTTTTTTAGAAATATGCCCAATTATACCAAGTGCTAAATAAGTAAACTAGAAAGAGGCCTTAATTCTTTACAAAGTTGTTTGAGTATTTTTTTTTATTTTTTCAAATAAAGGGTGGGGGAGAGTGGGGAAGTTTTTGTGGATAAATACCTATATTTTTGGATTGGATTACATCTACTATAAAATAATTGCATTTAGTTTTAATTGTCATAGGTAGAGGGTACTTTGGAATAGAAAAAATTAAAATACGTTTTTCTTTAAAATGTTTAATGGAAACACCTGTTTATTGTAAATTATAATGGAACTGGATTAAATTCGTAATAAAATGGCACAAACCGCATGTTAATAGCTTTTGTCGAACTCGAGATATGAATAAAAACGCATAAACGTAAGTAAGTATAGTATTGACTCACCCTGTATTATAAATTAAATTAAAAAATAAGTCAGTAGGTACTTTCAAATTTTTTAAAGCAAAAGAATCTTAATGTTGATACCTATTTTGACCATTTTTATTTTATATGATTAAAAATAGTTTTTTCGAAAGTGTTATATTATAATCCGAATTGAAGATTGCACTTTTTTCAATAGATATTACTATTGGTAATATTAGTAATTAATAATGAGTACTAATAATCCGTGATGATCCAGAATTGTATGATATGATTGGAGTTTATTTCGAATGTCATCAAAATGCCGCTATTGCCTCACGTGTATATTCTGTAAGATATTCTGACAGGAGACATTATGACAAAGAAGTATTTGAAAGAAAGGTAGGAAGATTAAGAGAAACTGGTAGTTTTCATCGTCCTTGTTTTAAACGATGTAGTAGAGGTATGACCGAAGATAATTCAATCAATGTTCTTGCTTTAATTCAACAGAATTCACATATAAGTAGTCGGTAAATCTCTATAGAATTAAACATACCCAAAACTACTGTTTAAAGGATTTTAAAACATCACAGGTTGGTTTTTCATCTTACAAAATGAACGTTTAGGTTAGAAACTTGGAATTCCCTTTAAACTTTTGATTCAACTGTTATTTTAATATTCCGATAAAACGGCACCATGGCGCTTTTATCCTTTTATCTGTTTCTTAAAAATACTTATGCACGATTTATCTTGTGAAACAATTGTAGATTTTTCAAGATTTTTGAGTTTTAGTAAATATAGTGGTTTCTTTTTCCCCAATATTTGTTCTGTTTTTTAGACTGCATCCTTATCATGTAGTTCTCCAAAAAGCTTTACATGAGAGAGATTTTGATGCAAGGCTGAATTAATGCAATTGGATGTTCGATCTGCTAGAAGAGCAATCGCGTATCATGTCAAAGATTTTGTGAACAGACGAGGCTACGTTTAATAGTGCGGGTGGTGTTAATCTGCATAATATGCATTATCTAGGTAGATGGAGTCTTAATGTTTGGTGTAGTATAGTTGATGGAAAGATCGTAGGTCCATATTTCTTTGATATAACTTTAAATGGCGAAAAATATTTGGATTTTTTGGAAAATCAGTTGCCTGTTTTATTGGAAGGTATTTCCTTACAAACAAGAATAGATATATTACAACATGGCGGGTGTTCTGCGCACTTTTCCAGACGAGTTCGAGATTATTTGTATGCAAGTTATCCAAATAAATGGATTGGAAGGGGAATCTCCAGACTTAACGTATCTTGACTTTTATCTGTGGGGAATTTTGAAAAACTTAGTGTACCAAACTTGACCAAATTACGGGAGTCGAGATGAAACAGCGCATTATAAACGCAATAAATAGTATATCAACAGCTGAGATTGAAGCAGCTGTTATGTCTACGCGCGAAAGATTACATCTTTGTGTGGACAATCATGGAAAACAATTTAAACATTTAATTCGTCATTAAGTTTTAACGATCGAGATGTTTGTCTGATCTTTCACATATTTAATTTTAAGTTATATATAATAAAGGGTGAGTCAATACTATACTTATTTATGTTTATGCGTTTTTGTTCATATCTAGAGTTTTACAAAAGCTACCAACATACGGTTTTCGCCGTTTTGTTACGACTTTTATCCAGTTCCATTATAATTTACAATAAATAGGTGTTTCCATTAAATATTTTAAAGAAAAATATATTTTAATTTTTTCTATTCAAAAGTACCCTCTACCCATGACAATTAAAACTAAATTTAATTGTTTTATAGTAGATATAAATTAAATCATCAATACTCTTTCTAATGACACTAATTTCGTTAAAATCTGTTGATCCAAACCAAAGTTATAGGTATTTATCTACAAATACTTTCCCACTCTCCCCACGCTTTATTTGAAAAAATAAAAAACAAAGTACTTGAACAACTTTGTGCGTAATTTAGGCCTCTTTCTAGTTTACTTATTTAACACTTGGTATAATTGGGCATATTTCACAAAAAACTGGTTTTCAAATTTTTATTCACATGTTACGCCCCCTAGCGGTTAACCCAGAAACTTGAAAGTTATTTACAGCGATTTCTCTTGATTACTTTTACTAAGGAATTTTTTCTCCTAAAGTTATAACATGAATAGTTTCTGATATATAGCCGAGAGATCGGCTTATTGGGCCACCCGGTACATAATGGATTTATGAACTGAATGGCACAAGTATTGTAACTACATATTTCTTACTTTGCAATTTTAATTATAGTTTTTATTATGTAAGTAGGTCTACGTGGGACCTATATATTTAAAACTGATCTTTAATCCTTTGCTGCGTATCTATCAATACTGTATTCTAAGCCACATCATAATATAGCCTCAACAGAAAGGATGCGTTAAGGGTTCCATGGGCGACAAATAACAACTTATCATTTATTATAACCAGGCATAGACGAAAAAAGAAACATCCTTATTGCTTCTATTGACTTCCAGAAGGCCTTTGACTGCTTCAGAATGGATTGTAAATATACTAAGAATATATGAAGTCGATGACAATATGATGATCTTGTTACAACTTATAAGATATATTTTAAGACTAAAATTCACCTTAAAATACTTAGTAAAAACAATGTTAAACCAGAAAATATCGTAGTCCACCATGGCCTGATCCAGTTAGGTTCACTGTGGTTCTGTCCAGAGATTCCAGATAATGAGTTGATCAAGCAGAAGGTCGAGAATAACGTTATCATATGCACCAGAAATGTCCACAAATAAAGCAGCTGTATATTGGCGTTTAGAATAAGTTAACTGGATATCGGTTGCTAAGTGTAAAATGCAATTCATAGTCCCTTTTCCTCTACGAAACCCAAGCTGACCGTCTGGGTAAAGATTGTTACTTTCCATTCACCATTCTAATCGATTTTTCATGATTAGTTCAAATATTTTCAGTATACATGACATAAGAGATATTGGTCTTAAAACATTGGGATCATTAGGTTTTGGGAAAGGTATTACAAGACACTGTTTCAAAGAATCTCAGTTGTCATCTTTAATTAGAATATTATTAAAACATCACGCAGAAATTGAAGTGCTATTGTAGGCAAGTTATATATCATAAGATAATTGATACCATCAATCCCAGGGGAGAATCTCTTGATATTAGTAGTTAGTTCATTGATACTAACAGAAGATGACAAAAATGTGATTTAAATTTATCTTCAGTGGAATATATTGGAGAAGGAATATAACAAGGAGCTATTTAATGAAAAAATTTCAACGATATTTTTATCGTGCACATATAGATTTTTATTTTTTTTTATTTTCCTAATTCTATCCCATATTTCAGTTGGATAAGTTTCTTCTGTTTAGATTGAGACAGAAGTTGGCCTAACTGTTTCGGCATTTCTGTTTAACGTTCGTTTACATTTAGCATTTATTTTTTGATGTTCAACAAAGTTTGCCACATACATATTTTGTTTGTACCTTTTACATGCAATTTTTCTTATTCGATATCTCACAGCACTCCTCGTCCCACCATTTAGGTGATTTGAATGTTATATTTGAGGATGGTCTTAGAATTTTGCAAGCTCTGTTCGTAGCATTCGCAATCTGTTCCATTAAAAATATACACATACCGTTAATATAGATGCACTTTGGTGGCGTGGAAAATGATTTCTTTATTTCAGCTATATATAAGGTAATTTGCTTCATTCATAGACCATCTATATAATGGGGACGTGATTGCATCATTGTGATAATAGTTATTAAGCGTATTACTGATTCGGTAATGATATTAACTAGAGGAGTAGATGATATTGCTTCGGAAAATAGTATCTGGTTTGTAGCATTTACTTTTACATAAAAGGAGGTGCTTTGTTGAAAAGACCGTACTACACAACCGAAGTACTTGCTACTGACCTAAAAGTTCTACTACTAAACGTAACGCCAGCCATAGTGCCCTTGTGCACATCACACCAATCGTATTAGAAGTAGTTTTTCATGTGATTTTTCAACCTTCTATAAAGATTTTACATTAATACCTAAATATATATACATATGCAGAAAGCTAAAATAAGTCTTACCCGCCCCCTACTCTCCTATTTTCCCATTTAAAAAATGAAAGTTATGACTGTCACCTGAAAAAAGATTGCTTAAAGTTCGAAACATTGATGCTATAATATACTATGATTATTTTAAAAATCGACATTTTCGAGTGTTTTGCTTATATACTAAAAATAAATGAGTTAATATGGGGCGTTACACTTATTTCAGCGCACTGTATGAATAAAACTGCACGATTCATGATAATTATCTGAATATTTTACGGTAAATATCGTCATTGTATATTCTTCCTGGTTTGTAGATTTTTCTACGACGAACATTCATAAATGCTGCCATTTAACAAACATAACAAAAAATACCTAAGCCGAAGTTGTTTATCTACCAACTTCACCTAAACTGAAGCAAATTCTACTAAACTAGCAAATACTTCAAAAGCGTAGTACCTACATCCTTCTATGTATCTGGTAAATAGTAGTAAATACTACGGAGGAAAGCAAAATGCTTTGTAAGTGTAGCAAGTACTACAAAAATGTAGAATTACTTGAAGCATTAGCAGATACTACGTTTTATGCATTCCACCCAATATCCATACGTATCTTGACTAACAGACCAACCAAGTGTAGACATAACTTAGATGAAGCCATTGTGAGATCTACGGCAGATTTAGCCTGACCAAGAGGGGCAGATCCATCGTTTGTAACAATCAAGTTTGAAAAATGATCCAAACCATTCACCAAAACTCTGTCATTAGGTGAGCATGCAGATGATCCCTACATGCCGTGATGGGCATTAAAGTCGCCTCCTAATATGAAATCATGTTTTATTTGATAAATTTATGTAGTCTTGAGATTTCGTCATAACATCGGAGGGTGTATATAGATATACTCTAGCCAGTTTCTGGTTATCCAGAATGATATTGATTCTATAATTTCCAATTTTTGGATTGGATTAAATTGGATTGAATTGATTTGGGTTTTTAAATTCAAAATAATGATCAAATTGAATAACTTCGTATCTAATTTTATGTAAAATGAAAATTGCTACTCCACCATAACCTTTATCTCTATTAACTGAAATTACGTTAAAGTTATTAACCTTAATGTTATCAGTAGGCTTATACCATGTTTCAGAAATTATTGCAATATCAAACTTTTCGTCCATTCAAAATAAATAATCTTGAGATTTTGTTTAAACGACATCTTTGAGGTTTTTTGGTTTTGTTAGGTTTTAAAAATATTATCAAAAATGTTTTTAATTTATTTTCAAACTCACTAAAACAACAAAAACTATCTTTCAAACTAACAAATCTTGTTAATATGGTAATTCATTGATTAAAACTGGAAGACCGGACCTCCACCGGCTAGTATGATATTCTCGTCTAATGGGCGGGAAATTGGGAGAGTTATCACTACTTTTTCTTTTTTTGGCAACCAATTTTCAATTTTGGCAAAGCAGGAAATTCTATAGCTGAATCAATTAATGGAGCAAATTTATTTTTTTGTATGAGGCTAAAATATGCTGGATTGTCAATCATTTTGTTAGCATCTTTGAAAGATATATTCAAATTAGAAATAGCTTCCTTGATTCTAGTTTGCTTTTAAAATTCTGGACAGTATTTAGAAGTTAAATTGTGAAATAGAAGATTTAATAAATATTCCTTAGGCTCTAATACATTATAGTACTACTAGCTAACGTGTACACTTGAGCCACACTTTACTCTGCTTTTTTACTTTCACTCACTTATAGCACTGAATCAAACGGCTTCGTTCTCTTTAGTCTTCTTATCTGGTTGGCGTTGTCTAGGAGTTTGATGGCCTCGACGTTCACGTGGTTGGAGAGCCTTTGTTCATGACTCTCGGCAAACTTACTTATTGTCTGGATAACTGTATCCATCTGGAGGTCTCGATGAAAATCACAGTTTCTAAAGTACCATGGAGCGTTAACGATGTTCCTTAATACTTTATTCTGATATCGTTGTATATCTTGGATGTTGCTTTCTTTTGTACAGCCCCATAGCTGTATTCCGTATGTCCATATCGGTTTAAGGACTTGCTTATATAATAGCAATTTGTTGTAAATAGACAGAGTGGATTTTTTCCCCATCAACCAGTACATCTTTCTGATTTTAATTTCTAATTCCTCCTTTTTTTTCTTAACATGTGCTTTCCAACGTAGCTTGGAATCTAACGTCATACCCAAATATTTTGCCGTATTTGCATAAGGTATTTGGTTTCTATTTATATCTACTGGGATATGTTGTTCTCTTTTGTTAGTAAAATTGACATGAACAGATTTTGGTTCATTCAATTTGATACGCCATCGGCTGGTCTAGATGTTAATTTGTTCAACAGAGTTCTGTAGCATGGTAGCTGCATCCTCATGGTTTTGTCCGACTGCTAGAATGCATGTGTCGTCTGCAAATGTCGCAATTGTGTTAGGTTCTAATGATGGAATATCGCTGGTATAGAGCAGGTACAGCACTGGCCCCAGGACACTTCCTTGTGGAACTTCAGCTTTAACTTCTCTTAATTCTGAATATGCTTCCTCATATTTAACTTGAAAGTATCTGTCGGATATATATGATTCTAGTAGTTCAGAATATTGTTTTAGTAAGTAGCATCTCATTTTATCATATAGTCCGTCATACCACAACTTGTCAAAAGCCTGTGCTACATCGAGGAAAATTGCGGAACAAACTTGTCCTTCTTCTAGAGCTTTTTCTATGATATCTGTTATTCTATGCACCAGATCTATCGATGAGTGGCTTGCTCTAAACCCAAACTGATAATTAGGAATTAGATTTTTTCCTCTATAATCGGTTTTAGTCTCTTCAAGAGTAATTTTTCGTATAACTTAGACATGACAGGTAACAGTGAAATAGACCTATATGAAGAAGCTTCTTGTGGAGGTTTTCCTGGTTTTAGTGTCATTATAATTTCTGCCACCTTCCATATCTTTGGTACGCAACTCAACCTAAAGGAAGCGTTTATAAGATGTGTTAATTTTATAATAGCTTTCCTTGGAAGTTGCTTTAACACTTCCCCAGTAATAAGATCAAATCCAGGAGCTTTTTTGGATTCATATTTTCTTTTATTTCCAAATATACTTCTTTTGGAGTTACAAGGCTAATCTCCATTTCGTCTTGATCAGGGAGCTCCCAGTTTAGTCTTTCTTGTTCTTCATTTGGTTGAAAAGTATTTTCTAGGTGGTCAGCAAACCTGTTGGCCTTTTGTACATTGCTTCTTGCCCAGCTACCATTAGTATTTCTAATTGGTGGATACTGTAAGATTGGCATTTTTAATAGTTTAGTAGCCTTCCACAAAGAGTAATCAGTAGCGCTATCATTTGATAGTTCACTTAGGTAAATGTTAACCGATTCGTTTTTAATTTTTTGTATTTCTCTTTTTAATTTATGTGTGGCATTATTTAATCTGGTTTTATCAACTGGTGCTCTAGACTAATGCCACTTGTGTCTTAGTTTTCTTTTTTCGGTTATCATTTCTCTGATTTCTTTTGGGTAGTTATTTCCTTTTATTCTTTCGACACTGTTCGTGCTGTTGTTCCAAGCAGCTTGTTGTATATTTTTATTGAGTAATTCTACTTCTGCTTCTAGTTGATCAATGGTTCTTAATGGCACTGAGAGGTTAATCTTTTCTTCAAGGTCTATCTGGAAACTTTTCCAATCAGTATTTTTGTTAACAAGTCTAGGGGGGCTTTCTTTTTTGATAACAGTGTCACTGAGTGTGAGAATAATTGGAGAATGGTCCGAGGTCATATCCAATGCCTCTTCTATTTCTATGTAATTTGTAGAAATATTTCTAACTACAAAGAAATCGATAAGGTCTGGAATTTTATTTGTTTTAGTAGGCCAGTATGTTGGCTTTCCCGTTGATACTGCGTCGCATTTTATGTATTTCATTGCTTCTAAAAGTTCTTTCCCTTTGGTTGTAGTCAGTCGTGACCCCCAATGCGTATGTTTTGCATTGAAGTCTCCTCCAAGGATAAATCTATGTCCTTGACTGGTAAGGAAATCTACGTATTGATTTTTCTTGATGGCATGTGTTAGCCGACTGTAAACTGCTGTGACGATTACCTCATAATTTTTACATTTAATTTTTACTGATGTGACCTGAAATTCTTTTGTTCTGTATCCAATTTCCTGATAGTGCATAATATTTTCCTTAATTATTACTGCACTACCTCCTTTGGCTGCATTCTCAGGGTGCGTATTATGATAAGTTTTGTAACCCATAAATCTAATATATGACTCATTCGTAAAATGGGTTTTAGAAATGAGGCATATGTCTATTTTTTCTATATCTAGTACCGCTTGTAGTTCTTGCTGATGTTTCAAGATCCCATTTGCATTCCATTCTAGTATTCGTAAATTACCCGCCATTACCAAGTCTTTTAGGTATAGCTCCTTTAGTGCTATATGATTATTATTTTTATTGTTTATATATGAACTCATATTAATACCTTCATGTACAATGGTATTCTCAACAAGAATATTCACTCGATTATCTTAATCAAAATTACCATTCGGCGGCACCTTGTCGCTGGTGGATGGACTGTTTTTCCCGGACATCGGTCCGGGGCAGAAATATTAAAAAAATCAAAATGTACTTACCGTAGTTTTCGTTTTAAATACAAAATTAATATACTTATAAATAATAATAAGGACCAAATATCCTACAAACACCGATGTCACTTCGTATAGCGTATGATAGCAAGTTTTTATTATATGGCAGTTGGAGTACGAAATAAATAAATATTATTAAAACGAAGATAAACACTATAAGTAAAAAAATAAACTTACTCCAAATATAGGAATATAGGGGCAATTGTGAAAAAGTGCAACAATATTGACAGCGTAGCGAAAAGAAAATACTGATTTTAGGTACCTGTTAGGGCAACGTTTTAAACCAAAATAGGACTAACCGCTTGCTCTAAAGCCTATATGGGTCCATTGTAAAAACATCTACAAAGTACCTGTTTAAAATTTACAATTTGACTATGCAGAGGAAAAAAAGTCTTTGATATTTTCTGGAAACTGCTATTATAACCAAGTAATAAATCTAGAGATGGCACCATGGTAAACACTAAAACTTGTTCGGAACTTAAATAGCATGTCTTCGGTCTTGTGTAATATATTTGATAATAATTGGGAATCAGAGAAAAATCGTACCAGGATATCCAGTCGAAATCAAGACAAATAACAGAAAACCGCCTTGATGGAGCAGCAATCTGCCTATCGAATAAAGCCAAAGCTTTGGGAACGACACAAAATTATTGCTGACAAAAACAAAAAGGGAATCTTGGGGGAGGTTATCTACGAGTATTTTAAATATACCTTTCAGCACTAGATTCTTTTCAAATAATCTGCCACAAGGACCAGACCTATTTAAAAGACCTGAAAACACTTTTACGGAATCTAAAAAGGAAACGGTAAAGCTTTTGTTGCAGAACCGCTTCCCGGGTTTAACAATTATTAATGAACAGACTTAAGCTGGAAATATAAGACAATTAAACGGCCTGGGAAAAAAGATTAAAAATTGTTTATATAAAACAATAAACCAGAGAATACTCGTGGACCATAATATTTCCTGCCCTACTACAAAAAGGATTGGACAGAGTTGTCCATCCTAATAAAGCTCTTTAGAGCATAGCAGTAGGTTATATACCAACGACTAAGACTACTTTAGGAATACCCTGAAAACAATTATGACTACCAAAAAGGAAAATCTTTATGAGTTAGCAGTATCAATACGGAGAACTAATACAGTATGCAACTTGATTAAAATAGGTTAATTCTAACAGATCTGAAAGAAGAGAAGATTGTGGCCAAACCAGCTTACAGATACCCACAAAACAGCTAGAAAGTGCTTTTCTCCCCTTCTGTAGTCACTTCTGATGGATAAGCTGATCTTGTTCCTTGACGCACAAGGGTAGCAGTGCGTGCCTGTGTGAATGATTTAGGAATTATAGTAAGAAGAAAATATCGAACAAAGCTAAGATTTCAATTTAGACATATCGAAACATGTGTGGTAAATCATGCGGTTTGGAACCTCAACAATATACTGGCTATATAGGACTGTAGTCAGACCTTTCATTACGTATGGCGCACTAGTATGATATTTTATATGCCAACAAAAGATCACCAAAGATAAGGTGCATTAGCTTCATCATAAGCATGTTTAATTAAAAGAGCAGAATCTCAATTACCACATCCCCCTTTATGGAGGCCATACTTGACCTTCCTTCTTTACATATATAGATGGAGGAGGCGAAGGTGGAAGTATACAGAATAATATAAAGATCTAATATAGAGAGATAATAAAAAATTATTCTGAGTTTCAAATGATAATATAATTTCAAAAAGCTGTTTACTTTCGTACTGGAGAGAGACGAATTGGAGACAAATAAAATGAATTTTATAATGGGAGATCAATAGCCGTTGGTCTCTCAAACGAATAAAGCCATTGAAGCGGAAGTATACATAGAGAAACCAACGATGTCTCACACACATGTCTTAATAAAGGCCTAGATAATCACTTCCCTATTATATTTTAAGGAGAAATGTGTTGTTGAAATTAATAAAAAATAATAGCTAAAGCGATATATCTTTACATAAGGCGGTATTAAAGACACTGAAATCAAGTCAAATTAAGTAAGTTTACTCCGGGTATCTAGCCATACTGGTATTAAAAAGAACGAAAAAGCATACCTCCTTGCCAGGGGAGGTGCAAAAGAAAGATTTATGGACCCACAGCCTCTCGTTTGCATAGCAAGAGGCGCCGCCAAAAGAACAATATTGAACTGGATAGAACGGATAAAACCTAAGTACTGGTACGAACAAATGGGCCTTAAACCTTACAAAGATTTTATAGATGAACCTTCGAAGCAGAGATCTAAAAATCTATTAGATATAAATAGGAATGATATAAGAATCATCATAGGTCTTTTAAAAGAACACTCTCGTCTCAAGTTGTACATGAACAAAATCGGACTGATAAAAAGTGAAAATTTCAGATTCTGTCAGTCTAATAATGAGATGATGGAAGATGTTCTGTGCAACTGCCCAGAATCGGATAGATAAGACCATTGATTATAAACCACTACCTAGATACCTCACTCTAAGGTAAAAACGAATTCAGTGTTAAACTCCGCCCACTTACACCTCTTTGCCCCTCACGCCTAAGTACTACCTGACTGTATTGTGGCGACATTCATATTCATTGAAATCTTTGCCAATATTGAAAAATAAATTTGAGTTCCCTGGCCCAGCAATTCTCTAGTGCAATAGAGGACGATATAAGCATGGCATTCAGCATTTTCACATATAATTTTAACGTGCTTGTAATCTATATTATGAAATTCCGATTTTACTTTAGAAAAAACGCTAAAAATTGATTTATGAAAATAGTAAAGGTTTTCTGCAAATTATTTATTTATCAACACAATACAAAAAAATAACAAAATATAAAATACATAATAAAATTAGCAGTGATAAATTACATCTCATGTAAATTACTTTTTTGTAACTTTTAAAACAAATTAATTTCCAAAATTGATGCAAACTAAAATATTTCAAGCTAATATACAGAATTTATTTCCAGATTTAGTCCATTAACTCACGGTAAAATATTGAAAAACCTTATTTTGAAACAACTTCAACTACAATGTTTTTTAAGTTGTCGCTATGTATTGGACCACCTGTAACAAAATAACAAATCAGAATCTTCCAGTTATGTAGCAAGCCACGCATGATGAAAACCAGACCTGTGTTGGCAAGTTTGTTTGTTCTTCCTAAAGCACCTAAATCTTGAAACCCTGGCCTCCAGGTTTATTGTACTCCAATTGTTTTTCCCATGCGAGACCTATCCTTCTTTGTATTTCAGTTTTTTTGTATGTCAGGTAGGTCTCGCATGGGCTATCTTTAGAAGATTGAATAATATTTTCAAGTCTAGTATCCCAGTTTGTTTAAAAAGAAAGGTTTTTAACCAGTGCGTTTTACCGGTTCTTACATATGGTGCAGAAACACTGACTCTGACAAAAAGAACTATAGATAAAATAAGAATTATACAACACGCTATGGAAAGATCAATATTAGGTATTACTATCAGAGATAAAGTAGCAAACCTAGAAATAAGAAGAAGAACAGGAGTCACAGATGCAGTTGAAAAAATAGATATGGCTACATGGGCTTGGACCGGACATGTTGCCAGATGAACGGATAATAGATGGACCAGAAAGATTCTGGAATGGCGACCGAGGCAAGATGCATATCGAAGCAGAGGATGACCACCGACTAGATGGACAGATGATATCAAGAGCATCACCACAAACTGGATGCAATAAGCTCAAAATAGAAATAGGTGGAAAATTTTACGGAAGGCCTACGTTCAGCAGTGGACAAATATAGGTTAATTGATGAATTGTTTTTACAAAGAAATTTCATCAAACATTAACACACAAATTTTTTTCCAGTCATCCATTGTCTCTGCTTTTTTCTTCAACTTATCAATTAAGGAAGTGTTTAAACCAGTTCTTAATTTTATGACACGCAACCAAGTTTGAATTGTTTTTACCGAAGGTAATATAAAGTTAAAAAATCTAATTAAAAATTTGTAACAACTAGGAGACTTATAATAAACGGCCAGAGCTAAATCCTTTTCATTGCGACTCCATTGTGAACGATTTTTGTGTAAAAACTGCATATTAACAAAAGTGTGCACGTATTTGCTTTTATTATCTAATAGTACCTGTAACGTGAATTTGGTTGCCGATTTTCTGTTTTTTGTTGTTCTTCTACAACTCTGACTGTTCTTCTGACATTCTTCTTCTTTAAAGCATTTACTTGATACTCCATTTTTTTAACTTCTCCGTCAATTCAGTTTCAAGTTTTGTGGGCAAATTAATTTCAAAACTGGTAATATCACTGAGACTACTACTTGATCTCTTAGGCGATGGAGTTGACCTAACCATACAATCGCCACTTGTAGATCTTTTACGTTTCGTACCGCAATAAACGTATATAGAGCAGAGTGGTGGGGTATCACCTAAAATAGGTAATCATTGAAATGTACATGTAATTTTAATAAAAGCAAAACAAGCATCTTCATTATTTCTGGAGTGATACTAACAGCGCATTGATATTTTAAAAAAATCTCTTTTAATTTAATTGTATAAAAATATATATAAATCACTTAATATCAACTGATTTTATATAACATGTATTTAAATATTATTATTCCCATTGACAAAGCAACATTACGCAAACATAAAAATATTTCTAAAGTTGATGAGTACTCACCTAAATCATTTGCTAACTGTGTAAATTTTAGAGAAAGATAATTTTTTCTTAATAACTTTCTTTGGCCACTTTGGTAAATATATTCCACTGCAAAATAATGCTGTCAAATTACCCTCTGTTTTAGATCACTGATATTCATCAATATAATATCAATATTCCCGCAGTTTTTTTGCCAAATTTTTGTGCGCTTTACGTCTTTCAGGGGAAATTTAAAGAAAGATATATTATTTATTTATTTATTTATTTCCATCGTTTCTTTCAAAATATCCCAAGTAAGTACATTTATGCGTTACAGAGGCAATTTTATTTAAAATGTGAGTTCTTTTTTTATAAAATTTCGCTATAACTTGTCACAACACTTGACACAGATAATACACTTATAGGGTAAGTTCGGCTCTGACACCACTCCTATCTCCTCGCAATTTAGAGAGAGCATAAGAATCTCGATACGGTTTTCGAGTAACGCCATTTAGTTTTTGATACGTCTTTCGGTTACCACGAGGTGAGCTATCTAGGTAGTGGTTTATAATCAATGATAAGACTTAGTCCATTTGAGTATTATCATCTGGAACCCTACGACTTCGTAAAAGTGTCACCAAACGCCATAATAGACTTAGTTAAAAAGGCTGGGCTAAAAGAACGGACAACGTTTTAATATTAGTAAAGTAGTATCATGTTTTGTCATCTTTTTTGTAATACATAATTTCCATTTTTCATTCATCAAATAAAAAAGTGTTCAATAACATCAAAACAAATCAAAATTTCGTTTATGAATGAAATATTAAAATTGTCATTGTGTATAAAGGCCTATTGTATTAACTTATTTGTTTTAATTTTAGGATATCTATTAAAACATATTCTTGAAGATACCCAGTCAAAAATTGATGGTAAATTTCCAGAAAAAAAAATGTTTATATGGTCCGTTAATGAAAATAATATCGTATGTCTTCTAAGTGTTATGAATCTTTTGAAAGAAGATACGATTCCTGATTATGGAAGTTTAATTGTAATTGAACTTCATAATTTAAATTCTACTTACGCTTTTAGGGTTAGTATAAAAATATTTAGGTTTATAAAATTATTTATATTGAATTGTTTTGTCTAATTTGTTTTCTCAATATTTCTCAACGTAAGAGAGATACCTCTAGGAATAATCAAAACGATCGAAAACATCTACCAGAACAACACAATAAAGTAAAAGTAGAAGAAAAACTAACTAACCCAATTGAAACTAGCAATGGGATAAGACACGTAGATTTCTTGAGTCCTTTATTGTTCAACCTGACCATAGATGAAATAATAATAAAAGTAAAAACTAAAAATAGATACCAAATGGGATAAAAACAACTTAAGCGCGTAGGCCCAAAATTTCGGGCCAATGCTTTTAAATGCATTCATTTTTTTTTGAATCCTGAGAAAACTAATAAGTATTTTTGAAAAATTTAAATCGAAAATGAAAGATTACATTATTACCTAGGGCCGAAAGTCCATTAGAATGAACAAAAAGTTTCTTTTGAGTGAGATATTTAAAATTAAAAATTACACTTCACTTTCACTTCTTTTTCACCACTGTAACTTATTAAAATAAACTAAACAAACTGGATTCGACTTCGAGCGTTCAACGAAGCAAAACCTAATTACCTTAATCGCACCTAGTTTTTGTGCTTTTGTTTAAAAATATTGAAAGCTAAAAGTGTAGTAAAGTGTAAATGATTGACAAATAATTATTTATTGTTGATACTTTTGGACATTAATTGTAAGTAATTTAATTTATTAAATTACATCGAGTTATTATCAATAATTTCTATTGTATTGGTATTCGTGCGAGGACCGTACTCAGGTTCCGTAGATTAACATGAACCAAGCTTCATCATCAAATGTTTTTTCATAACAAGAAATCCCCAAAAATGATACGACTGCACCAAAGTTATATTCAACAGTTTTAAATGAACCTACCAACATATTTCCTTAAAAAAACCAAGCAATTGTAGTAAATACACTTCCAAATTCAAAAATCGAGGATTACCTGAATGCTGTAGCCAACTTAGTTGACCCCAAAAATATACTTGCAATATCCAGAATTGTTAATGATCGTATATGCATCTACTTCACTTCGGAAAATATTGTTCAAAACTTTTTGGAAACAGACAATGGGATAATAATAGTAAACCAACATCGTATCCAAGCTAGAAAACTTATTACTCCAAACGAAAAACTAATTATTTCTAATGTATCTCCTTCTATATCATATTACGGATCGGAAAATCAACTCCTTGTTTTAGACATATCATTAGTTTTCGACGTTTTACTTATTTAGCCCCTACAAATCTTGAAAATATTCCCGATTCAATACTAATTAACCATGATCAATCGAACTATCGAATATTTCTCTCATTAGAAAAACAAACGTATTTTATTTGTAAACAAACTGATCATTTAGCATCTCAATGCCCAAATCATAATAATCAATCCACTGATGGCAATACAACATACATTTCTCAATCACCAGTTGTCCAGTTCACCATCCAAAATAAGTCAAACAATGGCTGTTTAAGTCGAGAAGATGTAATAGATTTACTTGAAAACACCTGAAGATCTGCTTAGTATTGCTTAAAAAACACAACAAATATCGAAGGTTTAATAGATCTCCTTAAAAAACTTCATCCAGTGCTATCACAAAGATATTTGAAAACACGATGTACAAGACTAAGGAAGAAACTTTGTAAACTACAGGATTATTGCTATTCCTCTACAGATTGCAGCGATACACCTATTAATTAAAAATTCAACTCCATAATTCAGTGAAATCTGAATGGGTTTTACACCCGTCTAGAAGAATTTAAAATACTAATGTCCAAATTCATACCGTCCATAATATGTCTACAGGAGATACACGTTAAACAGCAGAAATTTTACAAACTAAAAAACTACAAACCATATATTAAAAATAGACTTAATGCAAACCAGGCTAGTGGAAGGACAACTATTTATATACATAACCAATATGATTAAGAAATAATTGATTTAAATACACAATGAGAGGGTACAGCAATAACTTTGAAAGGACCTTAAAAAATAAACATCTGTAATATATACATTCCTCCTGGAACTCATCCTTCAGCTCGCGAATCATTAGACCTTTTTAATCAAATTTCTCAACCACGAATTATCTTAGGTTACTTCAATGCATATCATGTTCTATGGGGATCAAATAAATCCAATAGTTTAGGGCGTAAAATTGAACAAATTATAACTAACCTTAATCTCAACTTACTTAATGATGGTAGTTTTACAAGATTTAATGTCTCTACAGGTGGCGGTTCAGCAATTGATTTAACTTTATGTGCCCCAGTTTTAGAACCTGGACTGTCTTGGCAAGTCACATTTAATCTACATGGAAGTGACCACTTCCCAATATTATAACGAATTACAATACAGCTCCCTCTTTTGCTTTGTCTAATAAATGGCATCTAAAGAATTCCGACTGGTCTTTATATTCTTCTTTAATATCTCGATCCATATTAGCGCTAACTCCTCCTAGTGATAAATATTAATCCTATAGTTTCCAGTTTTGTTCAGCTTATAAGAATAGCTGCAGAATTGTCAGGTTTTATAACTTTCCAAAAAAAAAACATCCTGCAGTCCCTTGGTGAAACCAGGAATGTAATGTGGCAATCAAAGAGTCAAAAAGAACTTTTTACAAATTTAAAAAAATTCGCCACACTCCAAAACCAACTCGAAGCAAAAGAGAGCCTACTGTAGATATATATTGAACAAAGGCAGAAAAGAAGCATGGAAAGCGTATGTCTCATCCTTAAGTTCATCTAAGTACTCCTTACTCCTATTTCCAAAGTTTGGCAGATGATTAATAAAATGAATGGTAAAAAACCCTTCAATACATTATCTAGAACATAACAAGTTATACTTGCTGATACGTATCAAAGATACTTTAGCAATGACATTATCTCTACAAATTCCATAATACACAAATAAAATTTAGAAAACACTTATATAGATTTAGAAGAACATACTAATTCTCCTCTTAATGTCGAACTCTCAATGGACGAGTTACTATAATTATTAAACAGTACAAAATATACCAGTCCTGGACCTGATAACATTCTAGTTGCATTTTTAAAATCATTACCCAAAGAAGGTAAACAATACCTACTAAAAATATACAATTTTATCTGGACAAAAAATGTGTTTCCTGATAGTTGGCACTAGTCAATTATTATTCCAGTCCTTAAGCAGGGGAGGAGAAAATCAGACCCGGAGTCTTATCGACCGATCTCGCTAACATGTTCTATATCTAAAATTCTGGAAAAAAAATAGTAAGCAATAAACTACTGTGGTATCTACAAGACAAACAACTTCTTACCCCTATTCAAAGTGGTTTCAGGAAATCAAGATCTACTTTAGATAATCTAGTTGATATAGAATCCAAAATTCACGAAGCATTTGGATGCAATCAAGAGTGTTTAGCAGTTTTCTTTGTCATAACCCATCCGTATGATACAATTTGGAGATCTGACATATTACAAAACTGATCCAGATGGTCAATCAAAGGTAATATCCTTAAGTTTATAAATTTTTTTCTAATATTTTGTGAGTTTAAAGTTCGTGTAGATAATGTTTGTTCAGAGCCAACAATGCAAATTAATGGTATCCCACAAGGATCTACACTAAGCATAGTATTGTTCCTTATTGCGATTAATGATATCTCTAAATCCTTTAGTTCATTAGTAAAGGCACGTTTATATGCTGATGATCTCGTCATATTTTCTCAAGGGAAAAATGTTCTAACACTAATCAGACATATACAAGCCGCTATCAATCAACTAGAAAATTGGTCAGACAGATGTGGTCTACAGATATCTGTAAACAAAACAAAAGCAATTTTCTTTAGCAAGAGCCCAAAAAACATTATACTAGCACCTAATCTCACCTTATACTCGTTACCTATTACTTATGTTCAATCAACTACCTTCCTAGGAATGAAACTAGATCATAGGTTAATCTGGAAAGATCATATTTTTCATCTTCGACAAACAACTCAAAATGGTCTAAATTTATTGAAAAGCATATCTCACAAGCACTGGGGAGCTGATTTCCAAACTGATAACTGTCTACAGAACTTTTATTCGTTCTAAACTAGATTATGGCGCAGTTGCCTATAATTCAGCTAAAGCATTAATACTTAAATTACTAGACCCAATACACAGTACAGCAATAAGAATAGTACTTGGATCTCATCATACTACCCCAATTGAAAGTTTATATTGTGAATCAGGTGAACCTTCCCTTCGAATAAAAAAAAACTACCTCAATCTTGTGTATGCTGCTAAATTGTTAGCCAATCCACATATACCGACATTTAAAAACATGTTAGCTGACAGATTCACATCGACAATTAAAACCTTACAAAGATTAAATCCCCCGTTTTATATCCGGATCAAAAAATTACAAAATAGTTTAAACATACATTTTCCTGATACATACAATGTAACTAACCTTAATCATCAACCTCCTTGGAGAATACAGCTGCCTATTTGTGATACAAGTCTTACTATCAATAACAAATATGACAACCACGTAGTATATTTAAAAAGAAAGCAGCAGATAACCTAAACTCCTTCTCACTTTTCCTACGATCATCCATATTTTCCGCAGAACTTCTTGTTATCTTGCAAGCAATAACATTTGTAAACAATAAAAATATAACAAACTCTTTGATAATAACTGATTCTTTAAATGCTCTCAGCTCTATGAAACAGTTATACACAAACCATCCCATTCTATTACTTATAAAGTCAGAACTAATGAGATGTCAAGAAAACGACCGATTTGTTAAATTCTTTTGGGTTCTGTCAGACTGTGGTATAACTTTAAACGAAAAAGCTGATCAGTTGGCCAGGGGAAGTAGCAGAAAATTCACAATCAACATTATTCACTAAATGCGTTAATAGCGACCTAAAACAATATTTTAGAAACAAAATAAGCGAGGAATGGCAACTACACTGGAACAATTCAGAGATATCCATGAAAAACATTAAGCAAGAGGTAGCTCTATACGAACTCCCATTCAAGCGAGGAGACCAAGTATGCATCTCTAAATTACGTATAGACTATACGAAGTTAACACACGATTACCTTCTAAGTAAAGAACAAATTCCCATGTGCTACAGTTGTGATTGTGTAACTTCAGTGGACCATGTGCTAGTGAACTGCCCTTTGTACACCCTAGAATGACTTCATCCAAAGAGTGCTTAAACGGCTTCAATAATGACAAAACTATAAACTTTTTACAAAATGCAGAACTATTTCACAAAATATAGTGTAACATTTAAGTAATTTATTGTACCATGCTAATAACCCCTAGTGGTTCAAGCAATTTTATAAATAAAAACAAAACTAAACAAACTAAAATAAATAGAAGTTTTCAGGGACTTTCGGCATTCGTTAATTATGTAATATTTCATTCTGCGTTTAAATTTTTCAATAATCTCAGTTTTCTCAGGATTCGAAAAAAATTAATGCATTTAAAAAGCATTCGCCCGAAATTTTGCGCTTACGCTCTTAAAATAATTTGTTCTCTCAAAGTGAAGAAGATTTACAATGTATGCTGCGCCAATTTAATATAACTGCCAGAAAATTTGCTATGTTAATTTTCCCCAAAAAAGACCAAATGCATGGTTATAACAACAAATCTACTAAGATGTAAATTAGGGCTGGAAGGTTAAATAACAGAACAAGTCATGGAGTCTAAATATCTGGGCATCACACTATTTAGCTACGGAAAATTCGAAACACAAGTGCAAGAACAAGTGAATAGAGCAACGAACAATAGGGAAAGAAATTAAAGGCAGGATTTACAGAAAGGACCAATAATAACAAACGCAACAGAAACACAACCAGCCACACACTGGATGAAAAAAAATTCTAGAAAGAATCAAGATTTATGACCTCTAAGAATTTTATATTTAAGAAATTTAGAAAAATCGATAGTCAGACACAATGATTCAGAGCTCGAAGTACAGGTTTATGATGAAAATGCAAGGTCGAATACATCGGAGACTGGTTAAGAAAAAGAAGAGAAGAATGAAGCGATCATATAAGCTAAATGACAACAAATAGAGAAGTTAAGACGGCGAGAGACGGTTCCCCAATAGAAAGACGATTAGTGAGAAGACAACAAAAACGATGTAACAACAACTTACTGGAGGGATATTGAAAAGCAGACAGAGTCATGTCTCCACAAAAAGAAAAAGAAGAATGAAATTTCTCAACATTTTAGATATCAGTTTTCTATTAAGACAAAAATCAAATAGTATTTGGCCGAAAGTTTACATGGGAATAGCATTCTGAATTAAAGAAAGCTTGCCAATTCGGATTAAGCAAAATAATAGGATTGATCATTATCATCAGTAGCTCTTTGTGGGTCTTGGCCTGGTTGATCTTCCGTAATTCCGATGTATTATGGGCTTTATGCGTCCAATTGGTGAGTTTTAAATTTTAGGTCTTGTTCTACCTATTTCGTATATCTAGGTCTTAGTCTTCCTTTTGGTCTTCTGTCCGTTGGTGCTCACTTAATGATTTTTTTTTTTGGGACTATATCTTCCTGTGTCCGCTCTTCGTGACTTCTCCAGTGCAGTAGAGTATTCCAGTGCAGAGAAAACGTTGTTTTCTTGCACTTCTATATATCAAGTTATACTCTACTTTTCTCTATAACTTAAGAGTTGTTCGTTTAACCTACTTACGTTAATATATTTTCTTTTAGCTTTATTGATTTTTAGGACTTTGTTAACCCTTTTTCTCTTAGATTATATGCTTCTATCATATCCTTTTTTTTTTTCTAGCTATGATATTATGGTGATCACTAAATGATAGTATTTGTATATTTTTTATTATTATTGTTCCCTGGTGTTGACTATTAATTATCCCATAAATAGTTTAAAGGTTTGTTAAATAAGATGCAGCATAAGGTATTTTCTTGGCGTAGTCCTTTTCTAGATAGTACTTGTTAATTATTGATTTTGGATTCTAATTTTGCTCTGTAATCCTCGAGAAATTAAACTGAATTATCCCTAATGGATAATTCAGTTTAATTTCGTCTTTGAATTCATTGATATTCTCTTTTAATGTTTTCCTAAAGAAATCTAACCATCTCTTTAGTATTCCCCTTTATTCTGTGAGCTTTCCTCCTTCTTCATCTCTAAACATCCCTGTTATTGGTTTAAAATCTTTTCCACTCTTGTTTAATTTTTGAACAAATTTTCTAATTTTTGTCGTTCTGTTCAATTCTTATAATCTACGAAGTTCCGTTTTATTTTGGATCCTTTTTCTGTTTCTTTTTTGGTGATACAGATTTTTGCTCTAAAATCACAATAAAGACTTGCAAATAAAACACAAAAATCGGAAGCTGACACAATGACTAATAAATTTAGTAAAAATAATTTATTTAATAACTAAATAAGGGCATCCTGTAGTAAAATCCTTGTTAAACCTATGGAAGAAAGGAATATGGAACAGTTCAGGACCTAGGGAGAAAAGGTAGTAAGAAGGAAAGCACATCGCGCTGTAACTACTGCTAAAAAAATAGCCTGGACAGCTGCACGAAAAGTTGAAAACAACCCAGGGGATAAAAAGGTTATAGAGCAAGAGACAAGTCATTAAAGAACTTACACACGTGCGATGCAATATCCCAAATGAGAAAATAATGCCGGGATAGCGAGAGTTGAGGTTATCATGGCGTTAAATAGGATGAAAAATGGTAAGGCAGTAGAACCTGATGGGATATCTATGGGGGTTTGGAAAGTTTTAGGAGAGAAAGGGGTATGGCAAATGATGAGTAGGATATATGAGGAAAACAGTAAGTTTAAAATCATAAAGAGGGAGAGAGAGAGTGATGGTATTAGTGTATAAAGATAAGGGAGACATTTATGTAAAAACTATAGAGGAATAAAGTTAGTGTCACACACAATGACAATTTGGGAAAGAGCGGTAGAGGGAAGGTTAAAGAGATACACATCGAAAGGGGAAGAAGAGTTTGGGCTTATGCTAGGAAGGAGGAGGAGGAATTTTGTTTGCTTTAAAACAGTTGATAGAGAAATACGGCGAGAAAAAAAAAGAACGATGGTCGATGCTCTTTGCTGATGATACCGTGTTCATGGAGGAAGGCGAAGAGCTATTGTTAAGACTCCGTCCTAACGATGTTTACCATTTTATTATTTTATTTTTAAAACGTGGGTAGGCCACAGATTTGCAAACCCGACCCTGAATTCTTCGCGGCAGTTAAGGGCGCCAGCCGGGCGAAGAAACAAGATATGACCGCAAAATCTCCACGAAAAAATGGGTTACCGGCAGTGTGAAAAGAGACTTCCAATACATAAGAACATTTTTCAATTCTCTAATTCTCATGTACTCATACATTGTAATATTAATTTAAGTTATAGTTGTGTAATCTATTTTAATTCAAAGTTGAATAAACACGAAAAATATAATATGTTTAAAATCCATTGGGAAACATCCCAAACAGCTATTGAAGAGGGGGGAATTAAGGTTAGCATATCGAAAAAAGGGTATATGTGGTTGAGAGGGAGGAGGAGGAATAGTTGACATATCAAATTGCTTAGAGAAAAATTAGGACGAGTAGGAGAATATAAATACATTGGCTCCTAATTAACGGAAACTGGAACTCTGGAATGAGCGGGGTACTTAGTGTTAAAAAAATCGGGGAAGGGCTGAAAGATAATATATAAAAAAGTATGGTGAGACATTTGTTCTTGCACAGCAGGAATGGATTAGGGAAAGAGCCGGGGTGAATACAGTCTCAAAAAAGACCGAAGAAAAAAAACTGTAATGGTTTGGTGATGTCAGATGTGAAAATAAAACGTATGTGTGACGAAAGATAGAGCTATTAGAAGTTGATGGAAGGAGAAAGAGAAAAACCGAGGAGAATTTAGAAAGACTTTGTAGTGCAGGAGTTAAAGGAGAAAGGCTTATGCTATGACTAATACGCGATAGACAGAAATGAGTGGTAAAGAAAAGTACGAAATATTAAACCCTAAAAAGGGAATAGCCAAGGAAAAAAAAGAAGAGAGAAGTCATATTAAAAATGAAATATGGAATCATTGCATAAGCTTCTGAAAAAAATGTTAATTGGTAGCTAACTCTCCTCTGGAAGGTCGTTACTCCATATTTTAAGTAGTACGCCGATATTTCTGCTATTATTAATTAATTTGCTATCTGCGGTTAGTAATTAATTTCTTGCTGTTTTGACCACTCTAGTCTGATACATTCTACGTAAGTCAGCTTTCAATTCTTCTGTATATTCAATCTTCTTCCATCTTAGAGTATTTTTGTTAATTCTTCTCAGTATTCGCCATTTATAGCAGCCTGTATGTTGGGGCTGCATGAAGTCTTGTTTCTGATGCATACATCATGATTTATATATTGGTCTTATACTGGCTAAATAAATTTTAACTCAGTATTAATATATCGGTTGCGCTATATAGTATTGTTAGGACATCCTGCCACTCTATTTACGTCCTGTACTTAACCTCATACCTCTTTCACTAGGTCTATAAAAGTGAACATTATAATCTTAAAGTAGTTGACTTCCTTGACTTGCTCATACAATACTACTAATGTTGACACCATCGATTTCTACTTACCAGCTAGTTGTTTCTTCACTATTGCTTTGCTTGTCTTCATATTGAATTCTTTTGCTTTTGTATTGAATCTCCGAACTAGTCTTTAAAGACTTCTTTCATCTTGGGCTGACAATACGGCGGTGCTTACATAACAGAATATTTTTACTTCTTGTTCCCCATTTTATATCTTCTGTCTTTATTAATGGTGGTGAAGAATTCATCCATGGTAATTTATACCATACTAATTCATGGTAATTAAAGTATAGAAGAACACTGGACCACGTGCAGGGAAACTATTCATACATCGGATAAAGGCTTTTTAAAACCTAACCGGGCTAAAATAAATAAAGATTGATTTGAAGAAGAATGTAGATCCATTAACCAATTGAAAAATGAAGCATATAAGAGACTTCAGCAGCGCAGAACGAGATCAAACCTGAAAGACTATGAAGATTTTAGACGAGAAGAAAAAAGGACGTTTAGAAGGAAAAAGAAAGAGATATACGAAAACGCTCTAAACGAGGTTGTTAACCACCACAATAAAAAAGACTCGCGAAAATTTTACCAGAAGATAAACAGCTGCAGAAGAGCATTCAAACCCAGAATAATGTAAAGACAGAAATGGTTCCATAATTAGTGACAAAGAACATATACTAAACAGGTGGGCGAATCATTTTGAAGAACTGCTTAGCGACAGTCGTGAAGAAGACCAAATAGAAATTACTTTGCCTGAAATGGATAAAAGCGCTCAAGAGCCGCCCCCACCAAAGAAGTAATTAGGGAAGCTATTTCAAAACTGAAAAATAACAAAGCCCCTGGTTTGGACAATTTTCCTGTCGAACTCTTTAAAAATGGTGGTGACACCCTTTTTAAATACATGTATAAATTACTACGGAAGCAATGGAAGGTAACGCTCGCAGACTGGAAAGTAGGTGTAATGCACCCTCTTCACAAAAAGGGAGATATGTTGATGTGTGATACTTATAGAGGCATCACCCTACTTAACGTGGCATATAAAGTATTGTCCAACGTATTTTATAGAAGATTGCTCCCCTATGCTGAACAAACAGTTAGGAACTACCAGTGCGGTTCAAATCAATCAAATCTTTATAGTCAGGCAGATTCTTAAGGAAACGCTTGAGTTTGGAGTCGACACCCACCACATATTCGTGGATTTCAAAGCCGAATACGACTCAGTTAACGGACAAAAACTTCTATAGGTTATGGTGGAATTTCAAATGCCGCTTTATCTTGTTCAACTAACGGAATTTACACTCACAGGCGTAGTGAGTGTAGTCAGAATCCAAAACGACTTTTCAAGACCCTTTCATTGTAAAAATGGACTGAGACAGGGAGATGGACTGTTGTCTCTCTTATTTAACCTTGCACTAGACAAAGTAATTCGAGAGTGCCGTATTAATACGAATGGCACCATCTTTAATAAATCTGTACAAGTGATCGGATATACAGATGACATAGACATTATTGCTAGGTCCACAGAATCTCTGATTGAAGCATTTCGATCATTAAAGGCGTCTGCACTGAGAATGGAATTAAAACTAAACGCACAGAAAAACAAGTATATGTATTGTACTAGATCAGGCAACCAGATACCTAGACTATTAATCGATGATCTAGAGCTGGAAGGTGTGGACACCTTCGTCCACCTGGACTCGCTGCTGACCAAAGACAGCAATGTCAGCGAAAAAATTAAAAGAAGAATAGTACTTGCCAATAAATGCTATTCTAGATTGAGGAAACAGATGGTCCTAAAACTATCCAGAAAAATTAAAGTTACCAGTGTTAACAATCGGGTCAGAAACGTGGTCACTTCAGAAAAATTCTAAGAAAATTATATGGATGATTACAAGAACAGGGTTTGTGGCGTAGGCGCTACAACAGTGGGAAGACGAGCCAAACGAAGACCAAAACTTGAATATCAAGATAACATAGAGGACGATCTAAAATCCATTAGATTTAAAGCATGGAGAAGAGTTGCCAGAGATAGAGGCAAATGGAAGATTGTTCTGAAGAAGGCTATGGCTCATAACAAGCTGTAATGCCACTGATGATGATGAATTCATCCCTGGTTAAATTGTTAAAAAGCACAGGAGTTAATGAGTCCCCCTTTATATTATTATTATATTCCGTTGGATTCTATGGGATTAGATATAAAAATAAAAATGCTAGACTGTTATACTCTAACGTTAACTTCGTATTTTGCTTTATGACGAAAACTATAACTGTCCAAGATCTGCCATACAAAAATCTTGTTGTTTATCTACTGGAAAAAATGTATCACCAGACATTAAAAAATGATTTAAACCAAAAAAATATTTTGAATTGATACAGAAGCATTCAGAACAATATCAGAGCACAGTCTCTAATATCTTAACTAAAGGTGCTCAGAACTCGGAAGTAAGTTCTTATGTCTTTCGTATGCTTCCTAAGTCGATACAATAAATCTCACCTAGTTCTGAAAATGTATTCACAGAACCTTATTTACAAACTTAACCAATCAGAGATACAAATTCATAAAAGTGGCTTCTTAACATGAAGGCCATATCCGGAAACGCAAAGGCGCCAAATTCAAAGTACCTATAAAATATTTTTCAGAATGAGTCTTAGACGAGAAAGTTTTAATTAAGTAATAATCATAATAGCCTAAAATGTGATACAATTTTTAAAAAACTTTAACATAAATAAGCTTTCATTGGGCAGTTGGAACAAACAATTCTTCTTCTTTGAGTGCCTCTTCTATCGGAGATTGGATATCATTATGACGCTTTTAATTCTATTTACAGCTGTTTTGAATAATTCGTTAGTGGTACAGCCAAACCATTCTTTTCAATTTCTCATCTAGGACATTCTTCTACGGCCTGGATTTCTGCGTCGTTGGATTTTTCCTTGCATTATATTTTGTAGGAATGTGTATTTTTGTCCTCTTATCAGGTGGCCTAAGTATTCAAGTTTTCTCTTTTTTATATTCAGGATAACTTCTGGATCGTTATTTATTCTGCGTATTACCTCTTCATTTGTAATTTTATCCACCCAACTTATTTTTAGTATAAGCGGTAGCACCATATCTCAAATCTTTCAAGATTTTTAATATTCATCTGTTTAAGAGTACATGTCTCAACACGGTAAAGCAAAGTATTGAATACGTATCATTTTAACATTCTAATTCGTAGATGAATACTAATATCACATTTACAAAATATTTTTTTCATTTTTATAAAGGTAGACCTGGCAATTTCAATACGTCTTTTTATCTCGTGATTTTGGTCACCTGTTTCATTGATGAGGGTTCCCAAGTATTTGTATTCGCTTACTTTTTCGAGTTGGGTACCGTTTATTGTGATATTAGTGTCATGTATTGGATTCTTCCTAAAGGTCATATATTTAGTTTTTTGACGTTCATCCTTATGCCGTAGTTATTACATATTTTATTCATACTTTCAACTAGATGTTGTAGATATTTCGCTGTTCTTGCCATTACCACAGTATCGTCAGGATATCGAATGTTATTGATAACTTCTCCATTGCCTATTATCCCTTAGTTTGCATGTGAGAGAACTTCTTGGCATATTTGTTCGCTGTAGATATTAAACAAGAGTGGTGACAGTATACAACCCTGCCGTATCCCTCTACGTATTTCTATTTCGTCCAATGTTTGGTCTTCTATTTTTATATTAGCTCGCTGATTCCAGTACAGATTTAATATTATTTGTATGTCTCTGGTATCGATGTTCTTATCCTCCAAGATTTATTTAAGTTTATTGTGGCGTAGTTTGTCAAAGGTCCTTTAAAAGTCTATAAAGCAGGCGTGTACCTCTTGGTTAACATTTAGACATCTTTGTGTTAGGACGTTTAAGTCAAAGAGAGCTTCTCTTGTACCCAATCCTTTTCTGAATCTCATCTGTGTATCGTTAATATCGATATCTAACTTTTGATAAATTCGGTTGTGGATGACTCTAAGAAATATTTTAAGCAGATGACTCATCAAGGAGATTGTTCGATCATCTGAACATTGCATTGCCTTAGTTTTCTTAAAATGGTAAATCACCGGGTCCAGACGGGCTCACATCAGAACTTCTTAAGCTTGTGGAAGGCGAATCAGTGAATATTCTACTCGACCTTTATAACTGCATCTACAAAAGAGGAGAAATACCAAAGGAATGGCTACTTTCAACTTTTGTAACCTTACCAAAAAAGGCAAATGCAAAACAGTGCACTGACTACCGCACTATAAGCTTAATGGGGCATACATTAAAAGTATTCATCAAAGTAATCCACTCAAGAATTAACAGAAAACTAGATGCAGATATTAGTAATACTCAATTCGGATTTCGGAACGGGCTTGGAACAAGAGAAGCACTATTTACACTTAACGTCATATGCCAAAGATGTCTAGATATAAACCAAGATATATATATGTGCTTCATTGATTACAACAAAGCGTTTGATAAAGTTCGTCACGATTACTTAATGAAACTGCTAGTAGAAAAAAACTTGGATAAAAGGGACATTAGAATTATCTCTAAGATTTACTATAACCAGAAAGCAAATATCCGAATAGAGCAAGAGACAACGGAGGAAATCGAGATCAAGAAAGGCGTAAGACAGGGTTGTATACTCTCACCGACCTTATTCAATCTATACTCCGAAGACATTATAAACACAGCACTTTCGGATCAAAATATAGGTATTAAGATAAATGGCATCCGAATAAACAACTTGAGATATGCCGATGACACGGTACTAATCGCAGAAACTTGGGAAGATCTTCAAATACTAAGTAACAAAATAGTAGAATGCAGTGAAGAACACGGATTATCACTTAACATAAGCAAAACAAAAATAATGCTAATATTTAAATCACCACAAAACTTCCCTGACATAACCGTGCATGATCAAAGAATCGAACGTGTAAGAAGATATAATTACCTGGGAACTGTTATCAACGAAAATAATGATTGCTCTGAAGAAATCAGAACCAGAATAGAGAAAGCTAGAGCCACATTTACTAAATTGAAAAAGGTGTTCTGCGGAAGAGATCTAAGTCTAAAACTTAAAATTCGCCTTTTCAGATGTTACGTTATGTCAGTTCTCCTCTACGGGATGGAAACATGGACATTGAAAAAGATCGATACCAAAAAGATAGAAGCATTTGAGTTGTGGATGTATCGTAGAATATTAAGAATACCCTGGACAGAGAAAGTAACAAATGTGGAGGTTTTGCGGAGAGTGCGGAAAGAGAAAGAGCTGATACTTACTGTTAAAAAGAGCAAACTACAATATTTGGGACATGTTATGAGGGGAGATAAATACCAGTTGCTGCAATTGATTATACAGGGAAAGATAATGGGAAAGAGATCTATAGGAAGAAGAAGGCATTCATGGTTGAAAAACTTGAGAGAATGGTACAATTGCACCAATTACCAACTGTTTAGATCTGCAGCATCAAAAATACGCATAGCTTTGATGATAGCCAAACTTCGGAACGAAGACGGCACTTGAAGAAGAAGTTTTCTTCAGTATGGTGACAAACGTAGACAGCAACCATTCTTGAGGTATTATACCAGTACTGTATATTGTATTGATTAGATGCAATATTATGGTTACGGATTTATCATTTAAAAGCTTCAACAGTTCTTTAGGAATTTCATCAGGTACATTTGCTTTTCCATCTTTTCCATTTTTAGCGTTTCTTATTGCGTATTCTACTTCTTATTTCAATATGTCTGGTCCAGTTGCATTGATTATCTGAGTTAAGTTGATTCTATCGTCTTCAAATAATTCATTCGGGTATTTTGTCCATCTTTTTATTTTATTCTCTATATCTACTATAAGATTTCCATTTGTCAAGTTTACCTATTTGGCATTTCTTTATGCTTCTTGTTATCAATTTTACTTTTTTGTGTATATTGAACGCATCGTACTTTTTCTCATAGGTTTCCATTTTTTCACACTGTTCTTTAATCCATGCCTCTTTGGCTTCTTTTATTCTCTTTTTTATGTGTTTATTTATTTTTTTGTATTTATCTAGGTAATTCTTCATCTTTCTTCTTTGTTCCATCAAGTCTAGTATATCTTGTATCATCCACCCCTTATTGTTTGTTGTTGTTTTTGTAAGATTTTCTGCTGTTTGTATAGCTGTATTTATGAACTTTAGTTTTTGGTTAACGTTATTTGTATCGTTAATTTGTTGCTGCACTGAACGGAGGTTTTTGAATAGCTCATTAAACAAATAAAAATTTTTATTTAAAATCCTTTATAAAAGATATATAATAAAATGCCCAAACGGGCTATCACAAAGATATTGCAAAACGTTTTCGGATTATTAAATCCATCAGCAGTGCAAACGAGGTATACATGCTATGAGCCACCAAAATATATGAGTCCAAACCCTTTAAATGATATAAATTTACATTTATATCATTTAAAGGGTTTGGACTCGTTTGCACTGATGATGGATTTAATAATCCAAAAACGTTTTGCAATATCTTTGTGATAGCCCGTTTGGGCATTTTAATATATACCTTTTATAAAGGATTTTAAATAAATTTTTTGTGATATATGGTATACAGCCAGCTACAGGAACTTAGTTTCCTAGTGGATTTTTCATTAAACAAATGTTTTCATTCGTAACCAAATTGACATTAAAAAAAGGGTGTTTACATATGTCTGAAGCGTATTCTACACTTCTTTTGTTACGTGGTTCGCAGATATGACGATAATTTAGAGATATTGATTTTTACTGAAAACGTTTTAGTAACGACCAAATTCAGACTTCAGCGGACCACTCATTCTTCAAAACCTTAGAGTAGTTGAATATACTATACTGAATATAATATAGTGTTAGAGGTATTGAAAGAAATTACGATTATTAGTAATGAGAAAATGGCAAGAGAGAGGAAGTGAGCGGTAGAGAGTAGTTTTCTTTCGTTTTCTAGTAACTTCTTGTGCACCGGGAGCATGAAGTAGGTAAATGTTTTTATTTGGAATTTGTAAATTTTACATATCAACAAATGTTAATGACAGTATCAAAACATTTAGAAAAGCTTAAACATCAAAGTAAAAACTTCTGTTAGTGTAAGTGGTATAATATTTAATTAAAAAATTAAATTAAAAATCTAAATGGATACAAATAAAGCTCAGAACGTTTTCGGATTTATCAGTTCTATCTTCAGTGAACTTTTGTAGTAATTGCGCTACTTACCGCAAAACCAAACATTGGTTAGGTTTAAATTGTAGATATCATACTTAAAATATTAAATTAAACGACGTAATACCAATGTAAATAGTTAATTAACAGGGAATAGTATTTCCGTACTAGTCCCTATTATGTTCCTACTAGTCCGAAATATGTCTCCACTAGTTTCTATTAAGTCCCTCCTATAAACAATATTAAATTCTACGTCATTTCGTAATCTACAATTTCAACCCAACCAATGTTTGGTTTTGTGGTTAGTAGCACTCCAAAATAGGGATGGGAAAAACCTACTGGTTTTAACCGAAAACCGGTTTTTTTACTTTGAAATAACCGGTTTTATTGTTTGTTTTTTTGTCCCGGTTATAACCGGTTTTTTATTTTTAAAGTAAAAGCCGGTTATTAGGTTTTTAGAGTGATTAGGATTAGGTTAGGTATTATTTTGGATCCCACCCAATCATAATTATTATTCTCAAGTAATTATTCCAAACAAAACTAAAATTCAATTTTTATTTTATTTTATAAATACAGAACCAAACTGAAAGTGCAAGCTCATATCTGCCAGAAACAATTAAATTTGATTATAGTATTTCGTTGAAAAAGTATTTGTAATCATAATATTTTTACATAAGAACTGATCTGGTATTTATACATCATCTATTTTTCACACTTGACTCTTGACATTGAAAGTGGGTAAATGGCTTTTTCTGATTACCAAAAATAATGACTATGAATATCGAGTTACCGATTACGAATACGAATCTCCAAGGATTTCCCTACGTTTTCAAAACGATTTATACCCATACCGGAAGTCGTAGATGAGTTAAAAGTAATACATGATAATTTTTTTTGATGGTAGTAAAAATAAAAGATGAATTGCATTATCCAATTTATTTTTAAGTAAAATATTTATGTTGATATTATTTTCTTTAAATCCCATTTGAAAGAGTCTGGGAAATTTTTGTTGGGGAATTTTTTTCTCAAAAAACACAAAAAAATTGTGTTGTATTTACATTGATATTGATGTTCTTTCGATAGTACTAATTTTGATCATATTGATATCGAGTCGAATGTAGTATCGCAATCTAAAGTGCATTGTAAATGTAACTTTCTAATCTATTGGAATAAAAAAACCGAAAACCGGTTTTTACAAAAACCGGTTTTTTTGGCCGGTTATAACTGCCAGGTTAAACCGTAAGCAAAAAAAAAACGGTAAAACCGAAAACCGGTGTTTTGTCAAAAACCGCCATCCCTACTCCAAAAGTTCATTGAAGATCGTTTTGAAGTTTTGAAAATTATTATAATCTGTTTGAATTTTTAATTTAATTGTTTAAATAAATATTATACCACTTACAACAAAAGTTTTTTCTCCGATGTTTGAGATTTTTAACTAATTTGGTATACAGCCAACTCCCGGAAACTATCCCATTTTAAGCATTTAGGAAAACTCTCCAGTCACAGTTTCCTTTTACTTGGGGTTAAATGTGGTGTTTACCTTTTTCTTCATGTGCCATCTCCTCTAAGAAGGTTGGCAACCATCATGACAATTCGCACTTTCGATACCGCTATTATAAAGAAGTCAGCAGAAGTGCAGTTTAACCAAAGCTCTCAAATTGTTTAACCAGGAGATGCGTCTTCTTCCTCGGTTTCTTTTACCCTGGTTTCTTCCTTTCATTATTAATTGCAATAAGTTATAACGCTCGCCCCTCCTGACATGTGCCAGATATTGCAGTTTTCTGACTTTAATTGTATTTAAAACCTCTTTACCTTTTCCCATTCTTCTCAATACCTCGACATTCGTGACTCTATTCACCCAACTTATTCTTAATATCCTTCTGTAGGCCCATAATTCTAAGGCTTCTAATCTGTCCGAAACATCTTCCTTTAATGTCCAAGGCTCCAACCCATAAAATAATACGGAGATCACAGCCTCTCAGAAGTCTTATCTTTAAAAAAATTGAAATGTCCCTGCTGCAGAGTACTTTTTTTTAGTTTGTTGAAAGAATTTCTTGCCTGTTCTATTCTTGCCTTAAACTCTTCAGTGTACTTATTATTTTCGTTAATTTTTGTACCCAGTAATTTATATTTTTAAAGTTTTTAAATTTATTCTCCATGTTTTCTTGGCGCTGTTGGGCTTTTGTAACTACCATAAATTTTATCTTTTTTGTGTTTAGGGACAGTCCGTTTACTTCATTGACTTCTACCACTCTGTCAACCATTTGTTGTAAATCCTCAAGACATTCCGCTAATAAAATAGTGTCGTCGGCAAATCGTATATTATTGATTGGTCGGCCATTTACTTTTATTTCCATAGTTAGTTTTTCTAGTGCTTCTTGGATTATTTCCTCTGAATACGAATTGAACAAAGTAGGAGCTGCCTAACGCCCCTCTCAATATGCATTTCATTTGAAACGACGTTTTTTACCACAGCGATCTGATTATAATAGATAGCGCTAATGATCCTGATGTGTCTCATATCTAAGTTTTTCTTTTCAAGTAATTCGATAAGACGGTTATGCCTGACCTTATCGAAGGCTTTGTTTTAATCCAAGAAACACATATATACTGGCTGATTAACATCCATGCACCTTTGCACAAATACATTCACAGCGAACAGGACTTAACGCGTTCCCAGTGCATTTCTAAATTCAAATTATGTGCCACTTATGTCCTGCTCAAGTTTGTTATGTTTGTTTGTTTGTTATTCTCTGGTGTATAATTTTTAAAAGTATTTTGAGCGTTTGAATCATTAAACTTATTATTTGGTGGTCTTGGCATTCTTTTGCATTTGGTTTTTTTGGTAGTGTTATGAATGTTGACATCACCCAATCTCTGGAAATGATTCCTGTACTGTATATTGTATTGAATAAGTCGACCAATATTCCAATTTGCTGTTCTTCTATTAACTGTAATATGTCTGCAGGTTTTTCTCAGGACCTGTTGCCTTGTTGTTCTTTGTTCGCTTTATCGCCTCTAATACCTCGTCTTCTGTTATGTCTGGGCCGTTGTCGTACTTTTCCTGCTCTAGTGCTATCTCAGTCCGTTCGTTTTTAAATAGCTCTTGAATATATTTCTGCCATCTTTTAAGCCTTTCACCGATGTCCATAATTATTTTGCCGTTTTTATCCAGCAGTATGTTTGATTTTTTATTGATATTAGTGCCTGTTATTTCCCTAATTTTTTTATGAAGGTTTAAGTTATCATCGGTTATCCATTTATTTTTGTTCTTGATCAGCTTAGGTGTTAGTATTGTCTCACATGTGCTCATAAGAGCATCCTTTAACAAATGCCATTTCCTGTTCGCATCTGCAGTAGGAATAATTTCTATTCTGGTGAGCTCTGCTTTAATTTTTAGTCTGACTTGCTCTTTTGTTGATGGCATTCTCAAACGGGATAATTGTATCCTCTCTACTTTAGTTTTAGCCACAAGGACAACAAGGTGTTTACCTTGTCCTTTAAATAGTGATTTAAATTATTGAAAAATCTTAAATTCGTAGGTATTTCACTGGAAGTAGTTTTTTTAAATTAAATTATATTTTGTTTTTAGATTTATTTTAAGAACGATGAAAATGCACCAGAATTGTTAACAGTACCAAATTGCACCAGCTTTTGTACCTTGGAAAAATTTAAAGATTTAGTACAAGAAAATATTCCAGAAGATATATCGATCTGCAGAGGAAATAAAAGTAAGTATTTGTTATTAATAACCTATTGCAATTAATATTTTTAAGTAGGCAATATAGTAGAATGTTTTGATTGAGTGCTTTTGCCACCTTGACCGAATAATATTTATTACATTATTATTATTAAAATTATATTTTAAACCTTAAAATTTAAGAAAAAATTTACAAATAATTTATACATTATGGAAATAATAACCGCAATTTAAGTAGTGATGACAAAATAAGTAGTTATTCATCAAATGAAGATGTTCCGGAAAGCAAATGACCAAAAATTCATCGACACTTACAAATTGTACCTTCATCAGTAAAAACTCAGAACAGTAGACACAGCAATGTTATTTCTCAATATCAACTGCCGGATGATGAAAGTTCTTAAGGTGAGGATGGCATTGTGATTGATCATAACGCACCCTTGATATGAAAGAATGTAGACAGTCAGAACTTAAAAAATATTACATTCAGTGTTCAAAACTCGTTATTTTTTGTTTTTTGAAATATATGATAAAAGACACCTCGAATATTTTTAACTATATGAATGGACGTTGCCAGAAACCAATCGATACGCACATGAGAAGTTGGATATAGGTATTCACGGTCTAAAATCTAGAGTTCGAAGTGTGTCGATACAATTGTCGAAGTTAAAGATATTTTTGTCCATTCTACTGTGAATGGAAATGCAAAGATTACAAAAACTCTGTTAGTATTGGTCAAAAAATACATTATATTAAAACGAAGTACAGTGCCTTATGTCACGTAATCGATTTAAATTATAACTTGTCAATTTACACTTCAGTAAAAAAGAAAAGCGTAATAGAGAACTTTAACTGTATAAACTAAAATCTCTTTTGGAGAAGCTGGTTTTAGAAAACTAAATTTTCAAAAAGAGATAGTGCCGAAGGCCAGAAGAAGACCACAAGAAAAGACATAAGTTTTAGGTGAAGGTATACACACTCTGTGTGGATTAAGGTTTATTATCTATAAATTTATTGTGGAACATGTCAGTTTCGGATAGTATTATGTTTCTTTTATTAGATGTTGATTATAGTAATTTATTAGATGTTGTTCCTACCATATCTTATATACAATTAATTTTTATACTAGCATGATATTAGCACATAGTTTACTAAGGAAAAATACAAATTTGATAGGAAGTTTGGAGCAAAACAAAAAGCTTACTTAAAAAGCAGTGACAGGTGTATAATTGAAGAAAGGAAAGATTATTCCGAGAAAAAGTAAAACAGGTAACTAAGTAAAAGCATAATCGCGAAGTGCTTACGCTAAATACAAAGCATACTGCTGAAATAGCAAACGTCTATCAAATAGGAGAAATAGTTCAAAAACCAGTTTCGTTTATCTACTACAACAAGAGTAAAGGATTTATAAATATATCCAAACAAAATACATTTGTACTCTACATCATTACGAAAATTAATCAAATAGTATCGTAAAATATCAGTTGAGCTCCTTTTATGGTTAGCTATTGTCATCGCCTATGTAATTTACCATAAAGCAACCAAGAGTCAATTGTCCAACACATTTTATTAGTATATTCTCGGTTTCATTTTTATATAAGTTGCTATACAACTGTATGGACTGCAGTGATATATTAGGTCAAATTAGATTTAATGTGCCAAGAATGACTTCCAGGTCGACTATCGTGTTTACTTGTCCACGTGCGAGAACAAATATGTTACTGAAGTCAGCCATTTATATTATGTGCGATAATTATACAGTGCTAGTCAAAAGTCCGTTCCCCCCCTCGTATCTTTTGAACGATTATTGTTATAATAGTGAAATTTGGAGGGAGGTAATAAACAGACGTAGGCTTCTCGACTAGTCATCACAAGTGACGTAATAGTGACAGATGACGTAACAGCGCCACTGTGACAGATAATTTTAAATGGGACCTTATGGCAAGTGATACATCCTTTGAAAGGTATTGAAAATACCTATTCAGTTATAATAATTTTGTTTGAGTTTAAGTTAATTTAGATGAATAAATTAAATAAATACTAAAATTGTAGCTTCTCATTTAATTAATAAATATTTAATAAGCAGTTCTTCTAGTAAGTGTTCAAAATATGCTCCATCTACTTCCTGACAGTAATGCATCTAAACTCTTGCCGTACTCGTTCAAATGTGTCGGGGAAAATTGCCCTACATTCTTCAACAATTCGTTCTTTGAAAATGTCAATATTGTCGGTTGCTGTAGCGTAAACTTTAGATTTTAAGTATCCCCACAGAAAAAAAATCTAATGGTGTGAGGTTCGGTGACCGAGCTGACCATTCTTTCGTACTTCGTCGTCTAATCCATCTACCACGATATTCCTCATCTAGGTAACGTCTTACTGCACCATAATGGTGTGCAGGGGCACCATCTTGTTGAAACATTATTTCCAAGTTACCGAATTCATGTGGATTATCCTCCAGAATTTTAAGTATTAATGGTTCAATTGCATTTTGTAACATCTCTAGATACACTTCACCGGTTAAATTAGTATTGCTAAAAACAAGCCCAACTATGTGGTTTCCCAAAATACCTGCCCAAACATTTATTATTTTTTTTAAATTCAGTATGTGTTTCACGAAAGACGTGAGGATATGTGTCACTCCCAATACCTCACATTGTGTGTGTGTTAACATTTCCATTGAGAGAAAAAGTACTTTTGTCACTAAAAGAAATTGTTTTTATGTAATTGGGCTGTTGGTTAATTTTATTGAACATATTTTCACAGAATTCTAGTCTTCGGTTGGGGTCATCATCTGAAAGTTGGTGCACAATGTTTAATTTGTATGGATGAAATTTGTTTTGAGCCAACACTCAGTGTACTTTGTCTTTTGACTAATTTAATTTTTTTGTCATCACTAATTGTTGGTCGACCAGATCGTTTAACATCTTGAACACTACCTGTTTGTTTAAACTTCCGAAGAAGCTTTCTCAAATAAGATATCGATATAGGGCGTTCGGGGTACCTCTCATTAAAAAGACGTTCCGCTGCATGAAAATTATTTTCACATTCACCAATTATCACAGCTGCTATTTTGTCGGCTGCAGTACGTACCATTTTGCCTTTGTAAAAATTTAAACGTCTCGTTAAACAATAATTAAACTAAATATTAACTAAGAACAACTAACTAAAAACAGCTTGACTAAACTTAGATTGACCAAACTAAGTAGAAACAGAAACTAAGTATTGGGCTATAAACGCTTTTGCAAACTAAAATCAACTAGAGAATTGACAAACGTCAACTTTTGTTGCCAAATAACTAAAGGCTTACGTTAGAATTAAATGCCAAATTAGAATTTTAGTATTTATTTAATTTATTCGTCAAATGCATCTTAAATCCAAACAAAATTAGGATGATTGAATAGGTATATTAAAATAATTGTAGTTTTGCATTTAATCAATAAATATTCTAACGTTCGCCTTTTGCTAATTGCCAAAAAAGTTGACGTTGACGTAAAAACAATTAGATAATTGAAAAAGTCAACTTTTTGACAAGTAACCAGAGGCGGAGGTTTTAATATTTAAAAAAAAAAAAAAAAAAAAGAGGTTAATCTTTGTAAATGGGTATATTTATTTAAAAAACCCTTAAAAGGGCCACATCAATAGAACAAACGTTTTCGGACTAAACAGTCCATCATCAGGTTATTAAAATCGAAAATGCCTAAAAATAAGTATTAACTATTTAGTTAAAACAAACGAGATTTTGAAATTTTGACTAAGGTTGAAAAGCAAAAGATGGTTATACTTACTAGGTCATAATGCCTGAGCCACCAAAATATTAGGGTAAAAACCCTTTAAATTACATTTAGTTATGAAATGTTGTACATTGTGTTATAAAATAACTGTGATGTTCTATATTAAATTAAATTTGACCAAAGGTAACACATGGCTCAAATGGGTTCCAGAGCCGGGCGAGAGACAACCTCTGCACTCGGAGAACAACGTGGAACTGATTGACAAGATACTTTTGAAGGATGAAGATAACAGAATGTCAATGCAACAAAAACTATAAAAGTTGTACATAGTATTACTACAACCAAAAGATTCAACAAGTTATGATGATTTTAAAAATAACAACAATATAGGTGTTGGGATTTAAAAACTTTTTATTTATTAATTTAGGGTATAAAAGATGTCAAATCAATGATGGTTTTATAGTCATGATTAATATAATGACCTGTGCCTTAGGCAACTTATGTTGCTTTTCGTCGTATGGAATGTGGTCTAAAGTGTATTTAATTTTTGGGTTAGCTTGTATTTGTGAAATTTATCCTTTTATGTTTAACACATCTAGGACAAGGTAAAAATTAAATAACAAATATTTGAAGCTAATATAAGACCTCATGTTTAAATGACTTTATTTAGGAATGCTCCTATGGTGAAGAATTAATAAAATTAAGTTTAGTAAGATGGAAATCTACAGGCTGAAGAAATTGAAGTAGTAACATATGTGATTGAATTTAAAATCAAAGAGACTGGGTTCCTCAGAGACTGATGAGAATGAAAGTAAAAGAAATGAAAGGAGGGGGGGGTTGAAGGAGAAAAGGAGTTGATCAACAATTAGAGATAATAGGGGTCCTTTATACTTAAAGTATCTAGCACCCTGAACAAAATCTATTTAGGTGGTATTAAATTCAGTTTGTAGAAACCTGAAATTTGTTGTATAAGTGTGCTACTAAGTTGTTGACCGAAAGAAGGTGGACAAAGGTAGATTAGGATTCTATGTAATATGGTAGATTATGAATTTTAATAAATTGTTAGATAATGTTTAAGTGATTACTAAATTAAAACTATTGGATACATGTTTAATATATGAATTGACCAAGAAATAATGAAAAAGAACAAAATTAACAGGAAAACGATGTAGAAGTGAAGAGTGAAGTGAGTGAAGAGATAAGATAGTGAAATGTTGGTATGGTGGATGTGGATGGTTCTGAAGTTAAAATTGGGGTCAGAAATTTGTGAGAGGAAGGTGTGACGATATTGTATAAAAAGGGATGTTTGAAGAACCACAAGATTATGTAGGAATAAGGTGTTGACGTTTGTCCTTATTCCTACATATTGTCCTTATTCCTCATCCTCTGTATGCTCTTTTGAGATCCTATCTTACCAATCGATATTTCCAGGTCAGATGCAATGAAGCAGTATCAAACATATCTCCAATTCTATCGGGAGTACCTCAGGGTAGTATATTGGGACCAACTTTATACTTACTCTATACGGCAGATATTCCCACAACAGTAAAAAGCACTATCGCTACCTATGCAGATGATACTGTGATAATGGCTTCTAGCTCGGTTCCTGTTACAGCCTGTCAAAATTTACAAATTCATTTAAATAAACTAGAGAAATGGCTAAAACTGTGGCGAATTAAAGTAAATGGCAGCAAATCAGCACACATAACATTTACTTTACGCAAAGAGAGTGTACCATCTGTGTGCATAAACAATGCCATAATACCCAAAAAAAGTGATGTTAAATACTTGGGAATACATTTTGACAGCCGACTAAATTGGGGAAAGCACATCTGGACAAAGCGACTGCAACTAGGATTAATATACAGGAAAATGTATTGGTTCATGAATAAAAAATCCAAACTAAGTCTACATAATAAACTATTACTGTATAAATGTGTTCTAAAGCCAGTTTGGACCTACGGTATACAGATATGGGGTACAGCATCTAATTCTCACTTACTGAAACTTCAACGTTTCCAATCTAAAGTTTTGAGACATATTACCAATGCACCGTGGTACGTGCCCAATTATGTGATACACCGAGATCTTCAGATCCAAAATATTAAAGACACCGTTGTCTCACTCAGTGGCACTTACAAAAATAGACTACTAAACCATCCAAATACACTTGCCCAAGACCTACTTAAGCGACCAAGGAGAGGAAGACTAAAACGACGTGATCCTCTAGACCTCTCTATACCTTTATATACATAAACGTATAATATATCATTTTATAGCTACAACTTATATTACAAATACCTACAACTTATAATTGTGTGTGTTGTTTAATTTTAACTATTGCTATTATTTTTTTTATATGTTAGTAAAATGTCTTTGTAAATTGTTATTTATATTTCAAATATTTATATATATTAGAAATTTATCTTAAGGATTTCTGTCACTGGACTGATCTCCCCTATGTTAATTACTTGATAAACATATTGATTATTGTTTTTTTTTTATTTGTAGAAACAGATTTCAATAAATAAAGGATGTAAAAAAAAAAAAAATTTGTTTTTCACCTACTTATTTTTTGCACTTATTTTTTTACTGGATATTTTTGTATCACCTTCTGACGATTGTATACTAATTAAAAATGTATCTTAAATTTTTACCCTAGAAATAGGAAACTGTTGGGTAAGAAAGCTATTATTTATTTATTTATTTAACACATCTTTCCAAGAAGAGTTGGTTTTTTATCTGGTAGATTTCTCTAGATTAACTACTCCAGAGTAGCGGTTGCCACGTGCTTATAAAGGTCACAATATATGAGAAATGTAAAAGAAAATGTCTTACATTTTACGCAAAAAATTTAGCAGTGAATGGTAGAAAGTTTGCACAGACTTACAGACACACTGTTACTTACTTACCTACTGTAACTTACTTTTCTTCTGTTAAGAGCATTCAACGCAATAAATTCTATTATATTACGAGGTTCGTGCATGTGATCCATAGATATTTGTACACAAATGTTGAATTTTTTATTAAGGTGTTTCTATTAGAAACATTTTGCTAATTTTAAATGACATTTACTAAAGTTTTGCATTAAAAATAAGCGATTATGTACGTTATACAGATATAAAACAAATGTTGGCAGTATTATCTCAATAATCTTATAGCAAGGTTGATAAAGTGCCGATTAAAATCTGCTCTTACTAAAACTAACTTTCAGTGGTTTATAATCAAGAAACGTAAAATATTGTTAGCTTAATAGTGTATTTAAACAACAAAGTTTCTTCACACAAAAAACAAACTGTGAGTACATTACTAATTTACTACAAATTCAATATTAGTAAATATTATACATAACCCATAATTCAATACAACACATCAATTAATCCGGTTTCTGGTTTTTTGGCAACTTCAATAAGTCGAAATAATTAGCCGATACAGGACCGGCTTTAGAAAAATTATATCAAATGAAGAAAATAAAAATTAAAAATGGATGATTCCGAAAATATTAGCATACCTACTACATCATCAACATCGACATATTCTAATGCAGTAAGCAACTTCAATTTTCCTTCAAAAGAACAAGCCATTATTCTGTCAGCTATCCAAGGTATTAAAATACATGAATACATAGTAGCCATAGGATCTCTACTCACACCAAAAAATGTTATTTTCGCATCACGAATAGCGAACAACCGAGTTTGCATTTACCTAAACAGTTCTAGCATAGTAGATACATTACTAAACAACCATAAAACTGTAGTCATCCAAGGCAATGAGATAGAAATTCGAAGACTTATTACGCCAGCAAGGAGACTAGTAATATCAAACATCTGTCCCAGCATCCCGAACAGTATTATAGAAGACGAACTCAAACAACTAGAACTAACTGCAGTATCCAAATTAACGTTTTTAAAAGTTGGCATGCCCGAGTCTGAGTATAGTCATGTCTTAAGCTTTAGGCGGCAAATATTTGTCTCTCCGATAATCACCAAACCAATTCCAAATACAATCTTAATAACCTATGACAACACTCCTTACAGAATCTTCCTATCCCTAGATGGTTTAAATTGCTCTAGATGCAATACTATTGGCCACAAAAATGAAAACTGCACATCAACATCAACTGGTACAGAAACACATAAAGATCCATCTCAAGTGATACAAACATACACCTCAGAACTCGAACCCATGGAAGTAAATCAGAATAACTCAGCAACAAATATTTCAGATGACACAACTAACTGTTCCAACCCCATTTCTGCAGATATCCCAACGACAAACGATTCGCTTATAGTACACAATATACCTTCATCTACAGCTAACAGCAATAATACTAAAACAACCAATCAAGCAAAAAGGCAAATTTCAACCTCTCCTGAAATCTCAGAAACTAAAAACCTAAACGAAAATTTTATAACTCCAAAAAAATCCGCACCAAAAAAGAAGAAAAAGGCTTTAGATGTCGAAGCCACATTAAAACCAATTGAGAACATTTTAATGACAGCATCTCCTTCATATACGCTAAACTTCTCTGATTATGCGACTTCGTTATAAACGCAATGGGATCAAAATTTCCTGAAGTCACAGCTAAAAACTATACAGAAGATTTTGACGGCTTATACACTTTATTAAAAATGGTTCACTCAAAATTAAATGATAGACGCATGAAAAATAATATCACAAGAATTATAAAGAAAATAAATCCAACATATGAATCTTCCCTTACTGAAGAAAGCGACTACGATTTATCTCAATAGTCCAATTAAATTCATTCTTCAATGGAATTTGAATGGCTATTATAGCCACATTGAAAACATTAAAATGCTAATCAATGAACTGTCACCACTAATAATATGTTTACAAGAAACTCGTCTTTCCAACAACCAAGCAAAACTAAAAAATTATATGGCCTATACAAAAAATCGAGCAGTACAGCAAATATCCAGTGGCGGAGTCGGAATTTTTGTACATTCAACTATCCAATCCAAAGAAATTCCGTTAAATACGAATCTGGAAGCAGTAGCAGTTTCGGTAATACATCATTTTAAAATCAACATATGCAACGTATATTTACCGCATCCTGACGAAACTACTCTATTAGAACTTCAAAATGTAATTAAACAAATTCCATCTCCAAAATTAATTTTGGGTGACACAAACTGTCACAACATCGCATGGGGATCCAAAAAAACAGATAAAAATGGACGAATATTATTAGAAGCAATTAACAACATAAAACTAGTTTTGCTAAACACAGGAACACCTACTAGATTCAATGCACATAATGGCACATTTTCATCCATAGACTTATCTATCAGTGATTCAACTTTAGCTCCATTTTTACAGTGGAATACATTAGACCACCTATACGACAGTGATCATTTTCCAATAATAATTACTCATGACAAAGATGAAAAAACCTGCACAACACCATATGAAACGTGGAAATTAAAGTCAGCTGATTGGGAAAAATACTCGAACTTAGTAAGCATACGTATACCAAATCTCGTTATAACAGATAATATAGACACTACTCTATCATCTTTTAACGGTATAATTTTAGACGCAGCCAGAGATTCTATAGGAAAAACCAAAAATATCACAAAAGCTCCTCTTCCTTGGTGGAACACTGAAATCGCATCCGCTTTAAAGCAAACAAAACATGCTTTTAATATATACAAGAAGTATAACACACCTAATAACTTAAACAATTTTAGATCTTTAAGGGCCAGATCTAGATTTTTAATAAAGAAAGCAAAAAAAGAGAGCTGGACCAATTACGTGTCGTCAATTGACTCATCTACGCCCATAAGGGATATATGGCAAAAAATAAGGAAAATAAAAGGTTCAAAAACATTTAACCATATTGACACAATAACTACAAACGATCTAACAACTTCAGACAAACATGAAATCTCAGAAATTTTAGTAGAACACTATCAGTTGTATTCAAGCAATCAACAGTACCACCCAAATTTCTTAGAACATAAAGAAAGAACAGAAACATCAAAAATTAACATAGAAGATACTGCTAGTCCACTAAACACCTCCATAACACTTGATGAGTTAAATGAAAGTCTTAATAACCTCAAAAATACCTCACCTGGACCTGATGACATACCACCAATTTTCATCGAAAAACTACCTATTAGCGCGAAGGTTACTTTAGTAGAAATCTTCAACAAAATTTATTCGACCCATAAATTTCCATCTCTCTGGCGCGAAGCAATTATAATACCATTTTTAAAAGACAATAAACCAAAAAACTTATCTTCTTCGTATCGACCAATATCTCTTACCTGTAGCATCTGCAAAATAATGGAAAAGATTCTAAGCAAAAGATTAAAATGGTACTTAGAAAAGAAAAATCTCCTTACATCCATCCAAAGTGGGTACCGATCAGAACGGTCTACAATAGATAATATTATAGCAGTAGAATCTGAAATACACGAAGCTTTTATACATAAACAAAAGTTAATAGCAATTTTCTTTGACATCACAAAAGCATTTGACACCTAAAAACAATGAAAGGTTGGAAAATAGATGGCAAATTCTTAGCCTTCACCAAAAACTTCCTGGAGAACAGAAGTATAAAAGTTAAAACAAACGGAGTCATGTCAACTAAGAAATTACTGGAAAATGGTATCCCTCAAGGATCTGTATTAAGCCCCCTGCTGTTTTTAATAGCAATCAACAACGTATCTAACCATTTTGTGCTTCCAGTAAAAGCAAACCTTTACGCCGATGATCTTGTAATCTATATGAGAAGTAAAAACCTAAAATCAGCTGCATCAATATTACAAAACACACTAAATAAATTAGAAGGGTGGTCGTTGGATATAGGCTTGAGATTTTCAACCGAAAAAACTAAAGTAATAATATTTGACAAAAGGAAAACACAACACCACTTAAATTTAAAACTAAACGGAAATACTCTTATAACAATCAACGAAATCAAATTTTTGGGAATGACATTCGACTCTCAACTCAAATGGACATTGCACATAAATGAACTAATTAAATCATGCCAACAGAGAATAAATCTTCTAAAAGTTCTTTCCAATCACAAATGGGGCGCAGACACAACTATTCTTCTACGATTATACCAAGCTCTAATTAGAAGCAAACTAGATTACGGATGTATATGCTACGAAACTGCTCCTAAAAGTCAATTGAACAAACTGGACATCATCCAATCCACAGCATTACGTATAGTTTTAGGAGCTTTCAGAACCACGCCAATTAGCAGCCTTCAAGTCCTAGCAGGAGAACCGCCATTAGCTCTCAGAAGACAATATTTTTCGATGTGTTGTGCTACTAAATATCTCAGTGCAAATGAAAACCCGTTTATAACTAGCCTAATAAGAAGCAACCCTCCAAATCTCTACTCAAATCATTGCCCTAGAAACTTACCTTTCAATGAACGAATAAATCGATTTGAATTCAATATACATCAATTGAGAGCCACTTCTACAAATAGATGCCAGTATCCTCCCTGGAAAGTCCAAATACCAAAAGTAGATTTTACCTTACTTACCTATCCCAAACAATCACACAACCCTTCTGAAATAAAACAACAATTCCAGTCTACCATCTCCAGATATCCTGATTTCAAACTAATTTTTACTGATGCCTCTAAAAGCAGTAATGGTGTAGCTGCTGCAGCTATTTTTGAAGACAACATCTCTGTCACCCGTCTAGCCAAGGAGTGTAGCATATACACTGGAGAACTACAAGCAATCTTCAACGCACTCAACCAATGTACCAGCAATGATATAAACTTTCTTATCATATCAGATTCTTTGAGTGCCTTAAATGGTGTAAAGCAGATGTATCCAACTCATGCCAATTTAGCACTCATAAAAGACATGCTATACATTGCCCAAACACGTGGTAAAAACATAAAATTTTTATGGGTACCATCCCATGTTGGAATAAAGGGTAATGAAGCAGCTGATAAAGCAGCAAGAGAAACTATCAATAACACGACAATTCCTATGATGCAAAACTTACCGATCTCAGACCAAAAAACATTAATAAAAACTTATATTAACAAAACCTGGCAAGTAAAATGGAACCAAACACAAGCAAAATTAAAAACTATCAAACCAGATGTTACGTCTGCTTTACTACCGCTTCCAGCTCAAAGACATAACCAAGTAATTATTAACAGACTGCGGCTAGGCCATACAAAATTCACACATGGATACATCATCTCCAAGGACCCTCAGCCGATTTGCCACACCTGTCAAATACCATTGTCAGTACAACATATTATGATAGACTGTCCAGTGTACTCAACAGCAAGATCGACAGCAAAAATAAACCACAATTTAAAAGAAACCCTAGAAGAAGACATCAATAACACAATAAATTTTATCAAAAATTGTAAACTCTATAACAAACTGTAACATAACATGAAATGTTTATTTTCCCAAACTGCTATGTAAATTTTAACAACATATTAATGTAACTTTTCTAAAATAAAGATATACCACACCGCTAATAACCCTAGGGGTTGATGCGGTAAAAAAAAAAAAAATCTTATAGCAAAATAATTTCTTAAATATTTACAAAAAGTTTACTTTGAGTCATACTAATATTCTTTTATTTTAAATATTTAGTAATTTTGCCGTTCTGTGGCCAAGCAAATATTGTTTCTCCGTCGCTCTTTGACTACGACTAATGTAGTAATAAATATATATTTCTGTATGTGGATCATCGAGCAAAAAGACAAAACAGGGAATGTAAAGGTAGTGGGGGGAAACATATTGTTAGACAGGAAGTGCGATCTTTAGAGGCCACATTAAACAAGGAAAGAGAGTCTCTCTCCTTGTTTGACATCAAATTTAGTTGGGTTATGTTATTGTTTTTCCCATATGTCACATGAAATCTTATCTATATTGAAGTTTTTTAAAAATTGTGTCGCATTTCAGACTCTTATCATTAATAATTAATTAAAACTTTCTCGTCTAAGACACCTTCTGAAAAATATTATATAGCTACAGTTGATAAGTGTCGGAAAATTTAAATTTGGCGCATTCGCATTTCCGGATATATCTGCCATCAGAGGCCACTTTTTTGGTCTCCTTTTCATAAGCATTAGATTCCCTCTTTTGTCTTATTGCTCGATGATGTGGATACACTTTACCCAATTGAGTTAATTCGTTGTACAGAAAAATAAATTTTAAGATATGTCAAATCAATTTTCTTTAAAATGTCTAACCAGTCTCTTAGCATTGTTTGAACAGAAGACAAATTAATAATTGTATGTGGTTGTACTAATGTTTTGCCGAAATCACGTATAGTTCAGTCTGGTTAAAAAAAGGTCGAAAATATTTTCGCAGATATCTGAAGCTTTTAAGATATAGGTGTGTGATACTAGATGACGCATAGATAAAAAAGTACTCGTATTTTTACCTTGCGTTTTTTTAAACAATAAAATATGGTAACAATTTGATTTTTTGTTTTTCCCTTAAATTTTATATAAACAATATTTATATCATTTTTTTATATCCGTTAAAAAAAGACCTCAAAACCATAAAATCTAGTCTTGCACAGTCAACAGAATATTCCAACCCATTTACGCATGAAGAAATATCGCAAGCCCTAAATGAAATGAAAACAGGAAAAGCGCCGGGTTTCTCAAACATAGCGGCAGATTCACTAGGCAATGGCTTGCAGAATTCTTTTCTGACATCCTTCAAACGGGAAACGTCCCCCACCAACTCAAAAATGCAAAAATCGTCGCCATTTTAAAACCAGGGAAAAGTAATAATTCACCGAAAAACTACCGTACCATCGCACTCTTAAGTATGGTGTACAAATTGTTCGAAAGACTGTTGTATAATAGAATCAGAAAAACCATATTCCAACACTTACCAGTGGAACAGGCAGGATTTCGGCCAAACCGCAGCTGCACAGACCAGGTACTCGCCCTGACCAATTATGTGGAATCAAACTTTCAAAAGCAATAAAAAACAACCGCTGTCTTCATCGATCTATCTGCTGCTTATGACACTGTGTGGCGACAAGGGGCAATATATAAATTAATGCGAATAATCCCATGCAGAAAGACCACTGAGGTTATTAACGCCATGCTATCCAACAGATGCTTTAAAGTTATATTGGGAGACAAGACTAGTACCCAAAGAAAACTGAATAATGGACTTCCACAAGGATCCGTGCTGGCCCCTTGCTTTTCAGCCTCTATATAGCAGACATGCCAGAAACCACATCAAAAAAGTTTGGATACGCAGACGACTGGACGCTTGCCGCAAGTCATAAAGAATTCGAGGTCACTGAACGCATTCTAACAAACGATTTAAATGCCCTAGGGAATTATTTCCGAAAATGGAGATTGCAACCCAATCCAACTAAGACAGAAGTGTCCTGCTTCCATTTATATAACAAGATGGCCAACTATCAACCTCAAATCAATTTTGGGGATAGACTCCTTAAATATAATAAACGCCCAAAATACTTAGGTGTTACACTTGACAGAACGCTGAACTTTAAAGAGCATCTTACTAAGACTGCTGCAAAACTCCGAACTCGTAACAACATCCTCCAAAAGCTCTGCGGCACTACATGGGGCTCCTCAGCACCCACACTTAGATCGACAGCATTAGGACTGGTATACCCCATAGCGGAATACTGTGCACCAGTATGGATAAACAGTTCACATACTCACCGTGTTGATGTCCAACTCAACCAAGCCATGCGAACTATATCGGGTACAATCAAGGCCACGCCCACTTACTAGTTACCAGCTTTGAGTCATATAGCTCCACCACCCATCCGCCGGGAACATGCCCTTGTCAGAGAATTTACAAAAATCAATACTGATCCTGAGCTCCGCTCCCATGTCGGAACTTCCGCCAGAGACATAAATAGGCTCCGTTCAAGACACCCGCCTCTAAAAACAGCAAAAGGCTAGTAGATCAAAACTTTAATGTAACTGAACGGTGGAGAGAACAATGGGAGAATAACGCTGCATCAGCTAACTGGAACATGCCATGTATTACAAGCAAACCTGAGGGCTTCAACAAACCGAGGCGAATTTGGACCACACTCAATAGAATAAGGACGAACTGTGGCAGATGTTCCGACTCACTTTTAGATGGGAAAAAATACAATCACCAAATTGCGACTGCGGCGCCGAAAGGCAAACAGTAAAACACATGGTAGAGGAATGCCCGATTAGATCCTATAATGGCAACCCTTCAGATTTCCTGGCTGCTACAAAAAAATCAATCGAGTATATTTATAATCTAGATGTTTGTTTGTAGAATAATATTTTTATATTTACTGTTGTTTGTAATTTATATCATTTATATATATATATATTTATATGAACCTGTGATGTAGCCATACGCTAAATAAATAAAATAATTTTTTTATATCAAAAATATCTTTATTTTCCCGTTTTTTAAATTAAAATTGATAAATAATTTACGAAGATATTTGCCAAACAGCAGTTTATTTTCACTAATTTATGAGTTTTATTAATTTTTTTATTAACAAAATAAAATGTTATTAATACATTTGAACATCGAGGAATAACAGTCTTTTAAATTTGGGCGAAATATGTCAGTGAAATAGTTTAAAAGTTATTTAATTTATTGATCCCTGAGGCTAGATATTTAAACTATTGAACTTGTTCTATTAATGATGCTAGACACATTAAGCAAATTTAAATGCATATTTCGTTTTCATTGAAATGATTTACTAAATAAACCCTTGATAAAAGGGTATGTTTTTACTTATAAACACTTATAATTACTTCTATATTTTTCAAGCTACAGACTTGTACGTATAACCATTGGATAGCGGAAAAAATTTACATTAAAAAAATCTATGACTAATAGGAACGAAGTTAAGAACTATTTTGACGAAATTTTGGAATGTGGCAGCTGCTTCTCATCCCTCCTTTCTTTTACGCATACTAAGATATATTACCGATTTTCTATTATATAGATAACCTTTCTCCTATTCACATTAATACATATAAAATTTAGGGACACGCGGACGGTATACTCTGTGAACATTAGAGATATTTAGATCTAAAAACATAAATATATGTGTTTACCGTCCTCGTACTGTACATATACCTATACACATATATAAACATATCGATCGTCAAAGTAGGAAATAATTATAATTAATATAAGGAATATGTAAAACATTGTAAAATCAAAAAATATATGTTGGTTTTCCGAAATTTTACGAGATTTCCGGGGGCGGTGAATTTCAAATAGACTCAATTTTTTTTCCGAGTTTTCCCATATTTCCCGGTCAGTGAAAACTATGCTATGTAGTTATTCATATTTCAACGAGCTACCCCAGATTTAAAAAAAGAGGCTTCTAGCTGCAATTGAAGGCGAGATAATGTAAATTTTTCCTACGTGTTTCAATTTGCAGTTTCGATTTCGAAAAAAAAATGAAGCTGAAACAGTTATCCCCGTCACTTTTCTATATTGATTTTTCGAAAGTACCTTTTGTGCTAATTTAACTTCTTAATATTTATAAACAATGGAGATATGATTTTTTTTAAATAGAAACTTCGTTCCTATAGGTCATAAAAGGTTTTTTTTTAATGTGAGTTTTTTCACCAGCTATACAATGGTTGTACATACAAGTATGTAGCTTGAAAAAGTGATTACAATTGTTTATAAGTAAAAAACATAACTCTTTTTCAAACGTTTATTTTGTAAATAATTTCGATGAAAACGCAATATGCATTTACCTTTTAAAATAGTTTAAGTCTTAAAGAATCCTATAAAATTAAATTTGCTAAATGTGTCTAGCATCATTAATAGAGCAAGTTCAATAGTTTAAATATTTAGCCTTAGGGAAAAATAAATTAAATAACTTTTAAATTATTGGCCGATCGGGAGGGAAATTTGGTACAAATTTAAGATAATTAAGATAAGAAATTAAGATTATTCCTCGATGTTCAAATGTATTAATAACATTTTATTTTCTTAAAAAAAATTAATCAAATTTATGAATTGGTGCAAAAAACTGCTTTTTTGCATATATCTCCGTAAATTATTTATCAATTTTAATTTAAAAAACAGGAAAATAAGGATAATTTTGATATAAAAAAATGATATAAATATTGTTCATGTAAAATATAAGGGAAAAAACTTATAGACAAAAAATCAAATTATGACCATAAATTATTGTTTAAAAAAAAGCAAGGTAAAAATACGAGTACATTTTCATCTGTTCGTCATCTAGTAATCTTCAAATATGTCTTAAAAGCTTCAGATAATTGCGAAAAATTTTCCCGTAAAATTGATGATTTTTGAATAACCAGACTGGGCTAGTAGATATAAACATTTAACTTATACATTATTAATACTACAGTTTAACTGAGTAGACCAGTCAAGTTTTTGTATTACATATAATTTTTGGGTAAAGTTAAATTAAAAACAAACCTTATCACTTATGAACGAATATCTAATCACACTATTTATTTGTTGCAGAGTCTAGTGGTTCTAAGATGTCCTCTCAAGTTAATTATATGATTTTACTATTGTTTATTTATATTTTTTTGTAAACATACTTATATTTAAATGAATAAGTGCAAACTGTAAACATATTTAATTGTTATATGGCTCTGACGCTAATATGGCATGTTGCCTTATTAGTCAGAAGTCAGAATGGATTATCTGTTCCTTATTATACAAATTCGTATTACACACACATTTTTTTATTAAAAAGTGTTTAAAGTTTAATAGGTTTAATAATAAATAAAATATGCTGATCACTTATTATGAATCTATCCTTCTTTTTTTTTTCAGTACGTCAGATTCCAGGAAGTGTTTAAAATTTATCATAGAAACTGAAAAAAAATAATGAGAATTTATTTATTAAAACTATATTTAATAGAAAATTAGACGGCAAAATCAAGTTGATCTTAAAAAAACAATGCAGTCTAATCTACGTTAGACAATCGATGATTTTGTTGAATAAAATCGTTTCATTTTTTCGTGTTTTATTGTTTTGGATTTTTGTGGGGTAGTCTCTCTTCAAAGTCCAGCAGTAATCAGCCCTTATTCGAATATCCCTTGGTAAGGCCTCTTAATTTCATTTATGGCTTGGCGGAATCTTTCTCCCTTTTCCCTGCTGAAAACTCCAAAACTCCAAGGTTTTCGGTAAAATATTCAACGTCGGAATCCAAAAATGAAGTTGACGCTCATATTGCATGCTAGTTTTTTATTCAGAAAATAATTTTCAATACAACCAGAAGACAACGCAGAAGTCAGAATAGCGACATATTAGCAACAAGGAAAAATGTATTGAATAGATGAGTGGAGTACGTAAACCAGGCACTTAATATAGAGAAAGAAAAAGAAAACTTGGACGATACAAAAGATAAGGTAGGAGGAACAGACGAGAAGCAAGAGGAACCACCAAGGATTGTTGAAGTTAACGGTGCAGTTAAAAAACTAGCTAGAAACAAATCACCCGGAATACATAATCTCCTAACTGAACTATATAAAAAAGGTGGCCATGATATCATAATGGAATTACAGCAGCTTATAAAACAAATATGGACACAGGAATCCCTCCCCAATGATTGGAATCTTGGGATATTTTGCACCACACACAAAAAAGGAGAACTCTTTAAATGCTCTCACCACAGAGAAATTACGCTTCGAGATGCAGCGTATTAATTATTTTCCACAGTATGTCACCGTATAGCACTATATGCAGAAAGAATAGTAGGCAAGTACCAGGCTGGTTTCAGAGGTGGTAAATTCACAATTCATTAGATTTAAACCCTAAAACAAATTTTGGAAACAATGCTGAAATATGGCATTGATCACATATTTATAGACTACAAATCAGCCTAAGACTCTGTAAATAGAAAAGAAATGTTTAAAGCAATGAAAGAGCTAGGAATACAAAATTAGGGGAAATATAACAAAGCTAATTCTTGAGAAAGTTAAATGTAGAGTACGATTTCAAGGGGAACTGTCTGAACCTTTTAAAACAAATAACGGGCTGCGCGATGGAGACCCTCTCTCTTATATACTGTTCAATCTGGCTACGGAAAAAAGTAATACTTATGTCACAAATCACAACAACTGGTTTAATATATAAAAAATCAGTGTAAATCTAGGCCTATGCTGATAATATTAATGTTGTTGGCAGAACAAAAAACGCTGTACAAGAGGCGTATGAAGCATTAAAAGAATCAGCTACAAACATGGGTTTAATAATAAACATCAACAAAACGAAAATTCCTACGACCACTTGTGATTTAAAACGACGACGAAACCGCAGATATTGCACGGGACAAACATATGCTATTTTGGGCTCAATATCCTCCTTAAATCCGCAATAATATCAAGAAATACAAAAATAAAACTCTACAAAACAATAACAGTCCTAACATATGGAGTCTGGATGTTTCGAAAGAAAAGTACTAAGGCGACGCTATGGAGCAGTGAATGACAATGGAGTGTAGAAGAGACGATACAACTTCGAATTTAATAGAATCTACAAGGAATCTGATATCGTAACACATATTAAGATAGGATAGTCTTAGGTGGATAGGGCATGTAACGCGGATAGAACAGAATAATTCAGCTAGAAAAACGCTCCTTAAAAGAACCCGTTGGTCAAAGAAGAAGAGGAAGTCCCAGAACAAGATTTCTTGATAACGTCAATGAAGACATGACAAATATGGGAATACGTGCTTCGCGAAGAAAGGCGATGAATAGGAACGACTGGAGAGAAATTCTCGAGGAGGCTAGGATCCACGCAGGGTTGTAAAGCCAGAATAATAATGATATTTGCTATAATTTCTTTGTAGTTTGGAGATTTGTTGTTTCCAAAGACGCCGTATATGACGTTTACAAAAGAACTACATGCTTCAGATTCATTATGGGGCGTTGTATTCTGAAACAATCTGTCCGATTTTAAGGTTCGGACTACCTTCTTGAGTTTTAGCTTCAGAAAGTGTACATGTATTTAAAGCAGCCATTTTGTTTATTTGAAGCTTTGACAAACTGCTTCATCGATCCTAACTTTATGTGAAGTAAAGGCAAAATAAATAATTTTGGGTTAACTAATACATCACGCTGCACATTTTTTTTGTCCCAGTACAAGTATTTCTCTGAGTCGCCATTCTTTGTTAACGTAATGTAAATTTTGTGCTTGACTGTCCCACTCTCATAAAACATGGATACTTTGTGAATCCAGACTGTTGACCCAAAAGAATGGATATTATTTCAATGTGTCCAACAAACAAAAGGTACCGACACATAAATATTACCAGTGTACAACAAGACACCCTTATTACTTCTCTTAAAAGAATCAATAAATAGCCTCTATTATAGGACATCGTAATTGTTAGCTACCAGTTTTATGACTAATTCAACAATGTTAGTACAATACACCAGTGGACCCTCTTAAGAGAAATGTTCCACGAACTCTTTTTTACAATATCTATATCATGATAATTTTATCTTTTAGTCGTAATCATGAGATTTGTACAGTTTCTTTCGATAGACCAAAGTCTCTCACTAAGTCATTAACTTAAAGTTGGATGGTGTAAACAAAAATTTGAAAAATGGAAATTTCCGGGCCATGAGTTACAGGTAATGTAGTAGACCAGGGCTTTCCAAACTGATTCGTACTGTGACGCCCTTGGGACTTTGTTATTTTTTTACGACGCCCTCTCAACCTAAGCCCAATAATACTTACCAATTTTAGTAATGGCCTAGTAACATGTTATAGTTTTAACAGAAACACTATTTGAGCATTTATATTTTTTATTAGAAATTAAGAATGAAATCAAAACATAGGCACAAAAATGAAAAGGGATATATATTAATGTAACTGGCTGTTTAATGTGAGGGACGTGCTTGCTTTTTTGAGCACAGCTTACTAAACTAGGGTTCCAGTTTGAAAATTGAAAAAAAGTTTATGTTTGACCTGTACTTGTTTTTAATTACTGCAACTGCAGAAAAGTTCATTTCGCATAAGTACAAAGTTGCAAATGGTAATAAAACCTTTAATGCGGCAGTGCTGATGGCATGATCTTCATGAGAAAGTGAGCTCCAAAATTCAAACAGTTTTGCCTTGTCATATTAAAGCTTTAGGATGGAATAACATGCGTGTTCGCTTAGTGATAACATGCGTTGTGTAAACATATTTTTTAAGAAGGATCAAGGATTCATATCGATTTTTCTTGTAGAATACCTTGTAAAGCAGGGAAACCTTCAATTTCTTGATCTTCTAATTTTCTCTTCCAAGAGAGCAACTTCTGAAAGCCAGTAATTTTTTCTGCTAATTGGAGGATATGAGTATTGTTTCCCTGCAAAGACTTATTAAGATAATTTAATTTGTTAAAGATGTCACAGAATGCTGATTTTATTATAAACTCTGAATTAATATAGTTTAGCGCATCACCATGTGATTCCGTATGTAGATACGTGTAAAATTAATTTCTTAATTCGTATACACCTACGACTACTTTATCTTTGGACAGCCTACGGGAGTTGCAATAATAAATTAAAGAGGTTTGCTCGGCCGTCATTTCTTCACAAAGTTTATGGGAAAGTATTGATTTCCTGGGTCGTGTTTTAATCTAGTTCACCAATTTAATAATCCTATCCATCACAACACTTAATTCAGGAGTAACGTTCTTTCCTGCTAAGGCCTCTCTGTGTATGACACAATGTGTCCATTTAACACTTAAAGCCTGGTTTTGATGAGAGTTTGTAGTCCTCCATACTTTCCAGACATCGCTCAAGCACCATCCGTACACACGCCTACACATTTATCCCAGTTAATATTATTTTTAGTCATACATGAGTTTAAAAGTTCAAATAAATCAGTAGGTTTACAATTTTTATATATTTTTTTACAAAATGACAAATCCCCACATATATTTGTTTCTTGTTTGCATCGTACATAACATATCAATTGAGCATTTTCATTACTATCAGTCGACTCGTCCAGTTGAATGGTAAATAAACCTGAAAGTTTCCACACAATTTTCTCATTAATATTTTCTGCCATGTCGTGAATACGGCGACTAACCGTATTGTTTGAAAGAGGTATATTTCTTTAGCTGCCGATTCTTCAATTATCACTGTTACCATATCAACCGCTGCAGGTAAGATCAGTTCCTCAGGGATCGTATATGATTTTTTACATTTGGCAACGCGGTAAGCGAGGCGAGCAATGCTTTAGTAGAAATTGATGCTCTTTAACCAAAGCCGTGGTCTTATGTTTTAGCTCTCGCAATTTTCTTACAAAAAAGTCTCTTAGCTTACCTTGTAAATGACTGTGAATGAATTCCAAATGCCGTTTTAGTTTATTAGGAAGCATACCTTCAGCCGCCAACACTTTGTGATAAAAAACACATTGTGGAAGTTCTACATTCCCTTTAGTAACGCAGGAAAATCCAAATATTGGTCGTTATATTTCCTACATTTCTTCTTTTTACTTAAATTAATCCATTGTTGATAGCAAAAAACTCCGCGTGCGTAATAAAACAAAGCAAAAGCTTGACTAAATGACATAATAGGCGTGACAGTAAAAAACACGGAGGTGGGGAGCTGACCGGCAAAACAGGATGCGCCCTGCGTTCTCTAGACTCCAGTGTTGCCAACGTCCAGATAATTATCCGTACCATAGGATAATTTTTGGATAGAACAATTTTTTTAATAATTTTGGATAATTCATCGGTCTATCGACTTAATGTTATATTTTTTATTTGATTTATTTATTTGTACATATATTTTGAACTCATTTAAAGTTAAATAAATATATTGAAATGATTTCAATATGTTAAAATATATACAACTTTAATGGATTTTTATATGAGTTTGTTGTTTATGAATTTCATGAAGCCATCACAATGTGGGTTCGACTCTGAAATAAAAGAGAGAAAAAAATTAGTAAATTGTTAAATAAATTAATTTTGACTTACCTGGTATAGTGTTAATAATTTCTGAATAGTATAGTTGCCTAGTGTATAGGTGAATCGTCTAAACCTTAAAAAGAACAAAAAAAGAAGAATTTTAAAAAAATATTTAAACATAGAAATTTTAATAAACGTCAGAAAATAAACTGCTTGGCAGTTTATTTGCCAGTCTGTGGGAGCTAAATTAATAGGGGTTTTGTTAAATAAGAAATTACAATGATGTGGAGATGAAAAGAATAAATTAGTATTGTAATAGAATAAGTTTTATATCTAAACATTTTTTTTTTGTAAATTCCCAAATTATATGTGATTAAAGTGATTATGAGAAAGTAATGTGGCTTGACAAATATGTCAAACAGGACAGTTTTATTGTTTAAAATATTTAAATAGAAGACAGAAAAAAGAAGAACGTTGGTTGCTGTTAGCAACGGATAATAAGAGGAATTGGTTTTTGGAGAGGACGCCGACGAGGTTTTTTTGGACGAAGGAGAGCCCTGAAAACTGTGAAATAGCTCGGGAGTGTTTTTTAACTCGTCTAATTAGAATTTAGTTTTTCCACAGTTTCCACAGCAGAGATATCCAGAAATTTGTTCCAGAGAGTAAGAGAAACAATTTCACTTATAAATTATATTGGAGTATAGAAATGTCATTTAAATTGAGGAAATTAAAATTCATGAATTAACATAATTGCTATAGGCCTTAAAAATTGAAATTATTAATGATCATTAAATTAAAAATAGAATAGTACGTACCTTAACTTCCGAAGAGAGGATTGATATTCCAGTTTCACCGATTATTTTTGAGTAGTTAGTTTCCTTTAAAGAAATCAGAACTGTTTTAAAGTGAGGTTGGACAATAATTTTGGGGATCATTTGAAATTTTGATTATATTTGAGTATCAGCGGAATAAAGTGTTCATTTTCTTTTTCTTTATAGTTAATTTAAACACTTTATAAAGTTGCAATATTTATTTAGTTTTTAGGTACTTGTAGAGAGTCTCCACATTTTGTAATACATTTTTATTGTCACGTCACTAAACCACGTTAAGACTTAAACGATTCCTATTTTTGTAAATTTTTAAAGGCAACCAAAGTTGCAGACGAATTTTATTGTTTATATTAAATTTGTTCAATATTAATAAATAACGTGCTTCATTTGGGTTAATTTATCAAAGGTCTAAAGTAAATTTTGGTTTAATTTTTTTTTGAACTCTACCAGGAGACTACAGAGTCGACGTCACACAGTGACAGATTGCTTAGAACATATAATTGAGCTAGCTGAGGTATATTAAATTAAACAACGAACCACATATTATAAAAATTACATTTATTATAAATAAAAAATAAAATTAATAAAATACAACTTTATCAATTGACGCTAACAACGTGGGGCCTCTGGGAAAACAGAAATAAGGATGTTTTTTAAGCAGATTTATTAATATTACACAGATTAGAGTAGAAATAAATTGGTGTGATTAGAGTTGCAGAGATTCTGGGGCAGTTAAAGTTAAATTTGAGAATAAATAGATATTAGGATAAAATGGCAGACCCAATGACTTTAAGAAATGGAAAAGAAGTAGTACCGAAAGAGAGTAAAGGAGAACAGGTGTTAGAACAGGAACAGGGTATACAGGTAGATGAAGAAAGCAGAAGAGGATCAGGAGAAGTTGTAGTATATTTAGAGCAAGGCATACAAGAAGCAGGACAAGGTGATAGAGAGGGAAGTCTAACAGATAGTTTGAGAGAGGAGTTGGATGAGACAGTGAGAGATAGACGTGATGAAAGTGAGGATGAGAGTAGAGTGCAGGAGGAGAGACGCAGGGAAGGAGATGTTGGAGAGTCAGGGATGACACAGATGGATATGAGGCAAATAATGCGGATGCTACAACAGATGGATCATAATATTAGGGGGGATATGCACAAAATGGATAGTAATATTAACAATATTAGGGGGGATATGAACAAAATGGAAAATAATATTAAAGGAGAACTTAGGGAAGAGTTAATTAAAATGAGGGAAGAAATCAAAGAACAAGTGAAGATAGTCAGGGAAGAGATGCTACACATTACCCAAGGTTTAGAAGAGAAAGTAGAACAGGTCAGAGGAGAAAGTGAGAATTTTAAGAGGAATGTACAGGAGGAGATATCCAGAGAAAAGGTCATAATTAGAGCAGAAATAGGACAGGAAATTGGGAGCAGATTTGTAGAGTTGGGAACATCCATTCAAGAGAATTTACCAAGGGAAATAAACAAAGAAGTTAACAAGCAGAATAAAGAGATTGTTAGGGAGGTAGAAAATGTTAAAAGGCAAACTCAGGATCATGAGGAAAAACTTACCAATATCAAAAACAATATAAAGATGGGATTGCAGAATTTGGAACTGGAAATGGGTATGCATGCAAATCAGGCGGAAAAGGGAGATAGAGTATTACAGGGACAAGTTGAGGAATTGAGAGAGAAATTTAAAAATGCAAGTGAGGAGATTCAGCGTTTAGAATCAAATCTAGGACAAACAAGGGGAGTGAGTACTGTGATGCCGAGTTATAATGATGGGGGAATTAAGTTAGACGGAAACCTGAGTCACTTACATCCTAGAATATTTGTAGATATCATCAAAAATAAGGTAAAGAATGTAAGGGATCCGATAGAAATGAAATTGAATATTCGAAACATGTTAGTGGGCATGCCATTATTATGGTTTTGCAATAATGAAAATTCCATAAATAATGTGCAGGAATTTGAGGCCAAGTTTATTAACTATTTTTAGGGAGAAAACCAACAGGCTAGTTTCAGGGAGCGGTTGTATTTTGGGAAATTCAATTATGAAAAAAGTACCAACTACAATCTGTACGCAATGCAGTTATTCCAGACAGCACAATACTTAGAACCGGCTATGCGAGAAGAGGAGATTGTCCTATACATCGCCAGGCAATATAACCATAACATGGCGGAAACAATAGCTCTCCACAATATAAAGACGATGGAAAGTTTGACAGGATATCTTCAGAGGATTGAGAGGAGTATAGGGACGCAAAATCGAAATGGACAAGAGCAAGGGACATATAGGAATAACACAGCAAATAGACAGGGATATGTGAATCGAGGGAATAATTATAGGGAAAGAGAATTTGAGAGACAAAATAGAAGCAGGGATTTTACAAATAGGGGAGAGAATATGAACAATGTCAGGAGAGATATCGGAAGATATAACTGGGAACGTAGACAAGGGAATACAAACAATGATAGAGGGAATAACTGGAGACAAGGAAATGACAGAGGCAATAATTGGAGACAGAACCAGGGAAATTATCCGCAGGAGACGAGAAATAGGGAAGTTTACAGAGAAGGGAATCCAAGATATAATAGAGGGGAAAATGAGGAGAGAAGACAGGTGAATGTAGTTAGAACAGAGGAGAATAGGGGGGAAGCAAGTGTTGATGCAGAAGGGAGAAATTTTGCTTAGACCGCTCCTATGTGCATAATATTGTCTACTTATCAAAGTATGAACATCCAAGGGAGTTTATTAGAGATACTGGGGAATTAAATAAAAATAATAACACTAATACTTTAAAGTTTATTGAAGGGTACATACAAGATTCAGTATACAAGTTATTATTAGATACAGGTTCAGAAGTAACTCTAATCAACAAAAACATTGTAAATAATTTAAATAATGCAATATTATGACACGAATTTGGTATTATAAGATATAAGTTTTGTAAATAGAAGGATAATTAATAAATAAGCATATCTTGAGATAAATTTGATAATTAAATAATTTATTAGGAACAGATGTACAGAATAATGATGAATTTATATAAACAAAAAAGGTTGATTTATTTTCAAGTAGATTTATAGGAGTTACAAGTATAAATAAATAAGCAAAGTACTATGGACAAATCGATATTTTGTAGAAATTGGGAAATAGGGAATATTATAATGATAAATAGTATATGCGGAAATAAGATGAAAAATAGAATTATATGAAATATTGAAATATGAAATATAGAGAGTTATATGTAGAGATGATGAAATGAATATTATATGGGGATATAAAAAGAATAAATAATAATGCGGCAATGAATCTTCTTCTTAACATGTCATACACCAAAGTGCGTAGGCGACTATCTCATTACTAGAATTCTGTTCTTGGCGGCGTGACACAGCTCACCTGTATTGTGTATTCCTGTCCATTCTTTAATATTCCTTAACCAGGACAATTGTTTGCGGCCGGCTCCTCTCCTACCTTCGATCTTCCCTTGTAGGATTAACTGTGGTATTTCATATTTTGCTCCTCTCAATATGTGCCCAAGGTAACCAATCTTGCGTTTTTTAATTAATTCAAAGAGTTCTCTTTCCACGCCGGCTCTGTTAAGGACGTCATCGTTTCGAACTCTATCCACCCAAGATATGCGCATCATTCTTCTCAATGACCACATTTCAAATGCTTCAAGTTTGTTGATAGATGTTTTTTTTAAGTCCACGTTTCCATGCCATAAAGCAAGATGGACCATATGTAGCACTTGACCATTCTGTAGCGTATTTCGAAGTTTAGGTGTTGATTACATAGGAGCGGTCTGAATTTCACAAAAGCTTGTCTTACCATTTGTGTTCGGGTTTTTATCTCGTGTTGTGGATCCGATTGGTCATTGATTGTGGTGCCAAGGTATTTAAAAGTTTTCACGCGATTTATACGATTGTCACCTATGCATAATATCGGGTTTTCTGGAGAGTTTCCGGCAATGAATAAAGATACTGAAATAGTATATGCGGAAATAAATAAATAAATAAAAATATAAAATAAAGAGGGGAACAATTATAAGAATTTCTACGAAAATAGTACAAGAAATAAATAGTACAGGAAAAGAAGTAAAGAAATTGGGAAAGTACTTGGAAATTTGATTCTAAAGTTGATATAATTAGTGAAAGATTTATAGATTTTGTTTGGAAAATTCTGTATTTGTCATAGAGTAAATTATAAAAAAAAATATTCAAGAGATATGCTTATTAATAAAAGTCAGTTTATTGTTATGTTAATATTAATAAAATATTTAAGTTTACCGGTAAGAATTTAGATTTAGTAAGTGCTGATAGTTAGCACTGAACAAAATCCAAATTGGGGGGAAGTTGAAATGATTTCAATATGTTAAAATATATACAACTTTAATGGATTTTTATATGAGTTTGTTGTTTATGAATTTTATGAAGCCATCACAATGTGGGTTCGACTTTGAAATACAAGAGAGAAAAAGATTAGTAAATTGTTAAATAAATTAATTTTGACTTACCTGGTATAGTGTTAATAATTTCTGAATAGTATAGTTGCCTAGTGTATAGGTGAATCGTCTAAACCTTAAAAAGAACAAAAAAAGAAGAATTTTAAAAAAATATTTAAACATAGAAATTTTAATAAACGTCAGAAAATAAACTGCTTGACAGTTTATTTGACAGTCTGTGGGAGCTAAATTAATAGGGGTTTTGTTAAATAAGAAATTACAATGATGTGGAGATGAAAAGAATAAATTAGTATTGTAATAGAATAAGTTTTATATCTAAACATTTTTTTTTGTAAATTCCCAAATTATATGTGATTAAAGTGATTATGAGAAAGTAATGTGGCTTGACAAATATGTCAAACAGGACAGTTTTATGGTTTAAAATATTTAAATAGAAGACAGAAAAAAAAAGAACGTTGGTTGCTGTTAGCAACGGATAATAAGAGGAATTGGTTTTTGGAGAGGACGCCGACGAGGTTTTTTTGGACGAAGGAGAACCCTGAAAACTGTGAAATAGCTCGGGAGTGTTTTTTAACTCGTCTAATAAAAATTTAGTTTTTCCACAGTTTCCACAGCAGAGATATCCAGAAATTTGTTCCAGAGAGTAAGAGAAACAATTTCACTTATAAATTATATTGGAGTATAGAAATGTCATTTAAATTGAGAAAATTAAAATTCATGAATTAACATAATTGCGATAGGCCTTAAAAATTGAAATTATTAATGATCATTAAATTAAAAATAGAATAGTACGTACCTTAACTTCCGAAGAGAGGATTGATATTCCAGTTTCACCGATTATTTTTGAGTAGTTAGTTTCCTTTAAAGAAATCAGAACTGTTTTAAAGTGAGGTTGGACAATAATTTTGGGGATCATTTGAAATTTTGACTATATTTGAGTATCAGCGGAATAAAGTGTTCATTTTCTTTTTCTTTATAGTTCATTTAAACACTTTATAAAGTTGCAATATTTATTTAGTTTTTAGGTACTTGTAGAGAGTCTCCACATTTTGTAATACATTTTTATTGTCACGTCACTAAACCACGTTAAGACTTAAACGATTCCTATTTTTGTAAATTTTCAAAGGCAACCGAAGTTGCAGACGAATTTTATTGTTTATATTAAATTTGTTCAATATTAATAAATACCGTGCTTCATTTGGGTTAATTTATCAAAGGTCTAAAGTAAATTTTGGTTTAATTTTTTTTTTAACTCTACCAGGAGACTACAGAGTCGACGTCACACAGTGACAGATTGCTTAGAACATATAATTGAGCTAGCTGAGGTATATTAAATTAAACAACGAACCACATATTATAAAAATTACATTTATTATAAATAAAAAATAAAATTAATAAAATACAACTTTATCAATATATTCTGTATTAAAAGTCCGCGCTGACACGCGACGTCCCTGGAACAACGTAGCGACGCCCCGGGGCGTCGCGACGCACAGTTTGGGATGCCCTGTATTAGACAGTAAACCAGAATACTAAGTTGTAAGTTTATTTTTCGAATGTCGTCAAATTGATAACATCGGCAATGTTGCCAGTGAAATAAAATAAACATAATATACCAAAATATTTTTTATCGGTTCATCATCTATTTTAAAGAAATAATTTAAATGCAATTTACGAAAAATAAATAAGGTACTGCTTTGCTCTAGTACAAAATATCTCACAAAGTTTATTTGATTTTTTAAAAAATCTTGACGTGATGGGCTCAAACCAAAATCGATTTAGAATGAAGGTACCCGTATTAACTAAGGACATCAAAAATTATGTCTGCCTATGTTGTTAATGAAGCACACTGAAGAAAATTAAATAATTAAATGTATTCAGAAATCTTTTGTGTTTCTTCTATCAATATTTTATGTATATGTACTTATATCATTATAATATTAAAAAAATGTCATCTGAATATCTTTTGTTAATGCTGTGTCAACCATTTATCTGTTTTACCATCATTGATTCCTTCCTATATTATTTTATCTGAATACCTGTTAAACAGAATAAAAGTAAGGTTGTCATCTGGCCGGTCTTCCTTCGACTTGGTTTATTTTTCTATCAAGTTAAACAAACGTCATATAATTAAAAGAAAACAGAAAAGAAAGCGTAACACAGTCTGCTATTTTGTGACTTGTTGCTGATTTATTAATTCCTATATACTTGGTAACTTGGTCGCAAAATTTCGGCGTATTTAGCTGAGATTTATACAGATGTGAACAATATGGTGCTGCTTCCTTAGTTTGTACTTTAGTTGATTTATACGTAAAGCGTGCACTGTTTTTACTTGTGTTTCAATATTTAAACGTAAATCGTAACATTAATATGAACATCGTTCATAATAATACATCGTTGATGAAAATGGACTGGGACTACAGAATAACAGGCCACAGGCTATTTAAATTCGTGAACAGAACATGAGTGTTATGAATACATGTTTCAAATAGCTACATATAAACTATATCTACAGATAAACATCGTTTTGACGACGATTAACGTCGAGAGTCCTCTACAAGAAATATTGGAGACATTGAACAAAATGGGTAAGCGCATTACTAGATTGGAATTAAGCACAAAACAAGCTATTCGTAAGAATTTTAATGTCAGTTAGATTAAGGATAATAAAATGGAATGTAAATGGACCACTGCAACATCAACAATAACTGAAGCAAATCTCTGTGTAAACTAAATGATAATTGAACGTGTCACAGTACAATTACTTGGGAACTATAATCAATGAGTCGTAGGACAATACCCAAGAGATTAAATACCACATTGGAAAAACAAAAAGTGCATTTATGATTATGAGCTCTATGTTCAAGAGCAATGGCCTCACTCTAGAAGCAAAAATTAGACTCCTTAAATGTTATATATATACACTGCTTCTGTACGAACTGGAAACGTAGACATTGAACTCGGAAATTTTAGTAAAACTTCAGTCTTTTGAGCTATGGTTATACAGAAGGATCCTGAAGATACCATGGACAAACAAAGTCACCAATGAAGAAGTACTACGGAGGATGAACACAATCGTGAAATTGGTCAACATCGTAAAGTGCCGTAAGCTGCAGTAATTGGGAAAAATTTTAAAAAATTAAGGCAGATATGAGCTACTTCAATGCATTTTGCAAAGTAAAATTAAAGGAAGAAGGTCCTCAGGACAAAGAAGAATATCCTGGTTTGTTAACCTAAGAGCATGGTATAGAAACAACTCAACAGACGTATTCCGTGTAGCAACCAACAAACGCATCAAATCTAGAATGATCGCCAACGTTTGGAACAAACAGGCACTCTAAGAAGAAGAACATGAACTTTCCTAGACAATAAGATTGACAATAGACAATTGACCTTTATCTAATTTCGGAAACACACTTTACAAATAAAACCTATATTAGTTCTGAAGGATATAAATTATACCATACTTTACATTCTAATAATACAACCAGAAATAATACTGCTTTCATAATAAAATAAACTATCAGAAATCATCAATATATAAGTCACAAAACAGAAATGTTTCAAGCTACTTCAGTTAGTGTAAAAATAAAATCTTTTGAGCTCATCGTTTCTGATGTCTACTTTCCACCAAAACATAACCTCAAGAAAGATCGTTATTGAGAACTGTTAAATAGACATATCTGAAGATTTATAGCTGGTGGTTATTTTAAATGCCAAACACCCTCATTGGAGTTCAATGCCAATCACAACCAAGGCAAGGTGCTGGCAGTTAAGCAATTAAAATACAAAAACAATTTCAATAGGCAAAATGACATGTTGGCCTACTGATTGATTTTTTTATAACTAGAAAACAATTTCTGTTAATTATATAAGGAAGCATGAGGCATGTACTCCGACCATTCTCCCATCTTTCTAACCTCTTCATCCATTATCAGTGAGTTATACTGTTATTCAATGTCAAATACCTTCTAAACTAACTAACAGACTAACAAATTGGAGGAGATTTTAGCTTCACTTAGAAAAAACCATAAATTGGAAAGTATCATTAAAAACTAAAGAAGTACTTGATACTTGATAAAGATTTGGAATCTCTTGTTAAATAATTTTAGCAAGCTGCGTGGAATAAATCACCTAAACTAATACATATAGTAAAAGGTAGTAATTACCCTAAAGAAATAAAAAAACTTATTGTGAAGACAAGAAAGCTAAGAAAGGTCTGGCAGTGCTTTAGAGCTCCATCTGATAAAGCCAATTTAGAGAAGGCTAATAAATTGGCGGATATTTTGAGGAAACATTTAGGCCAAATGAAGGTGTTTCTAAAAACCATATTGAGATGGCCGATTTAATATTTAATTTACATTAACGAAAAATGCAATATGTGTAAATGAGGATGTGTAATAGATAGATAGATAGAATTTAAAACATTAAAATCCAGAAAACGTATAATATAGACATATAATTAAAATAATATTAAATTTGGTTATGTTGCAGCTTGGGCATTCACAAATACCTCTCGTAATATTCACCTAATATATAAGGACACGTGGTCACTAGGTTCTCTTTGACTTGTTTTTAAAATCTGTAGTTGAATTAACGTATTTAGATTTTTGAGGAACTTGATTATACAGTAGTAAACTACAAACAGTAAATGACTTCCTACTTATTTTTAAATGTGGATAGAGTACTACAAACTGTCCCATATTTCTTTTGTTGTGTGAGTAAATATCACTGTTACATAAAAAGTTCTTTTATTTATATGAATTAGTATCAATAATTCCAAAATGCAAATTCCATACACTGTTAATATATTTAAATTTCGAAATAGGCTTTTACAAGACAAACCACACGAAACACCTGCAATACATCTGACAATATGCTTTTGTGCCTTCAAAACGTCCTTTATAGGTCCTAAAATAGCCACCCCAAACAGTTATATATATATATATATATATATATATATATATATATATATATATATATATATATATATATATATATATGTCTATATATAAAATAAGGATCACTCGAAGAGTGGCGGGTTTTTCGGTCAAAAATTGGAGAAAAAAGACAAAGATGATGGCTACTTCATCTATTTATTGAAAACGTTTCGCTATCCAATTTGATAGCATCATCAGTTTATCTAAAAAGAACAATATGAAAAACCTAACATCCAATGAAAAGCTATTAAGTATGTTACCTCAAACAGATATGTAGCAGTCAAAGATATTCACAATTATTGTAAAGAAGCTTACGACAATGGACATTGTATAATTATGTTGTATAAATAATAAATTGAACTAAATATAGTTGACAATTTTCATAAAATTAGCTCAGCAAAAAAACATGGTAGTTGTAAATGTATGTTAAAAAAATATAGGTAAAAACTTTATCATGTATAAAAAACAAAATTCGTGTAGAAAAGAACTAAAAAGTCCAAGAATGCACTTCCAACAGTAATTAAATAATTAAGATTTCATTTTAACTTTAGGTGGCATTATTCTAATGTTTAATTAAAAATTTTAGTAATTTAAAAGTAATAATGAAGTTACCACTAAGAGCTTGTCGAGTGCTGCCGGTGAAATGAAGGCAACAGGTGTTAAACGTCAACAACGTGTAAAGACAGATGCCAAGAGGTCAACCAGTGACAGAATAACAAGGCGTATTACTACCAACTCCAGTACAATAGAGCGTTTTATTTAAAAATATGACAAAATTTGGTCGACAAACTGTCTGTAAAAACCAAAAAACTGAAAGGAAAAGGTGGTTAAGAACTCCTTTTTTCTCTCCAGTAATCGGTTGAGATGAAATAAAGAACAAACAAGAAAAGTCAATCTAAAAAATCATTTACCTTGTGCTGATTGTGACTCGTGCTACATCGGTCAGACTGGGAGATCACTGAGAGGGCGTCTTACGATACACCGCAGTGATATCAACTTATCTAAGCATACTTGTGCCCTTGCACAGCATGCTATTAACACTAAACACAAAGTAAATATTTTTAGAAATGTGTCTTTAGAAACTGTGTTTTTAGAAACACAGTTTTTAGAAATGTGTCATATACTTAAACACCCTAATACTCTTAATAAGAGAACTGACATTAGTAACTTGAGCCAAATTTATCATGCTCTAATATTGCAGAATTAGGCGTACTATGTTATTTACTTCAAAAAATTGTCACCTAAGGTGTTTTCTTCACATAATTTCTCTTTAAATAATTTTCAAATATAAATTAAAATAAATTAAATAATAAACTCTTCCGTTAAATTATCCTAGATTTATGCAACCTATATTTCATGACTGCATGATTTCATGTCAATGTTGCTTTTGTACAATTGTATTAATTGTTTCCATACACATAGTTTAATACAACTTTATTATCATAAATTGATTCATAGAATCTTATTAAATTCAGTTCTAAATGTGATGAACCTTGGACTGTTGGAAGTTTGATCATCCTTCCCCTGTGGCTGGCTAACCAGTCACAACGTAGACTATTAACATATGATTTTTTGGATCGACTTCTCTTGTTTGTTCTTTATTTCATCTCAACCGATTACTGGAGAGAAAAAAGGAGTTCTTAACCACCTTTTCCTTTCAGTTTTTTGGTTTTTACAGACAGTTTGTCGACCAAATTTTGTCATATTTTTAAATAAACCGCTCTATTGTACTGGAGTTGGTAGTAATACGCCTTGTTATTCTGTTACTCGTTGACCTCTTGGCATCTGTCTTTACACGTTGTTGACGTTTAACACCTGTTGCCCTCATTTCACCGGCAGCTTTCGACAAGCTCTTAGTGGTAACTTCATTATTACTTTTAAATTACTAAAATTTTTAATTAAACATTAGAATAATGCCACCTAAAGTTAAAATGTAATCTTAATTATTTAATTACTGTTGGAAATGCATTCTTGGACTTTTTAGTTCTTTTCTACACTAATTTTGTTTTTTATAATGTCCATTGTCGTATGCTTCTTTACAATAATTGTGAATATCTTTGACTGCTACATATCTGTTTGAGGTAACATACTTAATAGCTTTTGATTGGATGTTAGGTTTTTCATATTGTTCTTTTTAGATGAACTGATGATGCTATCAAATTGGATAGCGAAACGTTTTCAATAAATAGATGAAGTAGCCATTATCTTTGTCTTTTTTCTCCAATTTTTGACCGAAAAACCCGCCACTCTTCGAGTGCTCCTTATTTTATATATAGACATATATATATATATATATATATATATATATATATATATATATATATATATATATATAATATATATATATATATATATATATATATATATATATATATATATATATATATATATATATATATATATATCAGCAGGATAAAATAAAAGGATTTGATTAATAACAGAATAATTGTATTTTACATCAAACATTTTACGTTTTGTATTAAATTAAAGTCATAATCCAAATATTTTATTTACAAACCAAATTAAGAAAAAGTTAAACTAAATAACGGTAAACTTTTTGTCAAAGTAAGTATTTAATATGTCCACCATTTTCTTTAATTCATTTGTCAATACATTCCATAAAATATCGTCTCATATTAAATAGCAGCGTTGGTTCTAAAGAAACTGCTGCAGTATTTATTATAAATGTTATAAGTATAATAATAAGTAATTGTTTGAAATTTTTATTAATTAAATAATTATATTAATATCACACCACAAGAATATGACTACCACGAACAATCCAACGTTCAGGAAAGTTGTATTTAAATACTGTCTCACTCCGCTTTCTCTGTAATGTAATGGTGTACCATCTTGTAGAAACCACATATTTCGCCTTATGTTTGATGACAATTCTTCCAATAAATCAATAAAATCATTTTATAAAAAATGTATCTCGAAAAAATGTAAATAAATCTCGACATTCAAATTGCAAGGTAATTCGCATATCCGTAAAAAATAATTAATAATGGTTCCAAACCATGGGACATGCATTTTAAATATAAATTTTGAATAATATTTTACGGATATGCGAATTACCGTGCAATGTGAATGGTGAGATTTATTTACATTTTTTATAAAAAAATGATTTTATTCATTTATTGGAAGAATTCTCATCAAACTCAAGGCTAAATATGTGGTTTATACAAGATGTATACCAAGACGTTACAGATAAAGGGGAGTGAGAACAGTATTTAAAAACAACTTTCCTGAACGTTGGATTGTTCGTGGTAGTCATATTCCTTGTTCATGTGGTGAGATAATAATATAATTATTTAATTAATAAAAATCGCAAAAGAATACCTATTATTATACTTATAATACTTATAATAAGTACTGCAGCAGTTTCTTTAGAACCAATGATGCTATTTAATAAGACGATATTTTATGGAATGTATTGACAAATGAATTAAAGAAAATGGTGGACATATCGAACACTTACTTTGACAAAAAGTTCAATGTTATTTAGTTTAACTATTACTTAATTTGGTTTGTAAATAAAATGTTTTGATTATGACTTTAATTTAATACAAAACGTAAAATGTTTGATGTAAAATCCAATTATTCTGATATTTTATCAAATTATATTAATAATTATCCTGCTGATATATTTATTTTATTTAATATTTCGTTAACTTTTAAGTTTATTAAAGGTATTTTATAAAAAAATTCAAAAATATTGATGTTTTTATTTATTTTTCTTTCATTGTCTGGAGTAATTGCGTTAAATCAGAATTATGCAGTTGATTTGTAAAATGTGATTATCTCGAAAACTCTTGAGTTTTGTAGTTATTAACAGGTATACCTTTTTTTTCTTAAAATGATGTATCTTTATTATGTTTTAACAGAAATACCGATAAATTAAAGAACAAAAAAATTAAGTGCAAATGTATGCCACTTTTGTAGCATATGTGGCGCCCTCTATTAGCTATATCAAAGTATACATCAAATTATAATTCCTGATATATAATAGTAACCAGTTGTAAATTTTTATACATAAATGTTTACAAACATGAAAGTTATGGTGAAAAATAAAATTTTAAATTTCCCCTTTAACACCCTGTATCTTTTTTAATATCAACATTTTATTAAAGAAAGTTGGCCTTAATCGTAATATTTTAATGTGTAGAATCTGCAGTTTCTTTTTATACAATTACTTAAGAACCACCCTGTATATATAAATATATGTAGGTGTAGGTGTAACCTATACTATATTTTTGGACAGAGAGAATATATTGTCTAGCATAGAATAAGTTTTTATTTCTCATTTTATGACTATATTGCTCTCCATTAAAAACATATTTTTTGAATTTGCCGCCTAAAATTCAGAACCTACGTTTTGCATTTGCCGCCAAATAAAATAAGTTTCGGTCCATCCATATTTGGCGCTAGAAACTCTCTCCCAAAACGTTATATGGGAGTTACCTTACTAGGGGGTATGTATTGTGGTTTTTGTTAGAATGGTGGAATGGTTTATTAAATTCATATTTTGTTGAGTAGATGGCGACTGGTCGGTTAATTGCATAATATACATATTTAAATAAATCTAGTTGTTCTTTCAGTCAATTTATTGTTATTTGTTAATTTGATATTATAATATCATTCTGATTATTCATTTTATTTAAGCACCTGATTTCAGTTATCCTCGGATCCTCATCGTCAGTCCCTTTATCCAAGATTTCGTTTGCTGTATCACTTAACCTAACACTTTCTTCACAACATATAACTGTTTCATCATCGATGTATTTAATACATTTTAATTGCTTCAGGCAGCCGCTATGTGATAACGTTCCAAATTTTGCACATAAAAGACCACTTTGTTCAAGTTTTAGGCACTTTTTACAGAACTTAACTACTAAGTCGTAAACACGATCGTTTCTCTAAGGAGCAATCTTGGACTTCTAATGTAGATGATTGTAATTCAAATAAAAATTTGCAGATTTAATAACTTATTGTCAATTCTATATGAGACCTTTTTTGAATGCGGCCGATATCTAGATAGATGGAAAGCGGCGTCTGGGGTTGGTGAACCGCTTGTACTCTTAGGGTATGCTCGACGCACACTTGACGCTGGTACGGATCTTAGTTTCTTAAAATGTTCGCGCGACGACTGGTTGTTTTAGCGTGCCCATCCATACAGAAAAAATACGTATATACAAAAAGACAACTAGAGTGGTTTCTTTGTTCGTAGTACCTCACCACATAGCAATAAATTAAGCTTAAAGTGTCATCTCAAAATTTCTATACAAAAGACGGATGCATTACCTCAAGTAATATGATACTTTTCAAACTTTATCCGAAGTGTTCTGGGGTGATAAATAGTTTCCCAAAAACATGTTGTGTTTCAGTCAAGTGAATTCTCAGAACTTGACAATAGTGAGTCAGCCAATTTAAGTGTGATAATTTAAAAGATGTAGAACTATAATCTCTAATGGCTATAATGACAAGTCACACCGTTAGTCCCGTAAACTAACGACGGCATCTAGAAAAGCAATCTGAACTACCACCATTTGACATTTCAATCATATATTGTTTTTGAATCGATACGTTTAATTAATAATACAAAAAATGTTAATAACAAACAAATTAAGACCGCTTTACAGCTTGCAAGAAAACTTGCTGCAACTTCTTGCATGACTAACTTTCATGCAATTTATTGCAGGGTCTTTATGTGCGACTTTACAGCTTGCAATTAATGTTGAAATTTTTACTCTTAACCTAACTTATTTATGATTTTTTTTTAATTACTTGTTTATTTAAAACACTTTAGTCGATTTAGTTTGATAGATAGATTGAATTAATTTCGATAGATAGATTTAGAATTAATTTCGATAGATTTAGATTAGAATTTAGAATGATATATTTAGAATTAATTTCAATAGATAGATTGATTTAGAGAGATAGATAGTAAATTTCGTAATGCCAAGACTATGCAAGACATTGTTGGTACTTCGGGCAGAAGATAATCTACAAATCAAGGCAAGCTAAATACAAAATTGTGAATACAAATGTGTGGAAAAGGAAAAAATAAACAAAACAGGAAACAGCTGATCGGCATGTCTCCGTGTCAATCAGTGATTATGACATTTGACATTGTGAAAAAATCAAACTTCCTACAAATTCCCCTAGACTTGCATGAAAACTTGCAAAGAAAATGGCACCAAACCGATTATCGCGCAACTGCAATAAGTTGCAGGCAATAATCAGCTGACGACATACTGCAGTGCGCATGCCTTTGGGCAACTTTCTTGCGTCTTGCAGGTAAAATTGCAAGCTGTAAAACGGACTTTAAAGTTGTTGAAACCAGAACTGCTAATTCACCTATAATAAACGGACAGCATCAGCATGCTACACCTCGGCGTCACCGAGCTTATAAATTTACTTTTGCATTGTATAGTGTCACTCTTATTTTACATTTTACTGTATTAAGTTAGTCAGTAGTCCCTTGTCAATAAAGTTATTTTTTAAAAATATCGTTCTTGGACTTAGAAACATAATTTATATATATATATATATATATATATATATATATATATATATATATATATATATATATATATATATATATATATATATATTGGAATAATAATTAGATATACAAGAAAGTAGCATAGTAATATTATGATGTTTAATTAATAAACTTTCTTAAATATTAAACTTTCTAGCTTGCCTTGATTTGTAGATTATCGGCTTTTTCTAATAGTGGTTAAAGAAATAATTTAGAAGTCCTATACTAGCAAATATTATTAAAAAATAATTATATGAGGGTATTTTTGAAAATATAGCATAGGATTAAGTTTTTAAAAGTTTTTTATTTTATTTTATTCTATAAATAAATATATTTAAGTGAGCCTTGTGTATAAGCAACCAAATATACACTGTCTATGACATGACGATGCCTATTTTTGAACATGAAGTGACAGATCAAACATGGGGTTAAATATTAGTTTGGAATTTTAATTTAAATATTATTACGGATGTAAAATAGTGATAATATAGTAGTTTAAGTGATTAAGTTAAATTAAGTTAGAAAAAAGGATTAAGTGAGAAGAGGTCAGTCAGTCAGGTGCAATTAAGTAATTAAATTAGATTTATCAAAAAAGTTAGTTCAAAACAGTTATAATTAAATTAAATAAGAAGAAAGGATTATCTTGGAAGAATTCATTAAGTCAGATACAGTTGGAGAGTATATTAATTCAATATAGACATTTCAATACAGGAGTATAATATATTATAATATGGAGATTACAAGAATTTTAAATTATAATATCTATATTATGCAATTTCTCACATACAAGGACAATCGAGGCTGATTAAGAAGATATTTAGTGGTGATTATAAATTTGATTTTGGAAAACTTTAGGCATTCAGTGATAGAAAGGTACCAAATTTTGTTAATATAATTTAATAATTATAAGAATTTAAAATTTTAGATAGGTTGTTTTAAATTTATATTGTTTATATTAGATATATATGTCCGTTTCATAATAGTTATAATAAAGATAATTTAAAAAAGTACTTACAAACTAATTCTTTGAGAACCGCGATAAAAACCCTATACTCATATATTTTATTTTAAACACTCATTGCTCATATAGAAACAAAACATCATAACAATATATATATATATATATATATATATATATATATATATATATATATATATATATTTGAAACTATCTTTTTTGCTAAATCAACTCTCCTTGAAATTTACTATGTTTATCAACTATTTGTTACATAAATATATAGACTTATCTTTTGCTGTTGCAAATTGTAAAACGTAATTAGTTCTATACAGAAATTGTTAATATTCAAGTATTTTTATCACTCCAATTTAATATTTCCACTTGTCGCCATCCTTCACCGTCGTAAATAGGTTATTAAAATATAAAGATATGAACATATGTCTATAACTGTAATCAAAACGTGTTTAGAAATTCTTAGAAAATTAAATTTTTTAAAATAGTATTAATTATTGTTCAAATATATTTGATAGTTGCGCGTTATATCATGATTTTTATTATATTGTTGTCTCTTTTTTATTGTGCACAAGCAAATGATGATAGCCTTATAGCAGTACATTTGGTAAGTATTCCTACAATTTATATAATTTTTTTAAGTTTAAAATAAGTTTAATGACGTTTGAATTTCCACTTCGGAAATCGTTATCAAAATACAAACATTAATAAATTAAACAAATTTTGTTTTTGTTACTTGGTGACACATTTTTTTAATAATTTAATTTTATCTGACTCATTTATATTGACACATTGGATATATTATACGTTTTAAAGTAGACGACTTTAAAATGATATTGCCAATATTCCTGAATTATGTTCCTGGGACGAGGAAGTTTTTGTGAATATTTTTTCTCGTTTTTTCTTCATGATTTATTATGGAATCACTAACTGGAGAATTTTACTGCCATCTTGGTTGTCTTTTTAAAGGCGAATTGCATATTATGTTTTTTTTTCTGACGGATATTCTCAAGTTAAAGTTGATTTCCTGTAATTGAATGAACTACCCTACAATAAAGTTGTCTCAGGAACGCAACTCAGCAATATGGGCAATATAATTTTAAAGTCATCTACTTCAAAATGTATAATATATGTTTGAATTATCAATATAAACGATCCTCTGAATTGTCAGATAAAATTAAATTATTAGAATAATTTTTCACCAAATAACAAAAAACAGCATTTATATATTTATAATAAAATAACATATTTGTATATATAAAATAACATATAGCCTAATAAAATATCTGAAAATACCTCATTGCTATAGAAACAATTTTCTCTAATCTGTTTTACTGATGTAGTAATATTATGTATAAAAAAGCAAGATGCTACTGATGCATCTGTCCTATTTACAATAAAATACAGTCTTAACAATTTACTTAAAGGGTACTAAAATAATCGCTTAAGAATTTGGTTTTTACTAGATTATTTATTATTATAGACTATACCATTGGTTTGTTTTGTAGACCCTGATTTTCGATCTCCAGTATATGTTTTTGGAGCGAATGGGCGAGTAAAAAGTAAGCTTTGTTTTCCTTTATTATTCTTCTTAGAATTTCTGGTTTTTCTGTTTCATCGGTGTTTAATGTAACTCCCATATATGTAAAACTTTTTACAGTTTCAATATCGTCTCCTAATTCAACTCTGCGTCTATTTCCTTTAGCTCTTGCCTATGTTAGCTTTTTGTCTTTTGAATATTTTAATCTAGTTTGATCTCTTCTGTCCTTATTTTTATTTGTGAATATATTTCTGCCGTCTCTTCTGTTATGCAAGATATGATGCTAATGTCATCGGCATAGGCTACAATCTGTATTGATTTATTTCTTAGTAGTTAAGAGTTCAGTTCAGAATTCAGTTGTCTTAGTGTGATACCTAAATTCTTCCTATATTCAGTTGTCTTATCGCATATTTAAGAGTCAGGTCGAATAGTGTCGATGCCAGCCCGTCTTCTTGTTTTAATTCTTTGGTTATTACTAAGTTCTCAGTGTGTTCATTTTGTGCTCTGACAGGTTGATGATGACGAGTTAATTGCTGCTTTAACTAGTCGGATGTATTTTTGGGGAATATTAAAGCTATGCAATATTAATATAACTTTTGTCAGTCAATTGAGTCATAGGCCTGTTTGAAATCTATGAAAATGTTGTGAACATCAATGTCGCATTCGCACGATTTGTTTAGAATTTGTTTCACTGTGAATAGTTGGTCAGTTGTAGATCTTTCTTGTCAAAAACTGGTTTGATATTTTCTGACAATATTTTCAGTTAGTTATTGGAGTCGTTTATTTAGTATAAAAGTAAAAACTTTGTACGCTATGCACAAGAGGGTTATGCCGTGATAATTACTAGGGATCTTTTTCTCATTCCAAGTCTTGTTCACAAGCATACGCATTTATCGTACTAGGTGTTCACCACCTAATTTATATAGCTCAGAGGAAACGTTGTCTATACCTGGAGCCTTCTTACTCTTTTGTACTCTTATTATTTTTTTACCTCTTCCATCCTCGGGGGTTTCATATTTTATGTATCTTCGTCAATGTGATGTATCTCAATATGCTCTTCATTTACTTGTCTGCCTAGTAGAGTTTGGAAATAGGTTTTCCAGACTTGGTGTTTTATACACCAAGGTTATTTACAACAGAATAAGCAAAAATGCGAGGATAACATTGGAGATTCGCAGTTTGGGTTTCGGAATTTTCTTGGGACAAGAGAAGCACTTTTTAGTCTACAGGTACTCATCCAGCGCTGCAGAGATATGAACAAAGACGTGTTCATATGCTTTGTAGACTACGCAAAAGCATTCGATAACGTAAAGCACGAAAAGATAATTGCAGTTCTCCATAAGAGCGGAGTCGACTACAGAGATATTCGAACAATAGCGAGTCTCTATTGGGGTCAAACAGCTAAAGTGAAAGTAGGATCTACATTGACCAATAAAATTGAAATCAAGAAAGGGGTACGACAGGGCTGTATCTTGTCTCCAATTCTCTTTAATATATACTCAGAAGAAGTATTAAAGACAGCGCTGGAGGAAAGCACAGAAGGCATAAAATATAAATGGAGAAATAATTCATAACATAAGGTATGCCGATGACACTGTGATTCTAGCAAGTAGCATGGAGGAACTGAGTTGCCAAATGAGTGAGATACAAAAAACAAGTGCACAATACGGACTCAGACTAAATATCACAAGAACCAAATGGATGTTAGTAAGCAAAACCCAACAACTACCACAGCAACTGATATTAGACAATAAAAGAATTGAACACGAGGATTCGTACATCCACTTGGGAACAACAGTTAACTCAAATTGGGATCAAGTGAAAGAAATACGTATAAGAGTATAAAAGGCAAGAGCATCGTTCACTAGCATTAAGCAAATTCTCACCTCTAAAAGCCTCACCCTACCTCTCAAAATTCGACTTCTGAAATGTTATGTATTTCCGGTTTTGTTATATGGAATGCAGGCGTGGACAATGACCGCAACATTGATGAAAAAAGTAGAGGCCTTCGAAATGTGGGCGTACCGACGTATATTACGTATATCCTGGACTGAGCACGTGACCAACGAAGAGGTACTACGCCGGATAGGTAAAGAGAGAGAGGTAGGAATAAGTATAAAGAAGAGAAAGTTGGAATAATTGGGTTACGTAATGAGACATAATAAATATAGAGTACTACAGCTGATCGTTCAAGGGAAAATAGACAGCAGAAGGGGTCCATGGAGGAGAAGACACTCGTGGCTCCAAAACTTGCGGCAATGGTTCGGATTGTCATCTGCTGAACTATTCAGATCTGCCGTAAACAAAGTCAGAATAGCTATGTTGATTGCCAACGTTCGGAACAGACAAGGCCCACGAAGAAGAAAAAGAAGACTATTTTTATTTCTTTTGAATTACTGGTTATTTTCCCTTTTGATTTCTGAATAGATTCTCGTATTTTCCTTTCTCTGTTCGGCATATTTTATCCGCCCTCTTCTTGGCGTCTTGCATCTTCGTAGCTGGCTCATCTTTCTCTGGTTCTCTTTTCCATATATTTTTTGTGTTCTTCATTTTTTTTCTGTATGGTCTTTTTACACTCGTCATTGAACCATTCCATGTTTTTTTGGCCTATAATCTTTCTTGCTGCGTAAATTACTTTTGTTTTAATTTCTTCCCAGCCTGCCTGTATTTGTCAATGTTTATGTTATTTCTGCCTCATAGTTCTGTGTGATATCTTATTTGTCTTAATTTTTGTATATTTAGTTGTTCTGTTGTTGGTTTCTGTCTGTCCCTCCTATTTCTGTGAGTTCTGCATTTGTATTTTATCTGTACTAGGAGATAGTCAGATCCACAACATGCTCCTCTTCGGCTCTTTACATCTTGTATGCTTATTACGGCCCTTTTGTCTATCAACACACGATCGATTTGGCTGGCGGTTGTTACACCAGGCATAATCTATGTCGCTTTGTGTATTTCGGGCAGATGATCATGTTTGGAAAAAAAGTCGAGCAGATGATCATGTTTTATCTACTGGCAAGTTAACAAGTAATTCTCCATTTTCATTGGTAATTTAATAGAGTAAATGTTTACCAATGGTTCCTAAGAAAACTTCTTCTTTACCTATTTGAGCATTCATATATTCTATAACGATATAATGTCATTTCTCGGTGAGCTGTCTTTCGACGTTAGCTCGATGGTGTAAACCAGTTTAGGCTACGCCAAACTAGTTTATACTGATATAAATACGCACACTCCAAGATAAACTAGTATGGCCTAGTATAAACATTATAGTATACCTACGAATCCAAAATAAATAGATAGACTGAATAAAATACTTTGTAGTTGGAAAATAATCATTAATATTATTGCAATAATCATTAATATTAAAACGATAAATATTCGTCATTAAAACTAATAGACAATTGGTAATACAAACAATAATATTATAGAAAATAATAAGTGGTTTTTTTAAGTAATAATTACACCACAATTATTATAATTAATTATTATTTTTACTTGAAGTGCTTTGGTGGCACTTAGAATTGCGAAGTAACATTTCCTTCTTGCTCTTGTACCTGTTTTTGAAACAGTTTTTATTGCAACTGCATCTGACAACACCTTGTTCTCATTAAAATGATTGTCTCGTAGCTGCAAGCCTTAAAGATATTTTAAAGCCTTCGTTTACATCTGCTACAATTAAAAAAGTTTGATAAACAGTTTCGAATTCTGATCTGGAACAAAAATTAAAAATATAATAACTACATAAATGCTCTAAACAGAATACTATATAGATCAATTATTAAGTAAGAATATAAAACCAGTTATAAAACCTGAATATATATTGTAGTTTCTGAAGTATTCCATGTTTGGTGCCAACTTTGTAAAAACCTTCGTCATTCGTCTGAAGAATTACTGCAATGATGTTTCGAGTTTCCTATACCATTGTCAATATCCGGAATCAGTATAGTCACATTATCTCCAATTTTGGCTAGTGGATAAGACTAGTCAGAAATAGCTTCCATTTTTTAAGCCTGTTTCATAAGATTTTCTGCTGCACTTTTTCTAGCTTTAAGAATATACTTTTCAGATAAAGAATTTTTTTCTTGGGTACTAACTTCTTCAACGTTATCATCACTATCTTGTCTTAGGTTAACGTTACAATTATTCTTTATTACCTTTCTTAAATTATCTTTTTCCTGAATTTAGTTTATGATTTCTTGCAGCAAAGAGGATGTCTAAAGTCCTACTCTGGCCTCTTATACCTTTTATGGTAATTGTTTTATCTCTATGGTAGGCGCGGTTTTTTATGAATTGGATGTATCTCAAACCTTTTAACCAGTTGGTTGAGACGTTGTCTTTCTTGTGTAACAAGTTGTTGTGTACAATTTTGAGTTTTGGCTGGAGACTGTCAACTTGCTTATTGATAAATTCCTCATCGTTATCATATTAAATAATGCACTCTTATAGTTAGAAATATTTCATTCAAATGACAAGCCACCTCTGTCGTTCTGTTAGATTGTAAATCGCATAGCAGAATGTTAGATGGTCTTGGTAAACCATAATAAATTTAAAATTTTTATCAGGTTGTGTCGGACTATATTTCAGATCTATTTGGACCTACTATTCATTTCCGAATAAAAAATATGCTTTGAAACTAATCTACTTTTCTTTTTTGTTTTCTTTTGATGACAGACATAGATAAACACAGGCATATCAATTCTTTTGTAATATTGGCGATTTTTTTATGTTCCGGTTAACATTCTGTCACGACCACTGTAGCCGAAGCCACAAGAGCTACATCAATCACATCATAAAGTTTATCGGATAGAAATTAGTAATTTATATTACTATTGTAGGCCAGGGTAATGCAAAAAAGTACAGTATTTGTTTCTAGTTTATGTAGGATTAAAACATACATACAGCAGCCCTTATTTTCACCCCCATGTTACTAATCTCTATTTTTTAATTGGCATATTAGTGTCACAAATTTAGTTGTCATATTTCTCCGAAATCACTTGACCGATTTTATTGAAATTTTGTATGTATATTGGGTAAGTCTAGGAATCGGTTGTAACATATTTTTATACCATAACTAAGCGCTAAGAGTGCTCCACTCCAAACATTTTTTAAAATTTTTTGGGTAAAATTTTTATTTTTATTATTTTATGATGTGGCATTAATCAATATACACAACTCTTAATTTTCACACTTTTATATCCAAACCCTATTTTTAATAACCATATAAGTATCACGGACAGAGTTGCCATACTCTTTCAAAACGGTTTGACCGATTTTTATGAAATTTTAATGTATATTCGGTTAAATATATTACTCTGAATTTTATTCTAGGAAAGTTGTGGTTGTCCAAATCAGTTAAGATAATTATAAATCAGGATGCCGTAGTAAACTATCCTACAGAGTTTTTGTAATAATTTGAATTACCTGGACTACCACATAATAATTTATAATTAAAAATAGAATTAGTTGTTATTATGCAGCTTAAAATTAATCAACATTGACTGTGCAATTGAATGAGACTGGCTGTGAAAAGGCTAATGAATATTATCATTGTGACAACGATCATCAATGAAAAATACAAAGGTCGTGATCCAGCGTATATTGATGATTTCAACGAACTTTCCATTTAATTTTAAACATTTACAATTTTTCGTGCTTTTGGCTTTTGCAATGACAATAAACAAATCACAACGCCAATTGTTGGAGTTTTGCGGAATTAACTTAAGAAGTTTTTATATTTCCCGCATGGACAATTATTCGCGTGTTGGAAAATCGCCATCGTTTTATATTTATGCAATAATATACCTATATATATATATATATATATATATATATATATATATATATATATATATATATATATATATATATTTCAATATTTCAATTAAGTAATAAATATCGTCTATATAGAGGTAAAACTCACTAAGTGACATTTTAGCTCAAAACCATGTTTGTATCAGTGAAGAACATTTCACATCTAAATTATCGCGTGGCTAAACTCACTAGGTGCTACGTCCAATATCTAATAAAGCAGTTAAAGCAGTAAAAAAATATTTAGTACACTTTGTTTACATTTCGTTGAGAGGTAAAATTCAGGTTGCATTTAATGATTTTTACCTCTATGGCAATACTTTTAAAACGGGGTTTTGTAGTTTGACAGCTGCGTACAATGAGAGTTTGAGGTTAGGTTTTAGTGCCTGTGGTTTTGTGCAGTTGTTATTAAAATTGTTAAAAGTACAATATAGTGTAAATAAATTCTGTCTCTTTGTAAGTTTGTGACTACGCTTATTTTAATTTTAATAAGTTCCTAAATAATAGCCAAAACGAGAAAAACTTATGCAGACAAACTTTTTGATTCATCAAAATCTTCTATACGTTCTGAGGTATGTAATATCAAGTGAAATAGTTTAAAATTACTTTAAAACAATTAATTTTTTATTTAGAGACTTCAAAGATTTCCAAGTTGTATTACATGAATGTTTGCCATTTCCAGAACTACTAGGATGGTCAAAAGTGTCTTACATAAAGAAAATGAAAAACCAATGATACTAACAAAAAATGCAAATATCTACTTCCTACTTAGTGTTTAAACGATTTTTTTATAATAAGTTGTTTATGTACTTACTGAATTTTGTATTTAATTCTCAAAATCAATAAGAGATATAAAATGATTTATTGTTTACGGAAATTAATTCCGAAAGCGTACAAACCAAGGTCAATGAGTTATTTGGTCACATTGAGGCTGAGAAGGCTGTTCCAAATTAGGTAAAGAAACACACATCACTTATTATATTGTTGTAAGTAATTCATAATCATCACAATAATCCAGCCCGATGTTGTATCCCCTGCTGGACATAGGCCTCCATAAAATGAGTCCATTGGGATATCACCATGCACAGACTAATTAACTTTTATATTTCAGTTGCCGAAAGAGGATGGTGTAATGGCAAAAGTTAAAAGACAACGAAGTACATTAAAAATGGTTCCGTATTCATCAAGCAGTGACAGTGATTTTTCTTCTGATGGTATTGATATGGACCACTGTTTCAGACCACCGAATTTACCTCTTTCTCCGACAGCAGATATCTCCAATTTATCAGACTCCACTGACGCTACAGAAATGAATACAAAAATAATGTACATTGACAAGAAGGTGAAAACGAAATGAAAAGAACTGGAAAGTAAACATTACTAAAACTCACATTTGGAAACGTTTCAAATGTGAGCCATATTATAACAAATTTAAACAATGCAATGCAAAGGGTCCCAAATTTGTTGATTGTAAAAAATTGCAGATATAAATGCTCATTAAATTTTTAAAGAAGAGGATAGGAAGACATTTTGTCAATCATATTGGTCTTTTAACGATTTTAAAAGGCAAAGAAATTTTATAATACAACATGTTACACCAGTTAAACCAAAACGTTTAAAAAATAATGTTAACAACAAAAAGGTTTCAAGATTGTACTTCCTTGAAGGTCCCTTGGGTATGTGCCAAGTTTTTTAGAGAATTCTTTATATTTCTAATGGTCCCATAAATACGGCCTTATAAGGAACCAATTCAGCGGTTTTTTTAGTGAAGATAAAAAAGATCGCAAAATCCCTGTAAACGCTACTAATGAAGAGTCTGTCCAGTTAGTAAAAAAACATATTGAGTCATTCCCTGCTGCAGAGTAGCAATATAGAAGTGGCTCCTGCACTTCCCTATGCAGTGCATACTACGCACGAAATGCATAGAACAGAAATTTTTGGAGTCAGGACATAGTCATATGGAGTGCGACTCTATGCATTCGAAGATAGAGAATTCTAAAAAAAAGCGAACAGCTTGTATCATGAATGATTGGCTAGAAATATTTAGGTTAGCAGGGCAGAAAAGATTACAGAAGGAGCCGTATGTAGTACGAGAACTCAAATATACAGATTTCTATGATATTAATAATTTGCCACGAACAATAATAAAAAATAGAGCGAAAGATGAAGATGGCTGCACAGTATCCTAGCTAAAAATTAAATGCTTTAAATTTGTACAAGAACGCATGTTTTTTTTAGATATGACCATTCATCGTCGTATAAAAAATTAATTATTTCTTGTGGTCCAGGAAGAAGGAGTATTCGGGATATTTTAGAAATAAGGTTATAATCTCTCTATAACGACGATTTACTCCCTATTTCAACGTACAAGAAACGAGATCTAGTCAAACTTTGCAACGAAAATCTCATACCAGATGAAGTTCATCGTTATTATAAAAATCTACCAATAAGTACCTCTACAAATGACAATCTGCCAGAACCCAATTTTGATGAGGAATCTGAGGAATCAGAAGATATAACATCAATTTATCCTTACAATAAGTTTTTTGGTAAATTTTTGTTGTGTTCAATTTTACAGAAATTCATTATAATTTATAATAGTAAACGAAATAGTTACTTTCTATCTAGTTACTTTATCCCTAAGTACCAATCAGGAATATGATAGTTTGAGGTAAAAGACATTTAGCCTAATAATTTTAAAATTATTTAGTTCGGATCATTTCTTTTAAAACAGGATAGTACAGTAACAAGTAACCTCCATAAATAATATCACTTCTATCTAGAGTAATCATAAATAAAATTATAAAACAAAAAACGAACAAAATGTTGAATATCTCTGTTGTACTTACTTATTTTGCAGTTGGTGAGTTTTACCGCTATGTAGATAGACGATATGGCAAATAAATTAAAATCATAAATAGTTTTTTTATTTTTCTGTTTTAGCTCTTTCGACATGGAAACAGATGTCCTGAAAAGTCAAATTTATACAAATCTAGCCCATATTATAATGACTCATATTTTAAGCCTTTCGGCTTTGGTCAACTAACTAATGTAAGTTATAGTTTTATATGAATTTCGATTTAGTTTACTAAGTTTTGTATTGCATTTCTAAACATAACTTTTGCTTAACTGAAAATCCCTGTAATTTATGAGTTAATTAGTCGATTTATTATGAGCTCATTTGAGTTCTCAATTAACACGAAACACGGTAATTGCCAAAGTGAACAATACTGAAATTTAGTTTTCAGTTTAGAATCTTAAGGGCCGGTTCTACAATGCCAGTATATACTAAGAATAAAGTTATACTTGGAATAACTTCATTAATGGTGTTCTACAAACAAAGAATAAACTAGGAATAAGATAATCGGAGTATATCTGTAGAATAACTTTATCCCTCCAAAGTTTAGCAGATATACCGAGTATAAATTTATACTGCATTTCTATTGGTCGGTCAGGGGTTGTCAAATCTGTAATATTTTAACCTCACTTTGTTTGTTTTTATATATAAAATAAAATTTTTGATATTGCACCAACATTTTAGATTGTAAATCCAAAGGAAATTTTATTAGGCAATCCAAAGGAAAAAGAAAGCATTTATTATTTCAATTCTAAAATTTTAGGATATGTATGTAATGTAATAACGTCTACACATATGACTAGTATACCTAGTATAGGTATAATCTTACCAAGGCAATATATTTTTTTGTTTTGATAACAGAGACTGTAATTCTAGAATCTGTATTATATAAACATTTCTTTAACTAAAATTATTTATTTTGTACTCCAATATTTATACTTTTTTAAAATGTGGAGTATACCTATATAGATATATTTACATAATTTTGGTTATTATATTATAACACTAATCTCAGTTGATGATACCAAAAAATTTAAGAAGGAAATTTTACATCTTTTTTTATCCATTTTATATTAATTTTGAAAAGTATAATAATAAAAACGTAGATAAAATACCAGATAAAGCGAATCAATTATTCAATTCCTTTCAATTGTAAAAAAATTTTACAGTTATGACAAATGCCAAATGTCGCTGTTAATAACAATTTGAACTAATTTTGAAGACATCAGATCTACTATTTCGTTTTACCTTAGTGTTCTGTGGTTATACCCAGAATAACTATTCCGCTGTCGATTTCACAATGTAGAACGCTCGAAGGTTATACTTGGAATAAACTCAAGTATAAGTTATCTCAGAATAACTATTCTCCAATTTATACCTGGAATGTAGAACCGGCCCTAAGTAATTTTTTTATTGATATATACCATATCAACTATAATAAGTTATTTGGGATTCAGGGAGTAGTGTTTATTCAGTGATCTGTGGGTAATATAGTTGGGATTTGGGCTGTATAATATAATAATTATACAATACAATATAATATAGGTAAAATATATAATAATTTTTACAAAATGGCTTGGCCTTACAACACACTATACATTTTACCATTATTTTACGCTTATATGAATCTGTATAAATTGATCGACCTCAAAAAATGCATAAGTCTATCGCCACTTTCATCAAGTTCTAACCTGAAATAGGGGATAGTCTTCAATAATATGATATAGAGTTATGATTTATGATTTTTAAGATGAGAATAATGAGAGTTTGGTGGCAGACGAGAAATATTCTTACAGGTTCTTTTTAAATATTGTTCCGAAGCCATTTTCTTGTCGCATTTTAAATTAGATACTATTTTTTTGGGAATAGTCCACAATTAAAAGTTAAAACAGGTTTATTGACGTTTTAATTTTCACTTCGGAAATCGTTCTTAAAATACAAATATTAATAAATTAAACAAATTTTGTTTTTTATTACTTGGTGAAAAATTCTTCTAATAATTTAATTTTATCTGACTCGTTTATATTGTCAATTCAAACATAATATATTATACATTTTAACGTAGACGACTTTAAAATGATATTGCCAATATAATGAGTTGCGTTCCTGGGACGACTTTATTGTAAGATATTTCATTCGATTACATGAAATTAACTTTAACTTGAGAATATCCGTTAGAAAAAAAAATCAATATAGCCTTATGAATCAGAGTTGTCGGACACATTCCTGAATGATATAAACGATAAAGAAGAGATAATAACATTTACCATAGAAAAGGAATATAATACCACACTACCTTTCATGGAGATTTTAATCTCTAAGAACGATAATGGATATGACTCTCAGGTATATAGAAAATCAACACACACCAATAGATATTTAAATTTCAAATGAAATCACAATATTAATATTAAAAAGGGAACCATTAATCCTTATACGATAGAGCCAAAATTGCTAAACCTAACAATGAACAAGAAAGGACAAAGAATTGTATTTATAAAATACCTTGTGAATGCGATCAGTTTTATTTAGCTGAAACATTAAGGCCATTAAATGTTAGAATAAGTGAACATAAATCTTAAATTAAAAATAGAGAATTTGATAGATCTCAAATATGTAAACACGCATGGGATAATGAACATAGGGTTCAATGGAATGATTCAAGTATAGTCCTAAAAGAAACGAATGGCAAAAAAAAAATCAAAGAAGCGGCTCTAATTATTACGCTAAATGTGACCAATTGTGTCGCAAATTCCTCGGCAGAATGCGCTAGGATCTGGTTACCCATATTAAAAAAGGAAGTTAATAAAAGGAAAATATCAGTATTAGTCAGTCAGTAACATATCGAGGATACATCATTTACGTTTTTTAAACAGCAAACATATAAAATCGGAATTTGGTGTTTATTGAGAGTAAACTAGATGTAAGACCAAATATTTACCATGTTGGGATAGTATTATGGGGTTTTTTTTTCATTATTTACTACGGAATCACTAACAGGAGAATTTTACTGCCATCATGGCATGTGGTTGCCTTTTTATTAAAGATAAATTACATACTATGATTTTTTCTAACCAATATTCTTAAGTTAAAGTTGATTTAAATAAATTTTAATATTTTTTTATAAAACAAATGTTAACAAATGTTTTTCCTCCAAGGCCGAATTTTCGTTAGAACCAGCAATTTTGGCTCAATTGTCTAAGGATTTAGTGATTCTCTTTTTAATAATAATATTGAGATTTGAATAGAATAGAATGTGTCTAGCAAGTCTGATCCATGAGATCATTTTTTTCTAACGGTTATTCTCAAGTTAAAGTTGATTTCATGTAATCGAATGTAATCGAATCTTACAATAAAGTCGCAACTCATCCATATTGGCAGTGTCATTTTAAAGTCGTCTACTTTTAAATGTAAACTATATGTCTAAATTTTTAATATAAATGAGTCAGATAAAATTAAATTAGAAGAATTTTTCACCAAGTAACAAAAAACAAAATTTGTTTAATTTATTAATGTTTATATTTTGAGAATGATTAACGAAGTGGAAATTGAAACGTCAATAAACTTATTGTAACCTTCAATTCCCAATAAAATAGTATCTAAGTTCTTTTTTAAATTACATTCGTTATTCCAATGTATTCTATCCTCTTGCATACGTTATTTTCTGTTACCAGAGATGTCAGAATGATGGTATTCAGCAGTTTTTTTTTAATTGTGAACGATTTAATAATAAAAAGAAGAAAAACTGCTTATCTGGGTCATATTTTTCGAAATTCCAAGTACCAATTCTTACAGCTTATTATTGAAGAGAATACAGAAGGAAAGCAGGGCATCGGAAGAAAGAAATACTCATGGCTTAAAAACATAAAGAATTGGACAAACCTCGATGCCCATGCACTCTTTAGAGTCACAGAAGATCGAGAGCAGTATGCCAGAATTGTCGCCAACATCCACTAATTGGATATGGCACCATAAGAAGAAGAAATAAACGATTTATTGCATAGTTTTGGAAAGCGTAAAAAGTGATGAACTGATTATCTTCTATATTTGACTCAATTTGGCAATTCTAACTTAGGATTCGAATTCAGTGCGAAAAAGTTTCTCCGAATACACTAACGTACAGTTTAATAAGAATTTTTTCAAAATTTGCTCTAATTCGTGTTTTAGCAATTTTTTGAGATTATCTTCTAAAATCGTGCCAATCTGACAATTCTGGCTTCGGATTCATTTTTAACGCACAAAAATACATCTGAATACACTAGCGTACTGCGTAGTAGACCATTTTTAATTTTGAATTTTATCGTTTAGCAGATTTGACAGATATAACATTATAACGTTAATCCGGAAAATAATTGTCGAAACAAAATTCAGATGTCTGCTTTAATCTATGCCTTTTAAGAATTGCAAGGCAAAACAGACGTTGATAAAGATGTAATTAGAGACATTAGGAATCTAAAATTGCATTACATAACATATATCCTCAATTAAGCAAAAATCCTTAGCGAATTGGTTTCTAGTACTCATAAAGAGTATACCGAGATAAAAGGAAAGACAGTTAAGATTTGATTTCACGTACAGTGCGTCTGTATATCCGCTTATACGTATTTCATCCTAAAAGGAATCGACGGAGCGGCTATTTACAAACGCTCTGAACGTGAAAACAATCTTGCTTGTCGTAGCCGTATTATGTCGTATTATAACATTAATTGTTGTTAGAGGTTCTTTATTTCGGTAGGTACACCATTCCTTAATCAAAACAATATATAAAATATATGAGTGGATTTTGTCATATTTACAAAAAAAAAATTAATAAAAACTTACCATAAAACGTAAATTAGTCCACATAAGGTAAAATCTTTTAAATTTCATTTAATATAAAACACCTAAACACAATTAATCAAGAAAACAATTTTAAAATTTTTAAAAATTTAGTTGTTATTTATCTATCAACAATTTGCTTATATTAGTGGTCTGGCAGGAAGTAATGTGTTTAATGTTTTTATGGTATTTCGTCCAGGGACAGATATAAAATGTTAAAATAAATTTAATTTAATAAATTTATGTCTTTTTTGTGGTTTATAGCGTTTAGGCACTGTTTTATGTGCATTCTTCTTCTTCTGGTAGCACTACAACCCGGGGTGGGTCTTGGCTGACTGCACAACTTGCTTCCATCTCGAACGGTCGTCCATGATGTTTAAGTCAGTGGGTAGCCCCATTGTTCTCAAATCTGACCATATATTATCTCTCCATCGCATTCGTGGACGTCCTAAGGGCCTTCTCCCTGTCGGGACTTCTTACCAGATTAACTTGGTAAGACGGTTATTAGGGAGCCTATAGACATGGCCAGTCCATCTTAGACGTTGGGATTTAATCTCTTGGACTACGTCGCTAGCACTATACATTTGTTTGACCTCGGCATTTGTTCTCATTCGGTATTGGTTAGTATTCGGATCGTGATAGGGACCGAAGATCTTTCTGAGGATTTTTCTCTCAAAGCATCTGAGTTTACTTTCCATTGCTTTTGTCAGCGGCCACGTCTCACACCCATACATGAGCACCGGTCTAATTACTGAGACAGATCTCTTCATTGACCCTTAGACCGGTATTTTTTGCCTCTCTCTCTAATTTATTCAAGGTTTCTTTTACATTGGTGACGGTATTTCCTACAATGTCAATGTCATCCGCGTATGCTATTGGTAATTTTGGTCCATTTACTGTCAGTAGTTCTGTTCTAATTTGTGCGGTTCTTACTACTTTTTCCAGGATTATATTAAAAAGAAGAGGTGACAGCGCGTCTCCTTGTTTCAGTCCACTGTTTATTTCAAACGACTCTAAGAGCTTGTTACCTATCCGCACTCTAGATCTACAGCCTTTTACACAAACTTTAACGAGCTGGATAAGTTTTTTTTGGAACTGAAAGTTCTGCCATTGCATTCCACATCTGATCCCTTTTAATGCTGTCGTATGCTTGTCGGAAATGTATGAAGAGATTATGTATGGTTCTATTGAATTCCCATTCTTTTTCAAGCAGCTGCCTGAGAGTAAAAATCTGATCTATGGTCGATCTATTTTTTCTGAATCCGGCTTGGTATTCCCCTATGAAATTTTCTACAAAAGGTGTTAGTCTACTTAATAGGATGTTCGATAAGATTTTGTACGCCGTATTAAGTAGGGAGATGTCTCTATAGTTAGAGCACTTGGTTTTGTCTCCTTTTTTATGAATAGGAATTATTATTTGCATTACTTCGAATATTTCTCTTTTTTGTGTTTTGTTCTATTTTTAGAATTTTTGTTTACTCAAAGTTAAAAGTGTGATCTTGAATTTAATATTTAATAAGGGCGGTCGTATTCCATTTAACATATTTATGTGAGTTTAATCTATTATATCGTTGTTAACTTGTTTGACCAATATAAAATCCTTGACAGTATTTATGTGGAATTTCGTATACTACGTGTGTTTTTTCAACTGGGGAGTTTTACTTTTAAGTTTACTAGATATAAAGATTCTGTGTATAAGATGGTGCGGATAATTGTTGTTTAACAGTGCTTTTTTTTGTTTATTGCCTGTTCTATATATTCTATATCTGAAAATTGCATCGCTCTATTAGTAAGACAGCTTACTACCGAGAATCTCCTAGATTCCTAAAAGGAACATAGGGCTTCCACGAAGTGTCTCCAGTAGAATCTGTTTGCCTTTGCTTTGATGGTTCTCCCATTTCCCATCCTTCGTCTAGAATATTTTGTAAGTGTTTTTAGGTCTGTATTTGTTCCAGGATTCCAGTTCAAGGCAGTCCTAAATATGGTCCCGAGGGTATACGGAGTGTGGTCCAGCCATCTCCACTTTCTTCGTCTTATTTGCTATAATGATATTTTTTTGGGTTTTCTTAGTAGCAGCTTTCTTTCTGTACAGATTTAGGTCCGGTAAAATACGACTTTCCTGTTTATCATGCCAGTTTATCATGCCAGTTTAGGTCTTTACAATATCTTCAACGTAAATATTTTATTTAAATATTTTAGTTAAATAGTAATAATATAATGATAAAAATTTTGCCTTTTAAGATTAAGTTTCTATTAGTCTAATCCTATACTATAATTTGCAACTTTTCTTTTAGGAAGGAAAGCTAAAAGTTTATAATTTAGGAAAGGAAATTCGCCAACGTTATTCGGGGTTTTTGGACGACGAGTACAGCATTGATTTAATAAGTGCACGAAGTAGTGATTTTAATAGAACTAAGGCCTCATTACAAACAATGCTGTCAGGATTATTTCCACCTACCAAAGATCTAACTTGGTTACCTGGATTCAATTGGCAGCCTATACCATACGAATATGTTGAAAGAAATTCAGACCAGGTAATATTAATGCTATATTCTGCAGGATAAAAGTAAACATAAGCAATAAATTTTAACCTTGAGTCTTTAGTTCGGAACAAAGGTGGTGGTCAAGATTAATGCACAACTAAAACTTTTAAAAACATAAGAAGGTATTTATAACTTTAAATTTATTAATTGGCGAACAAATGTCTTACCTGTGCAGGTATTTTATTTTAAAATTGTAAATGTGAACAAGTCACGTTTCACCATAACTGAAAGTCACGAACTATGCGTTAAATAATTATTAAGCTAATTAATTATTAATGTTATAATATAATCAATGATTATCAACACAAGTGTATAAATGAATATTGTTTGTTTTTATTTATTAGGATGAATGTGAGTATATCGTGCACGGAGTAGAAAAAAGAGTTTCAAGTTAAACATTTTCTCAAAGCTCTCTTTTGGTGGTGGCAGCTCTGGTTTGTTAATTTTTACAGGTAAAAATGTTTTTTGTCACAACAAGGAATTTTTTTATATAGTTTTTGATTATTAACTCCAATAGTTTATGTGTAATAGGTTAAAAATATTCTGGTTTTCGGTTATTAAGAGGCTCTAAGTAGCTCTAATGATATTTTCTTCATTAACTTTCTTATATTTTGCCACGATATTTGTCTACTATTGTCACGATATGTTATTGAAAAGAGTGTATAACCGCCAAAAATGTGAAGATATAACTTTTCAAAAATTGAAGTTAACTCACTTGACAGCGATGTTGTAGGCATCAGCCATGTTTCTTATGCACTGTCTTTTTTATGTGCCGTCTTCTACCGAAGGTTGGCGACCATCATACGATAGGTTTCTCTGTTTTGTGCCGCATGAATTATGTTCGCAGCTTCTGGTATTTGAAACCATTCTCTCAAGTTTCTCAGCCAGGATTTCTTCTTTCTGCCCAAACCTCTTCTACCCTCAATCTTGCCTTCCACGATAAGCTGTAGCAGACTGTGCTTATCATTACGGAACACATGGCCCAGGTATGACGCTTTCCTCCTTTTAACAGTTGTTAACAATTCCACCTCTTTACCCATTCGTCTTAATACCTCTGTGTTGGCCACTCTGTCTGTCCAAGGTATTCTCAGTATGCGTCGATACAGCCACATTTCTAGAGTTGCTAACTTCTTTATAGTTGCTGCTGTTAACGTCCACCCTTCTACGCCGTAAAGTAGCGTAGAGAGTACGTAGTATTTCGTGGCGCGCCATCGGAGGTTAATGCTTAGGTGGCGGTTGTTTAAGAGCTTTCTCATTTTGATGAATTTGGATCTTCCTATTTCAATTCGGATTTAATCTCTACTTCTGGATCCCACTTGTCATTTACTGTATATCCCAGATATTTAAATCGGTGTACTCTTTCAATACGTTCGTCTTCAATATGCAGGTCGATATGTTGAATTTTTTTTTTACTGATCACCATAAATTTAGTTTTCTTTCTATTGATCTTCAGTCCAAATCGGCTGCCAGTTGTATTAACTCTATGTAGCATCATCTGTAAATCTTCGATGTTATCGGCCAGTATAATAGTATCATCTGCATATCGAAAATTACTTATTGGTACGCCATTAATCTTGATGCCCTCATTGTACTCTTCTAGTGCCTCTAGAAATATTTGTTCCGTGTACAGGTTGAAAAGCAGTGGCGAAAGAATACAGCCCTGTCTTACCCCTCTAGAAATGGTTATATTTTCACTCACCATATGTCCATTCTTCATGTGGGCTGTTTGATTCCAATATAGATTTTTTATAATCTGGATGTCCTTAGTGTCAAGTCCTGAAAGACGTAATAGTTCTATGAGTTTGTCATGTTTGATAGTATCGAATGCTTTCTCATAGTCGATAAAACAGACGTAAACATCTTTCTGTTGATCCAGGCATTTTTGAATCAAAACTTGTATTGCAAAGAGGGGTTCTCGAGTTACAAAACCGCATCTAAAACCGAACTGTGTTTTACTTATGCTGTGTTCTAATTTTGCTCGTATTCTGGAATGGATAATACGCAAAAATACTTTAAGGGTGTGGCTCATTAAACTTATACGGCGATATTCACGACACGTCTTAGAATTATATTTCTTGGGAAGGGGCACAAATGTAGATTTCAACCAGTCCGATGGAATTTGACCAGTATCGTATATCTTATTAAACAGTTCCAATACTACATTCAGGTTGTTCTCGTTAAAAACTTTTAAGAATTCGACTGGTATTTCATCGCATCCTGTTGCTTTCCCATCTTTCGTTTGATCTATAGCTTTTATCACCTCACTTTTCAATATTTTTGGTCCATTCCTTCTGCACTGTACTCTGTGTTAATTGTCCCAGGCATGTTTATATATCTGCGATTTGTGGAAGTACCTCTTCTTGATTTATGTTTCATGCTTGTTTATCCTGTTGTATGCACAGAGTGTTTTATAGATGCAATGATTTGATCTCTCTTGTGTGTTGTTAGACTTTATTTTGGACCGGATATATTTAAGTGTATTAGTTGTTTTAAATATTATTATGATGTATTTCCCAACCTATTTTAACCCTTCAGTAATCGGGTATATGCAAATTACATGAAAAGTAGTGTGGGGTCTGTAAGACCCAGTTTTATTTTACACGATACATTAGAAAAGATTAAAATAAAACTATTTGATATATGTACAATCTTTTTTTTTCATTTTTAATACATCTTAACCATTTTAAACCCAATGGTAAAATATGCAACATCTTTAAGAAAATGTAAAAATTAACAAAAATGTACTTCTCTTACATTTAATAAATAAAATTCTAATCCTAATTTCAATTTTCATTGCAGTCTTCGCAAATCGGTTTAACATGCTCTAAGCATATCTATTTTTAGCATTTGACAAAAACATATGGTGTTTTATGATTTGGGAAATAGACGCAACGACCTTGTTTATTTGGATGGGGAGGCTGCACATTTCTGATCAAATGAGTCAACGCCTGATTTTGTAATGTTATTAAAAGTAATAATATTGAGCTTACAGGCACCTCCAGAATCTTCATCAATCGAGTCATCATAGTGAAAAGATGATACCAAAGTCACGATTTTTTTCTTTGGCATATAATAAGAAACCAAAGTGATTGATTTGGAAAATTCAAAGATAGACGAGTACTGTGGTCTGCTGGGATTAAGAAGTACCTTTAAAATCTCCCATTTATTTTTTCGAATTGGCCAACAATTGTAATTATGTTCTGCTACGCGTGCATCCGCGTGCTCTGTGCATGCGTTTTACAATTTCGTAACTTGTAAACCAATTATCCATGGTTATACCCAAATAAAGGCTCACATATTTATTCCACTAAATCAGTGGTCTTAGTACTAACGCGATATGGCCCTGGAAGCTGAGCTCCAACGTATACTTTTATATTTACTGTGTAAAAACATTTGGCTTTTATGTCATAAAAATACTTGGCAAAAGGAAAATACTTTTATGTCATGTTTGGCTGGCTTATTAAGGATGTACGTGCGGAATCCGCAACGTCCACGGAATGCAAAAATCATGTCGTCATCAAAACGCAAGCAACGTAGCAAGAATACAAATCGCCTATGAACCATAGTAGGTCGAAACATCTCTTCGATTGTTCCATCAGTAACCCAAAATTCTTTGCAATTTTAACGACTTGCTTTGAAAACCCCAGCTATGTATAATAGACCAATTACCGCCTTTATTTGCACAATACCTGTATATTTGGCTTCGTTTGGATCTGCATAATTATTTCTTAGTTTAGAAATAAATATGTTTGTGTTCTGTTTAATAGTTTCGAGAATATTATCGTCAATAAAACATTTTTAACACTCTAAAGGATCAACTGCTTGACGAGCATTTCCTTTTAAACCTGGTAAGTATAAAATAAAATTAGATTTTTTTGTCCGAAGTTTTCTCCAGGATACCCCATCTATTGCATAATAAAAGAGCCGCCGGTTTTGCGTTCTTCCCCCAAGTCTTCCTCCAATTCTTCCCCCTTTCCTCTTCTGTGTCTGTGTTGTGGTCAATTTCTTCACACCTGTCTGATTCTGGCTCGCTTTCCAAATCAACATTTTCTTTTTCTACTTCTTCATAGAGCTGTTATAATCTCTGATTTTCTTTTAGATAAGTATCCATCACTGAAATTTGAAATACAAGAGAAAAAAATTAGGAACATTACTATATTTATATATAACCACAAGAATTAAAATATTTACTCTATGTAGGTTATACTTCACAAAAAATATAAAAATAAATTTACTTGTCGAATGCACAAAAATTACTCGAATAGTCTGGTAGAGTCTGACAGAACAAAAGTACAAATATTTAGCGAACTATTAAACACTAATACAAACCCTGTTGTTCACTGTTGTTCGACATGTGGATCGAAAGGTCGACACGAAAATAGCGCACTCCGACGACTCAAGGGTTAATTTTTCCAACAATCACTTTACGGATGATATTGTTGTCATCCTTGAGTTCCTTTTTGTGAGCATTTCTGGAGTGCGTGCTGGTGCTGTTTTGTTGATTTTTTCTTTCATCGTGTGGAACTACCTGTTTATAAATGACATTATGATAGCTTGATTCTTTTTTTGAATGTGTTGGTTTGCGTTCAGTTCGTGGTGTAGATTGCCATGCCGCTTTTTGCACAAGTGTGGTGAAGTATTGAGCTGCTGTATCTATGTCATGTGTAGATTTGATCCGCAGATTAAGGTGGGTGTTTTCTTCTAGGTAGGATTGAAAATCTGCCTAGTTGGTGTTTTTTAACGTGAGTCGAGGAGGTGGTAGGCTGTTTATAACTGTGGTACTCAGGCTCATAATAACCGGTGTAGGATCCGATGAGAGGTCATAGCTGGATTCTATTATACAGTTATTTCTGGACACTCCTTTGCTTATGTAGTAGTCCAGCAGATCTGGAAGTTTTCTTGGGTCACTTGGCCGGTACGACGGGATTCCATTGGTGTGGCAATCATAGTTGTGGTCGGTCATTGCTTTTAGAAAATTACGAACTTTTGTTGTTGTGTCTTGAACTCCAGTGTATGTGTTTCGCATTCCAGTCTCCCCGGCTACAAATTTGCTGCCAAGTAATTGGAAGAAGGCTTTGTATTCATCTGTGGAGATTGTGTGACGAGGTGGGCTATACATTGCATATATGTTAAAGTGCCATGGCGTTGCATTTACTTGAACGATTGTTGCTTGTATTTTTTCTGTTGCATAATTCGGCAATACATGAGGTGATATGCAGCTGCGGATGATTATCGCCGAGCCACCATGAGCTGTACTATCAGGATGAGGTGTGCTGTATGTGGTATAGAGCGGAATATTGAACGTAGTTAGTTCGGTAATGTGAGTTTTTGAATTAAGCAGAACGTCAATTTTATTTAAGTTTAAAAAATTAATTACTTCTTGCTTATGGTTTAGCACGCCGTTAGCGTTACATGTAACAACTCTAAGTATGTTTAAGAATTTCTTTGGTTAATGACTTATGTTAGTAAGTTTAATGCTTTGACTCATGAGATGCGAGAACATGTTTTTGAACTCGTTTAGGAATGTCAATAGTTGTTGTTCTATATTAGTTTTAGGTTCTGAATCGTGATTGTTTTGATGTGCTGTCACGTTAGCATATGTTCTTTGATGGTTTTGTATTTAGCTGACTTGTTTCAGTACATACATGTGGACTGTTGAATATTGGTCTTTGAGGCTGTTGGTTTCTTTTCTTCTGCATATGTCTGTTTTCTACTAGTTCCCTGTAGACTACACAGCCCTTATAGTTACCAGGGTGATCTTGTTTGCATAGTGCACACTTAGCTGGAGTGCTTCTAGGTTTTTTACAATTTTTTGTATTGTGTTGTTCTGCACATTTGACGCAGTAATGCGGTTTAGTGCAATATGTTTTACTATGACTATATGCTTGACATCGCATGCATTGAATTATTAAGGTTTTTTATGTGGTGCCTCGACTGCTATTTTGGTGTCACATAAGAATTCTAGGTTGAATATGTCTTTGTTGTTACTGTTGGGTTCAAGATCTATGAAAAACAAAGATAAGGGTCCTTTGGTTGTCTGTGTCGAATGTTAGTTATATTGCGAACTTTATGGCCGGCTTTTTCTAGTTCCTTTGTTATATCTGTTGTGGATATAGAGTGTTGGATATGTCTTACTACCACTCTATAGGCACGTTTTTCCTTTATTTGGTGAGTTTAGTGAATGATTTCTTCTTCTCGTAAATGTCTTATCAGTTTACGGTATGTATCTATTGTATATGTTGTAATCTTGACAGTGTCGTTTGGTAGAGTTCTAGTATAGTAAGTTTCTTCCTCCACAATTTGTGCAAAGTTATCGATCATATCTTTAAAGTTTTTGACGCGATATACGAATATTGGAGGTGGTTTTGATATTTTCTGTTTTTTTTCTCTTTCAGTCTGTTCAGAGATCTCGGCGTTAGATAAGGCACTGTATCGATTTTGTATTTTTGATGGTGGTGAGATTGGAGAATTGGGATTATTATTTTGTTTTGAAAATTTACGTTTTTTGACTACTTGCCATGAGTTTTTATTTTGGGTTTCTTGATCGTCGTCTTCGTTAGACTCCATATCCGAGTTTTCTGAATATCTAATTGCAAGTTTTAGCTTTGTGTTTAAGGTCTGCCCTACAGTAGATGGGTTGCTTGGGTGTAGTAAATTGGTTGGGGTTGTGAGGGAAATTGTTGTGGTTGTGGTGGAAGAGCGAATTGATTTTGTGGAATGTTTGATATAGGAGTATTTGCGGGTTGCCAGTATATGTAGTTTTGTGCATGTTCGGATGTGTATTCTAGTGGAGAATATTGTTGAGGAGTTGGGTACATGTTTCTGAATGTAAGTTAAAATAGTGGACCTGCTGCTTACCTGCAATTTCTGCTGATACTTCAATAGACACTGATTGTTTGTGTTCCGTGTGTGTGAATTGTTTATTGTAGAAAACAGAATTTGGTACGCAACTGCCACTTTACTGTTTATTTTAATAACTAGTAATTAAGTTTTAATTGTTCTTATCGGTGGTCACTTTTTGCTATCGCGCTCGGCGGAATACGTCCTTAATCTACGATATACAATTAAACACCTGAAAAATATTTAGAAGTTTTAGATAACGTTATCAAGCCTTTAATTTTTGATAGTGTGAAAAACTAACCAAGGGAATTTTTTATTGATAAAAATATCTCATATTTTTAGTAAGACGGGGCTCCATCATATTTTGACCTTAGTGTGAAAGATTGGCCAGACGAAAATTATATCGGCAAGCTGGTCAAAGGGGTGGTATAGAGCGGCCACCGAGAATTCTAGTTATAACAACAAACGATTTTTTTGGAATATTTAAAAGATTAAAGATTATTTCATAATCATAAAAAGATTCCAAAGATTAAAAAAAAACATTAGAAAGTTTTTATACCTGCCCAACGTAATATATCTCCCTATACGTTTAGCATTAACATGTCATAGAATTAGTGATAAACTTTTTTCTCTCTTATTAGTAATAAACTAACAATATCTTTATTATTTCTTCTGTTAGATCTGTTCCAGGTTCCAAAAGCTAGTTTCAAACCCTCGACTCGCTCTCTACTAACCAACTAGCTGCAGTTTGCAGTGTCTCCATTGGTGACCTTTCTAGCACTATCCAAAAATGGTTTCCGAGGTTACTACCTTTTCTTTATTTATCTCTACTTCTTTCAGCACCATCTTCTTGCTTTGTCGCATATTTTAACAAGTTTTTAACACACCATATTTATTATATGTATCATAGTATATTATAATGTCATCTTCATAAAAATATTTCATAGAAACCACTGGAGCGGGTTCAAAATTTTTTCCAGGAATATCTTTTAGCCAGTTTTACATTATTTCACTATCTCGAGGAAATTTGAAAATAATATTGAAAGAATAATTACTGGAACAATTCGAAACCAAATATTAAGCAGGCATGTAAAGTACCTACAATTCCACTATTTGAAAGAGTAATTATATCGTTTAAACGCCGAATATCCTCAAATCTAAATGTACACAGCGGCCCTCAAAAGCTAGCCGTTTTATTTGTGTTTTCTTATAAAATATCAGAGAATGTGTAAATAGTACATTTATTTCTGCTTTTATATAGCAGTTAAGCTCGAAAGCTTAACAAACCTAAAAGAGTTTTACTTAAAGGCCAATATTGACTACTAATTTTTTAATATTAATTGAATATTCGACTAAAAAATTTGCACTATTTGATCACTTAAGTATTAAAACATTTCGTTTAAATCACATAATTCAAAAACCAACTTGTTTACAATGAAATAATTGAAATGAAAAAATAAACTCCATGATAGTAATTATATACTTCAAAATCTGAATTATAACCGTTTTATAAACTATTAACTTTATATTTATATCATGACTTCATATTTAATTCTAAGGTCTAATTTAAATCTGTCGTAACAGTATTTTTAAAATGGGGAGAATTTACTATTGTACAATTCAGTTCATTGGACCATTTAAATCGACACCTTAAAACGAATTTAAAACAGTCGTATATTCGTGTTGATACTACTTCATCTATTTTGAAGACGTTTCGCTATCGAATTCTGATAGCATCATCAGTTCATCTAAAAATTTATTTACATTAGAGTATCACACATTCATGAAGAAGATGTTAAATAGTTACCTTAAAAAAGATATGTAGTTGTCAATGGTATTAAAAAGTCAGTACAAAAACTCAAATAAATGGACATCGAATGGTGATATTGTATAAACAATTAAATAACTAACAACATTAAGAGACTTAGTAAAAATTAGCAAAGCAACAGAACACGTGGTGTTCTGTGTTCGATAATATATATTATATATATATATATATATATATATATATATATATATATTACATATATATATATTGTTATGCTATTTAAATTGTATTCTATTGCTTGTTTAGAAAAGATCCTGTCTATATTTATTAAATGATCTAATCTCCAATTAATCACAATAAATCAGCATTAATTAATTACAATCTCAGGCTATTTAACTTGTACTATTTACCTTTGATCGTGGATTCAAAATATTTTCCAATTGGCTTCCTAATTGGGATAGGTAATATGACCTGAATAAAATACACAGAATTTCAAACTGAAGTATATGTGAGATGTCCTTTATTTTATTGAAATTTTATATAACAATCAATCCGGTAATATTTGCAATACAATACTTTAAATATATGAGAAGTTGTTTTCTATCATGGACCCAAATGTTATTTTACATTGATTTTTAATATGTGTTATAACTAAGCTCTCTTTATAATTTTTTTTTTTAAATGATCGCAAAATTAACTGTCTCTATTATTTATTCAATTTATTTAATTTATAAATGAAAACCACACTCCTGCTCTAATGAAAATTGACTGACCTTTCGTTATCTGCCGTTGCAATTCTATGGCCACGCCATAAAAAAAAAACCTTTCTCTGCTTCTGCTCCTATTTTGGTCCAGAAGACGTACACCTTTCTCCTATCTGTCCTTGTATCTGCAACCCAACAACTCGTGTAATTCTATGCAGCCTCCTTTTGAACCAATCTCCGCGCCTGTTTATAACTTCAAATGTTTCCGGCTTCGTCTGATATTAATATTCTTATACCCTTTGGTTTTTCTATCTCTCTGTACCCCGTTCCTCACACTGATCAGCTTTTACATAGCAAATAAACACACCCGGTAAATTACGTCTTCGGGACTTCAAACAAACACAAACCACAAAGCTCCTTCCTTCTTGGGCGACGAAAACTGACTAACTCCTTTCCTCTCTCCTATCTCATAGCTAAAACCACTCCCTCCTTGCATTCAAAAATTGACCAATAAAAATCTTCTACCTCTGTCACGTATATTGTTACCAACCAACTCTCTCTATAAAACGTCATTCGGGTAATTCCAGAAAACAACATTCTTTAATTATTCTAGCTAAATCTATCTGCTTTACAAATATTTCTTACTAATAGCTACAAACGATACCTGTTTCTCAATTCAATGTCTTTTGTTAATAAACTTTTACCGATATAATCTTTCGGGGGGAAAAACCACCGCACATCCCGGTCTATTGTTTAAACACTTTCTATATACACTTTTATTACGGGTAAATCCATTTCACAATAACCGACTTATTTAAATTTCTTATCGATAATATTTGAAAGTCTTGTCTCTGAGGCCTAATGAACAATTCTTTGAACAACTTAAAATACATATTTTGTCTTATACAGGATGTTTGAAAATTTATATGCCCGTGTCATTATGAAATATCAATAATTTTAATTTTTATTTAAGTAATAAAATTTGTATATCGGTTTTTTATTGCTAACAGACATTCAAAAGTACAACAAATCCCCGCCTTTGCAATCGATAAAATTTATCAATCTATGCAACTAAATTTTCTCGAGGCAAACTAAAACGCACTTCCTGTATGCTATCTGTACTTATGCTACGTATTTTGTGGCCACTCGGTTTTCCTTATTTATCAGCGTTTCATAGTCTCTTAAAATTTTACGCAAATCATTTTCTTTGCCTTCTCCACATATCAATTTTTTGTCTCTCCCATCAAATTCTTCGCACATATTCACCGTGTACTCCGTGTCTTTTTCAAACACCACTGTCTCCATTGTGTCCTCTTCATTTTCCTTTGTTTTTTTTTCTGTTGGGCTCGTCTCTTCTTTTGAGGAATCCCATATGTTCTTTTCAACTGAATCCTTTTCCTTTTCTTTCATTTCCTTTGTTTCTTCTTCTGTTGGGCTCGTCTCTTCTTTTGAGGAATCCCATATGTTCTTTTCAACTGAATCCTTTTCCTTTTCTTTCATTTCCTTTGTTTCTTCTTCTGTTGGGCTCGTCTCTTCTTTTGAGGAATCCCAAGTTTTGCTTTCATTTCTTGTCAAAATCTTTCCATCTTCTTATCCTGAGCTCGTCTCATCTTTTGAGGAATCCCAGGTTTTGTTTTCTTTGATCGTTTTCTGACCTTTTCCCCTCTTTCTTTCTTTTCCTTTCTTCGTCACCAGGTTCATTTCCACCGTTTGTTCTTTCTCTGATTCGTCCGTAATTTGTTTCTCTTGTTCCTTATCCTGTTCTTCTTCTTTTTCCTTTGTTATTTTCATCGTATTGGTTTTGAAGTCGATCACTACATGTTTTTCCGTTAATTCGTCAACGCCTACAATCATGTCATGTGACATATTCGGCATTATTACACATTGAAGTGCATACATATTTTTTTTCAATCGTACCATTACTCGTATACCTTCATTTATTGTTGCCAATGTCCGTTTATTTGCGCCCACTAAATTCACCCTAGGTATTTTATAAATTAGACTTGTTAAATTTACTTCTTCGATTAATTTTCTGTTGACCAGTGTTATTTCAGAGCCTGTGTCTATCATAATTTTAATTGGTTTCTCATTTATAAATCCATCCACAAATTTTAAATTAACTCCATTTCTCTTTTCATTGTTTCCTGCCAGTTTAATAAATTCCTTGGGGTGACAAAAAATTCCTGTTTGTTTCTTCGTTTTTAGTGAGCGCCTTATTGAAAACACGCCTGTTGTTCTTCTGTGTTTTCTCGCCCGTCATCTTCTCTCTCATATTCATTTTCTTCTCTTTGCATATTATTTATTTCTCTTCTGTTCTCTTTTGGTCTATTTTTCCCGTATCGGTTACCGCGAGATTCCTGTTCATTCCGTGGGTTATTGTATCTGTTTCCTTCGTATGGGCGGTTATTTCTACTCTGATTTTCCCGATCCCTGTTTTCATTCCATCTCTGGGTTCTAGGTTCATAATTCTCTCTTCCGTTCGGTCTATTTTCGTATCCCCGTCTAGGTATGAATTCTCGTCTTGGATAATCTCTTCTAAAATTTTGACCTCTATCTCTATATTCTTGGTTTTCTCTTTGTCTATAATTTTCTTGCGGTCTTCTTTCTCTTCTTTCATGCCTACGTGATTCTCTCATTTGCAAAAATTGACATAAGCTGTCAATGTCCTTGTAATTTTGGAGATTTATGTGGTCTTCCAAGGTATCTTCAAAGTGTCGCGATATCAACTCTACCAATTGTTCTGATGAATAATTATATTGCAAATGTTTTGCATTATTATAGAGTTGTAATGCGTACATCTTTTCTGATACGCCCATCCTCTTATGGTATTTTCCATTTTGTAACTCTTTATTTACTTGTAGTTGCTGGATTTTTCCCCAGAAATAATTTAAGAATCTTCTCTCAAAATCTTGCCAATTGTCAAATTCTTCTTCCTTGCTGACAAACCAAAGATTTGCCTCTTCTTTGAGATGGTTTCGGATGGTTTCCTTTGCTGTTGCAAACGGTCCTATGTATGTGACTTTTTTCTTTAGGTTATTTATAAAAGGCACTGGGTGTAGTTTCCTTATATCCCCGCCAAATCGTACTTTAACGTCTTCTGTGCTATGTACGATAACTTCCTTTCTTTCTACTCCTCTTATCTCCATCTCTGCAATTTGTTTTTCATTTTGCTTAAGTTTCCTTTCCATTTCTTTCCTGACTTCTAGTAACGCCATTTCAAATTTTTCTTCTAACTGTTCCAGTTCCTTTTTCTGGACAGCCTTAATATCCTTCATTTTAGTTTCCATTTCTTCTCTCTGCATCTCTAGTTTCCTCTCTGTTTCACTAACTTTTTCTAAACAGACTTTTACTTCATTTTCATATTTGTCCAAACGCTTTTCCATTTTTCTATCATTTTCTTCTAATTTCTGTTCTATTGCTTGTCTTGTTTTCCGTTGGTTTTCTTCGATTTTTTGTGTCTGTAATTGCATCATTGCTAATAATTTTTCTAACATCCCTGTTTCTTTTCTTTCCTCTATTATTGTAACATTTCCTTCATTATCCGATCCTTCTTCAAACATTGTTTCCTCTTCTCTGTTATCCTCCTTCCTTTCTTGCATTTTGCTTTGACTCCTTGTGGTCGACATGTTGTTTTTGTCCCCGCCAAATATAAAATTCTACTGGTCTGTTGCAACAAACGGGACTTTTCTTGTTCAAATGTAATAACTCTTGAGTACGAGTATCAAATTTCAATATCCCACAAATAAATCAAATGGTAAAATATCAAATGTCAAAATCAATCAAATAAATCAAGTATGGTAAAATTATCAAATGTAAATATCACACAAATAAATCAATTATGGTAACCTCTAAATTGTCAATATCAAGAATAAATTAAATATGGTAAATTGTATCTTAAAAAAAAAATATAAATCTTCAGTGTCCTCAAATTTTACATAATATTTCACTTTATCCACGGCATATAAACTTTCAAATATCTGCTCGTCTACTCCTATCCTTTCAAATTTGCCAACTAGAAATATTTTTCAAAGCTTTACACGTTGGGGGCCATTTTGTTATGCTATTTAAATTGTATTCTATTGCTTGTTTAGAAAAGATCCTGTCTATATTTATTAAATGATCTAATCTCCAATTAATCACAATAAATCAGCATTAATTAATTACAATCTCAGGCTATTTAACTTGTACTATTTACCTTTGATCGTGGATTCAAAATATTTTCCAATTGGCTTCCTAATTGGGATAGGTAATATGACCTGAATAAAATACACAGAATTTCAAACTGAAGTATATGTGAGATGTCCTTTATTTTATTGAAATTTTATATAACAATCAATCCGGTAATATTTGCAATACAATACTTTAAATATATGAGAAGTTGTTTTCTATCATGGACCCAAATGTTATTTTACATTGATTTTTAATATGTGTTATAACTAAGCTCTCTTTATAATTTTTTTTTTAAATGATCGCAAAATTAACTGTCTCTATTATTTATTCAATTTATTTAATTTATAAATGAAAACCACACTCCTGCTCTAATGAAAATTGACTGACCTTTCGTTATCTGCCGTTGCAATTCTATGGCCACGCCATAAAAAAAAAACCTTTCTCTGCTTCTGCTCCTATTTTGGTCCAGAAGACGTACACCTTTCTCCTATCTGTCCTTGTATCTGCAACCCAACAACTCGTGTAATTCTATGCAGCCTCCTTTTGAACCAATCTCCGCGCCTGTTTATAACTTCAAATGTTTCCGGCTTCGTCTGATATTAATATTCTTATACCCTTTGGTTTTTCTATCTCTCTGTACCCCGTTCCTCACACTGATCAGCTTTTACATAGCAAATAAACACACCCGGTAAATTACGTCTTCGGGACTTCAAACAAACACAAACCACAAAGCTCCTTCCTTCTTGGGCGACGAAAACTGACTAACTCCTTTCCTCTCTCCTATCTCATAGCTAAAACCACTCCCTCCTTGCATTCAAAAATTGACCAATAAAAATCTTCTACCTCTGTCACGTATATTGTTACCAACCAACTCTCTCTATAAAACGTCATTCGGGTAATTCCAGAAAACAACATTCTTTAATTATTCTAGCTAAATCTATCTGCTTTACAAATATTTCTTACTAATAGCTACAAACGATACCTGTTTCTCAATTCAATGTCTTTTGTTAATAAACTTTTACCGATATAATCTTTCGGGGGAAAAACCACCGCACATCCCGGTCTATTGTTTAAACACTTTCTATATACACTTTTATTACGGGTAAATCCATTTCACAATAACCGACTTATTTAAATTTCTTATCGATAATATTTGAAAGTCTTGTCTCTGAGGCCTAATGAACAATTCTTTGAACAACTTAAAATACATATTTTGTCTTATACAGGATGTTTGAAAATTTATATGCCCGTGTCATTATGAAATATCAATAATTTTAATTTTTATTTAAGTAATAAAATTTGTATATCGGTTTTTTATTGCTAACAGACATTCAAAAGTACAACAATATATATATATATATATATATATATATATATATATATATATATATATTATATATATTATATATATATATATATATATATATATATATATATATATATATATATTTACGGCATAAAGTGGAGTCCGCCCATGTTAAAATTCAGGTTTAAGTGAGCTCCGTGGTCAAGTGGACACCGATATACGGAGCTCACTTGACCATTCCCTAATATTGGTTCAGTCGATTCGTTAACATACAGCGGTTCATAATTTTTAAAAAAATTTTGGAACCCATAAATACCCCTGTATGATAAATGTATATCGTGTAGTTCACGTGTATATATTATAGGGGTCGTTCAGGTATTTTTCACTGTATATTTGAACAATTAGTTTATCGGTTTAAGTAAGCTCTGAGAGTTTGGCAACCGTGCGATTATAGCGTATATTTTCAAAGTTTACCCTGAACGGTTTATATGAGCTCCTTATTTTTATCTACTTTTTGTAGGCCGTGTAATACCATACGCATTACACTGTATAATCAAGGATATCTTATTACCGGGTATTACTACGTGCTAATAGGTACAAGGTACAGGTTATTTAAAAAACAGGTATATAGATACAAAAGGACTTGGGCTTATTATTTAATGGAATGGTCACTTGCATAGAAAATTTTATTTTCTCTGCATTTTTAAAAATGTTATTTTTTTACTTAATATAGTTTTATTAGTTCAATGTTGAAGTCTACGTTTTTTTAATTGTAGAAGTTTCGTACTATTTATATTTTTTTTACGTGAATTTATCTTTGTACGTTTTATAGAAGCATCCCAATAATAAAAACTGTTTTTATTTCATCCAATGTTCTGCGATATCTTGTATAAAGTTTTTTTATTATTTTAGTTTTGGTCTTATTTGTACTACATAATATGATATCTTGATAGAAGGTTATCTCAAAATAAATATGGTTAAGTGATATAGATATATATATATAATAGATATTTTTGTGTTAAAATGTGTAGTAGTGTACACAAAAAGAAATAATGGTTAATTTGTAGGGCGAAAGGACGTCCGCCTCATTTTTAGCAGACAAATATTATTTCTGACCTCAATTTACCTTTTAGTTTTAAACAATGATCTGTGAATAATCACGTGCAATACAAGCTACTTTCAAGGAATTTATAGATAGTCTACAGTTCAACGATTTCATGACATTATTGGAGGTTTAGTTTTGTGAAAGCGTTTGTGTTAGGGAAATTGAAGGAGCACATATGAGTTTTTCAGGCGTTTTGGCTGAAAATTGATTTATATTTTATTTTATTGTGCAATAATAGGTGTATCGTCCGTATATTAGAAGTCCTAGTATCTATAGGTATGGGTTAATCGTTTGTTTATACAATGTAAGTGTCTTTATGCGATCCCAAGCGAGACCGATATAGTTTTTCGAGAAATATCCTGTAATTTAAGGTGTGGTAAGCGGAATTTATATTGAAAAATACCACCCCTGATACCCGATATTTTTCGTACCCGTCTTTGCTGTCTTGAGTAAGATTTAGTATTTGTAAAGTACGCGATCTTCCCTATCTATAGCCACTTTCGTCTTATAATTTGAGTTTTTTTTCTAATATCGGTGAAATCATATCATCGTCTCTTGTGCAAAAGTATTTTAAATAGCTAACAAAACAAAGATATTGGCCAATAGTTTTTGTGGTCGTTGGAGTTTTTGCCAGGTTTAAGCAAGGTAACAACTTTGGCTCGTCTCTAGACTTTGCGTATCTGCATAATTTGAATACAGTTGCTCATCATCCGGATAAGCCATTGTAGTGTTTTGGTCCAGATTTCGTAATTAACTGTGTGTTCAGATCCTCAATGCCGGTAGTTGTATTATTTTTTATTTAATATGTAGATGGTGGATCCAATCAAGCTGACTGTTTTTGTCCTTTCTTATTTTAAGTTTTTCTTTGCTTCTTTTACGACAGAGATAGCAGATCTATATCTATAATAAGGTTTTCAGCGATCAGCTTAACACCAAATATCCTAGGTTAGGCCCTTTATGTGTTTCCTGCACTAGAAATACGCCAGATTCATGTTTAGCGCATATGTCTGATAAGTTTAAGTCAAGTAAAGTTTCTTTATCTCTAGATATACCCTTAACATATATAGGCATATGTTATTAGAATTTAGTAGTAAAAAGAACAAATTTGACAAAATAAATAAGTTTGTGATATCGGTTGCAACTCATACATGCACAGATAGATAATAAGTAAGTATAGATAATAAGAAAATAAACAGCTAAAATAAGTGTAAAAAATTCCAACTACATACACCGGTGCCATTGTTTAAGTGATGGGTTTATCGCAGATATCAAAGGTTACATTTTAATTCAAGGTTCCATTTACATATTTTCAACATGAAAAGACATGTTTATGCTTTTATTTTTTTAAATCTATTATTTTCTCTTTCTTGCAGCTATTTTAATGTTCTTTATTAATTGTCTTGTTTCTGCAGTAGGAATATATGTGTACCATGATAGGTTGTTGTTTTGTTTAATGTAATTACTCTTTGCTTTTGCCAATTGCTTTCTTACTTCCTCAGCGATTGGTCTTTTTTTTTCTCATCAATAATCTCATCCTCTCTCGATATAGCTATTCTAAGATATTTAGATTTTACTATATGCTCATATCATTTGGTTTTTATCTCAAATTTGGACCTATGATGAAATTTTTATATCTTAAATCTAATGCTTTCATATTAAACTGGAATAAAATACTTAAATACTAGCCAAATTGACATTAATTTTATAGTTTCCATTTTATTAGTACTGATGGTACATGATTAGCATCTGTTGGTACTATATATCAATTTCAACACATGGAAGTGAGAGCAATCTCCTGTTAGTAATTCCAGTGTCAATTATGACAAAACCCTTGATTGGATATTATAGAGTATCCAATATTTCAATCAACGGTATTTCAGAGTGATTTTTTAAAAATTTTTATATATATTTGCAAAATGGAGAAGGAAGTTCAGTACAGAGCCGGTTAAACAGCTAATCTGTCAATTTAGAAGTAAGAACAAGTACCAACTTGCTAAAAAGCACACCCATACACAAAAGGGATGATAAAATGTACTGCACAAACTGTAGTAGTATGAGTTACATATAAGCTATATATTAATAATTAGGATATACAGTATTTTTTCTAATACACCTGGAACGATTGAGTAAATAGGTGAACTATCAAACAGGAGACTATTAGTGTAGAATTAGAAAAACTTAAAAAATCGTTGATCAAATATTCTCTGTTAGGCAGTTAATGAGAAATGTTGGGAATACAGAAAAAACATTAAACCAGTTATTTATAGATTTTAAACAAACACATGATATAATTATAAGAATAAAACTATGAAATACCATGGCAGAACAAGGCTTACCTAAGAAATTAATTAATTTAACAAGGGTGAAGGACGAAAACTGGACAAAGTGCTTTAAAAAAGGCGGACGAATTAGCGTAACAGCTGTGTTAAAAACTAAACAATATGAGACGAATTGGGGATATTATATTACACAAACTAAACCGCTTGAATACGAAAAATATCAGGAAATAATGATACGACAGAAAAGACTAATGACTTTACAGCTAAGTGCTACATAAATAGCAATGTAATGCAAATAGATGATTTTGTATATAAGACTAATAATATATTATAAATTATACCTATATAGATACAAATAGTAAAATAAAATACAACTATTATACAATATAGTAAATACTTATTTAGATAAACGTAAAATGTTCCACTGAACGTTAACGATAAATGTTTCAAATAAAGGTTAAAACATGCTTTTCAATTCGCGGTAAAAGACTTAGTAGAGTTCAACACACAAGATAAATTCGTAACAAAATTGATATATCAGTACACGGTACCCGATACAGCAGCAAAATAATTTTAACAACAAATATGTAGGTTGTACTTTACCCCATTGGAATCATAGCATCCTATGGAAATTGGTATCTTCTTTGACATACAGCAACCACATGTGAAATTACGAAAGATTAATGTTAAATTAGGAAAACTCAATTAACCGTTGATCAAATATTCACTCTTATATACTTAATGAAAAATGTTGGGAATAAAAAAAAACATCAAGCTATTTATTTATAAATTTTAAACAAACATTTAAATATGATATAATTATAAGATTTTGAATAAAATGTTATGGAAGAACTAGGCATACCTAAGGAAATTAACTGCCAACTTACTTTTAAATGTACAGTAGCCTCAAACAAGAAGATGCCATGTCTCCAATCGTGTTTACCATTGTTTTGGAGAGCATCGCCCGGAAACTCTAATACCGAAAATCTCACAGTTTAATATCAAGGTCCTCACATTATACGGATTTTCGACGATGAGTTTAATATAGTAGGGAGTATAATCATTATTAACAAAAAACATTAATACATTCAATAGAAAAAAGCGCAAAAAGGGTCTTCCAAATCAACGATGATAAAAAATATATGACATCATAAGAGAACTACAAAACAGAACAGGACATAATATTTCATTAGACCAGTACAACTTTGAAATGGTTCATCGGTCTAAATATTTAATATTTAAGAGCACTTTGAACAAAAACACTACAGAATAGGATAACAACAGAACACAAGCTGGCAGTTCCTACGTTTTAAGCAAAAAAATTAAATCCAAAATACATCCCGCAATACCAAAAATAAGAATCTACGTATGTAAGTGAAACACGGGCAATGAAAAACAAAATAAGAGCCGATTGAGCGTCGCAGAAAGAAGAATTCTTAGAGAAATATATGAATCTGTTATGAATAAGATTACAAACATTAACTTTGGCGTTGAGATTTAGTTTCTTGTACGACGTTGCAATCTTTATCTTTGACCTTGGCATTAGTTCCCGGTCGTAAAACACTTCTGGGGGATTTTTTAGCAATCCTGATCTAATTAATACCTGAGTTTTACTTGCATTGTTTTATACATTCTGATTTTAGTAGTTCATATTAGACTTCTGGATTTAAAAGTGTTATGAGAGTTATATATGAGTTATATTAGTTTGCTACCTGAATTTTTCCTTTTATCTCTTATTTGACAACGATATCGCGATATCTAAAACACTCCTATCTTTCAAAATTATACGTTACTCCTGTTACGTTACGTTACTCTTGTTACGTTATATCGTGTCTTTTGTCTGTTAATGAATATTTAGTTGGTTTTCTCGTTACTGACTATTATACAGTTTTTTTTTTTTGCTGCTAATAGCATTATTGTATAGTATATTAATATTCAATGTATATATTAAATCTGGATAGTGGATAGATATTCTTTACTTTCTCGGAGAAATTATATTCTAACTCACAAAAATCCTATTAAATTGCCAAAACCGCCCTTGCATGTTCTATTTACTTATGAGAGCCAGCAGCAATATCAGTATCATAATAATGCGTATAGTCCTGGACTGGCTAATCGTTGGATAATAGAAGCATGCATGTAGCAGTTTTCATGGTTTGATGCCTGCTTGCTGAAATCGGGGAGCAGATATATCAGAACCAAGGTAATGACTATAGTAATTGTTGCTTTACCGGCAAAATATTAAATACCAGAAGGTATAACGCTAGCAGTCTCACTGCAGCCTCGATGGAGAAGGCAAAGTGAGACAACTTTATTATTATTAACCAACAGTATATTTTCTAGTAAAATCATCATGATTTTACAGCAAGACAAATTTTCCAATGTTGGTAATCAAAACATCATGTAAGTATCACCAGGTTCCCTATGTTGGTATCCAACAAAATCCTTGTAATAACGATACAGGAAACAAAACTCCAGAGATATCAAATAAATTAACCAGATATCTAATAAAATACAGATTCTTGATTCCAATAGTTAAAAAATTAACCAACAGCCTACCCAAACAGATATAACGTCCATTTAACATGTAATCCGTTAACGGTCCAAGGTACAAAGCAGCTCCTAGCATAATGCTGATGATATAGATTTGATAAGAAACTAAAACATAGACGAAGTGAAAACCAAATACAAGCAAATACACAGAAGAGACCAATTAAATAAACCTAGATAAAACAACTAGATAAAAAGTCAACAACTACAATTTCAAAAGTATAGAAGACTTTAAATATATTGGATCAATAACCACAGTTAATAATACCGCCACTGGAGGAATAAAGAGCATAATATAAACTTTAGACCTATTTTAAGACCAAAGAAGACTTAAAACTTCAGCGGCATTTTGACTGACTGTACAACATTTTTTCCAATTTGTTCGGTCTTCCATCAACATAGGGTCAAATAGAATGTTCATTTTGCGGAGATCTGCTTGGATGTTATCTCTCCATCGCATTCTGGGACGTCCGAGTAGTCTTTTGTCTGTGGGAATCTCCTCCCACACCAATTTTACAAGTCTTTCGTTATGCAATCTGTGCACGTGCCCTGCCAATCTTAGTCGCTATGATTTAATTTCTTGGACTATATTGGCGTCGCTGTAGAGAGCTTTTAATTCGATATTAGTTCTGATCTTATACTGGTTTGTGGTGATGTCATGGTGAAGTTCAAAAATGTTTCAAAGTATTTTTCGTTCAAAGCGTCTGAGCTTTTCTTCGTTTGCTTTGGTCATGGTCCACGTTTCGCATTCGTATGTTAATACAGGTCTGACGATAGATTTATAGATTTTGATCTTTGATTTTCTTGTGAGAATTTTTGATTTTATGAGCTTATCCAGTGCAAATTGACGGCAGTTTGCAGATTGGATTCTGTCTTTTATTTCTTCAGTAACATCGTTGTCAGCTATGATTACGGCCCCCAGATACTTAAAACGTTGTACTCTTTCGAAATTAAATTTGTTGACCGTCACATTTTGTCCTATTCTGTCTCTTCATGTCGTTCTATTTATACACATATATTATATATTTCGTCTTATCTTCATTAATCTTCAGCCCTACTTCACTTGTTACTCCTTCCACCTTGTTGAAAATGTCTTTCGTGGATAGGATGGATTCTCCAACGAGATCTATGTCATCTGCATATGCGAGGAACAGCTTGGGACCTTGAACCGATAGCAATTCTCTTTTTATTTCGGCCGACCTCATGGCTTTCTCTAATACAAGGTTAAAAAGTATTGGAGATAACACATTACCCTGTTTAAGTTCACTGTTGATTTCAAAGCTGCCAGACAGTTTATTATTTACACGTACGCGTACTTTAGATATTTCAGAAGTTCTGCTGGTATCTAGTCCGTACTAGTCTCTCTCCATAGCTTCATATTTTTGTTGTTCATAGTTTTTTTTCTTTGTGCATATTATTTTTTCTTGGTTCTTTTCAGCAGTCGTCATATTCCTTTTTACTTTGGTCTGTTTGCAGTTGTATCTAAGTCTTCCTTACTGTTTGTCTTTTTCCAGCTGTTTCCGACATTCTTCGTCATATCATGGTTTTGCCCTCTTCTGCCTACTCCTTCCAAATATCTTGTCCGCTGTCTGGGTTATTATTTCGGCAGTCGCTTTCCATAGCTGTTCTATATCATTGTATTCTCTTTCAGAGTTCAAGGTTTGTTCAAGTTGTTCTCTATAGTTTTGTTGTTTCTCTGCATTGTGTATTTCGTCCATGTTCCATTGTGGGTTTATTGTTGTTTTATTGTATTTGTGGCTAGATATTCTGGATTTGACTTTTGCTCTGATTAAGTAATGATAATGATCTGTGTCTCCGTCTATTCCTCTAAGGATTCTTACGTCTATAATATTGTTACCAGGTTTGCTTATGAATGTCTTTATGCGGAAACATGGTTGACTTTATTAGCATAATATTAGCTGCTGCAGTTTCTGTGATTCTTAAGCCATTGTCCTTGGATACATTGTGTAGGCTGTGTTTACCTATTGTGGGATATAGGCTAGGCTCTTTGCCTATTTAGCATTAAAGTCCCCGCAGAGTATGCGCATATCATGTTTGGGCATCGTATCTATCTCTCTTTCTAGGGCATCGTAGAAGTCATCCTTTATATCTTCATCCTTCTCCTCCGTTGGTGCATGCGCTGAGATAATCGAAATGTGGTATCGTTCTCCCTTTATTCGTATGTAGCATATCCATTCATTTATAGGTTTAAAATTTAGTATGTTCTGTACTAGATTGTCTGTAATCACAAAGCCCGTTCCAAATTCATGTCTTCCGTTTTTGTTACCGCTGAAGAAGATGGTGGATTTACTTATTTTTATATTTCCATCGTCTGGCCATCTTATTTCTTGGACAGCTGTTATATCCATTCCTAGGTTTTCCAGTTGTTCCAATATTTATAGCAGCTCCAGATCTGTACCAACTCTGGGCATTCCAAGTTCCAATATTTATAGTCCTTTTACATTGCATTTGTCGGTTTTTGTGTTTATGTGTCCGGTTCCGAGGCAAAGTTGCAGTTTTCATAACTAGTTTCTTTTTCCGAGGATGGGTAGTTAACCCTCCGCTTAACCCTCCTATTTTATCCGGGCTTGAGACCGGCTGCAGTAAGATGATTTCCGAGCTACTAAATCCACTCGTTCCTCACCCTACCCCAGGCAGCAGCAAAAGAGTACTGAATAAAAAATGAGAGAAGTGCGTTGTTGATAACATGTGCAATAATAGGAACGAATGGAAATGAAGAATCCGAAGAAGACAAAGAGGTTTTAAATTTATAAATCTACATAATTTTTAACAATATATATTTATTCGTCATTTCCAGAGCCAGTGTGCTAATTGTGCGTAAAATAAAACTTTTTAGGGTAAATCTGCTACAGCTCGGTGTGACTCAAATAATTCCAAAGCTAAAAACTATCGATGTTTGTATGAAAAGAAAATTTCATTTTTGAATGCTTAGAATAATGTAATGGTAAATTTATCGCTACGAAACATACCGTGCGATGTCGCGGTGTCTACCCCGCGAATTTTATTAATCTCTTTTAAAAGAATATTGGCAAGTATACATAATCACATAATTGTGGACGGTATCCTGTACCTAAATACTAAGAAGGTTGTCGTTGTAATCTAAGAATAAGTTTTACCATTTACAGGAGAACCATGTTGGAGTTCTATTACCCAGGACTCCCACATGAAGAACATTTAGCTGATAGTTGTGCTCCTATCGCGCATCAGAGTGCTATAGGGGAAAGGGATAGTCTGGAGCATTCGAGCGCGGTGGAATAGTTCCTGTCTACACTGGAATTAATACACCTCGCTCCAATCAATTGTTACACCCGAATGTAATTTTAAGGGGTGAACAAGTTTCACAAACTGGGTTCAATTACTTTACAATTTTTTTATTTTTTGTGATAAACTGAAGTGATTGATTGTTGTTTTGAAAAAGTAAGCAATTTTTTTTATTTTTGTATTCTTATCATTATACAAATGTACCTGATATTGTAATATTTACAACATTTTTCATAATATATTCTGAAATGCGCTTTCTTTGACTGATAACGAACAGGAGTTTTAATAACTTCTTGTTATTAATTATGTAGGTATTAATATAATTATGTAATTATGTAGGTATTTAGATTTTTACCTTGTTCTTACTATAGTGATAAAGCACAAATGTAGTCATAGTCTACTATATTTTTTCCATAGGGGTCATAGTTTTTAACTGTGTGATAGTTTTTTTTATTGTTTCAACTGTTATAAACATTGTTAAAATACTAACAGACTTTTTGTTAGTTTTGATTCTCACCGTGTAGTAGGCCAAGATATGGGTTACAAAAACCCAGACACTATCGAACATTTAGACGGTTGTAAATACATTGTTTTAAACAATAGTACATTGTTTACCGGGTAGGAAAAGCTTAACATACCTGGACGACTGTGAAGATTGCTAAGTCGAGGCGCAAGCCGAGACTTAGCAACACAGAGTCCAGGAATGTGGCTTTTCCTACGAGGTAAACATACTATTTTTCCGCAAATCGTTTAAAATTTGACAGATATTGATTGATTAAAAAGAAACGCGATAATTTTATTCCCAAATAAATGGTGCTTTGAAATTCCTAATAAAATTACTTGGGTAACTATGGAAACGTATTGATGTTGAATTGTCAAACTTGACGCTTATAAATTTAATTGCTGGTGTTCTCGAAAGTAAAATGATAAGTTATGATGAAATTTCCATTCCTGGGACTCCTCCAGAGCTGGTTGAGGCAGTGAATACTGCTTCATTAGAATTATTGCCAAAGAAATCAAGAGAAAAGTACGAAAATACATACAGACGTTTTATGGATTATCGCATGAGTAAAAATACGAGTTCTTTCTCAGAAAATGTTGTAATGGCATACTTCCTAGACCTTTGTTTAAAGATGAAATCTTCAACATTATGGGCCAATTATTCAATGATTATGGTAATTTACAAGGTTTTAATTTCTATTTAGATTATAGCTTTATTTATTTTTTAGGTGGCTGTAATATTTGGTATTTCTGGGGCTTGTAGAATGGATGAGTTAGTCCGAACGACTGTACACGATATAGAAGACTTAGAATCTAAGCTTTTAATCAGCATACCTGATTCGAAAACCAACAAACCAAGATTATTTCTAATTAATTAGATCTACTTGAATGTTTATCGAAAGTATGTTTCGTTAAGACCAGAAAATATGAACAGTGACCGATTTTTCTTTAAATATCAAAGCGGAAAGGGTTGTAGACAAGTGGTAGGAATTCATTAATTTAGAAAAATGCCCAAAATAATTGCTACTTATTTGAACTTGGTAAATCCGACAGAATATACTGGTCACTGCTTTCGTCGGTCTTCTGCAACAATATTGGTTGACTCTGGTGCCGACATAACTAGTTTAAAGAGGCATGGCGGATGGAAGTCATCAAACGTTGCTGAAGGATATATTGAAGAATCGCTTAACAATAAGGTTGAGGTGGCAAATAAAATTTTCACAGTACAAAATATTCAACAAAATGACACTTCCACCCTGCATGTTCTCCAAAATGTTTCTCATAGTTCTAAGAGTGTTCCTCCAATGTTCAGTAATTGTACTAACTGTCAAATTACTGTAAATATAGCAAATTGATCTTAAAAATGTATTCAGCAATGACTTGATGTTTTCAAAATATAAATTAATTCCTTATAAGCAATGTGTTTTCTATCATTTATGTAGAACACTAACAACTGTACGGAAATATCATTTCCTTACAGTAAGGATATAACATTTCCTTACAGTAAGGAAGTCCCGACTTTTTCTTCAAGAAATTTTGACAGAAATGTCAAAATTTCCTGGAGATTTGCGGAAAAAGACCTTTTACTCATACATTGTATTTTAACAAAGAGTGAGTGTGAGTGAGTCTTGTCCATAGAAAAAAGAGTGGCTTTCTTCAAAAGTGCAGATCGCAGGGTAATTATCGCCCGCAAGTAGCGTCCACTTGGCAAAATAAATTCTATAAAACCCCATTTTTTTAAGGAGAGCTGTTCCACTTGCCAAACCACACAGACCTGTGTTCGAGTTCTAATTTATAGTGTTTTGCTGCATCCATCCTACATGGTAAAGTACAATACACCATATTTATTTTGTTGTATGCATAGTCTATACATCAAGTACTTTTACTTGCTATTGAATTATTTCATATTGTGTTGCGATTTGAACCTTTTAATTGAACTTTGTTTTACTTTCGTTTAAAAATTATAAACTTTTTTCATAGTTTGAGCTTTATACCGTTGTGTATTATACAAGTATTCTATTTCTTTTTATCGTAGTGAGTCATTATTCAGACAAAATATTTAAGTCTTATGGTAACTTGATTCTGTAATAAAATTCATGGCAGACGACAAGCGGTTTCATAATCACTAAACATATATATTTCTTTATGGGTTCATATGTTTTACATTTATGGTATTATGTTCGGTCTTATTGTTTTATATACTTTGTCGCTTGTATAAGCTATCATTATCTTGCCGTTCTGTATTTTTCGTTTTCAAGCTTATTTTAATTATATAGACGTTAATCATTTAAAAGTAAATGAATATTTTTTTTGTCACTTGGTTTAAATATAGTTCTTATTGCTTATTTATTTTTATTCGTAATACCCAAGTCGAAAGGGAGAAACCAGCGAGACGAATTTTAGATTAAACATAAATTATACATGTCTCGTTTCTGATGATGGCCACCTATATTACATATATATGTATATGTACAGAAAGCAACACTTATTTCAGTTCGTACGATTTGCAGTAATTTTTTTATTGTTATTTCGGGAATTTCACGTTAATACTCTGTTTCTGTTGTTCCGCTTATTTATTTGAGATATGTTACTTCTTTTTCTTTTTCACAATAAGCAATTCTGCTTGTTCATTGGGGGATTAATACCTTTATGGAAGGTTGTCACTTCATCTTTTGCGCGGTCGTCCGATACTTCTTTTGCCGATTGGTGACTTATCTCTTGCTATTTTGACGACACGAGTCTCCTCCATTTTGCTTATGTAGTTATTCCATTTTTTACTTCTATTTTGTGTCCATATATTTATACACTGTACGGTAAATTTTCTTTTAATGTTTTCACTTCTCTTTCGATTTCTCAGCGTATTTCCTGTAATTCTTCTCAGTACTTTCATCTCTGCCGTTTCCATTATTCTTTGCGTTGTGGCTGTGTCGGTTCTTGTTTCTGCTGATGCCATCAATTTCTATTTTACATCTGGTTGGTTCTTTGCTGACTACTATTGTTTTAGTTTTTTGAGATGAGATTGTCATATTAAATTCTTTTGCTCTTATATTAAATCCGTGGACCAGTCTTTGCAAACTGTCTTTATTTTGGGCTATTAATGCATAACAGAGTATTTTGATTTCTTTGTTTTCCATTTTGTATCTTCGTATCTTCGTTTGTTAATGCTTTTCATGATATCATCCCCTTGTCTCGTTCCGCTGCCAATTTTTATAAGTTTTGTAAGTTGTCCATCTATTCTGACTTCCATTTTGTTCTTTTGATAGATGTTTTCGATAGTTTTTATAATATTTAGGGAAGCTACTCTATTATACATAATATGGATTACATATTTCAGTCTTACTCTGTCAAACGGTGTCTGTAGGTCAATCAGACACAGAAATGCTGATCTATTATACTCTAGTGATTTCTGAGCAATTTGCTCTATAGCGAATATTTCATCTATACATGATCTTCCACTAAAAAAAATCCGGTTGTTTATCTGCTAAACTTATATTCTGATTTATTAGCAGTTGTAAAATTTTAGTTGTAAGTTTTAGTGAAGTATTTAACAAGTTTATACCACTGTAGTTTTCGGTTTGTTTTTATCTTCTTTTTTGACTAGTAGAATTAGTTCGCTCGTTCTCCATTCTTCCGGTATTTTATTTTGTTTTATAATTTTATTACGTAATGTTGGTAATTGTTCTGTCATTGCTGCTCCAAAATATTTCAGTACTCGTTTGGTATCTCGTCTTTACCTTCTGCTTTTCTATTTTTCAGATTTTCAAGTATTTTCCGAACTTCCTGTACATTTATATTAGGTTCTTTATTTGTGGTAATATCTGTTGTTTCCGGTTTCAGCGTCGTTTGATCTTCTCCTGCATATAGCCTTTTTAGGTAGTCAATTCACGTATCCTTTCTTTGTGTTTTAGTTCTTTTAGTTTCTTTACCTCCATTCTTTGACCTCTTATGAAGCGCCCTATTTCCTTTTGTAGACCGTAAAAATATGTTTCATTTCTTTCGGAAAACGTTCCTAGTGATCATTTTTTATTTTTCTGATAAGTTCATGAGTTTCGTTTCTAATTATCTTGTAATTATGGTATGCCTCTTGTATTTTGGTTGACGTGTATTTCAGGTAAGCTTTTTTATTTTCTTTACATTTTTCCTTCACTTCTCTGTACAAAACCATGGAGTTCTTCGCCTTGGCAAAGATTTATTTTTATTTATATTTCTTTCACCAAGAACTTTTTTGGCCGAGGCTAAGATATTAGACCTCATTTTTGCCCAGCTTTCTTCGACTCCATCACTTTCTGTGATACATGTGTTTCTGCTTTTTTTTTGTTATTCTTGTTTGGAATAGGTATCTTGTGGAGTCATCCTAAAAGCTTTCGACTTTTATCTTTGTAGTGTATTCTGGTATTTTGTTCAATCAATCAATCAAACACATATATGTGTTTTCATTCGGATTTTACACAATACCAATTTCTGATCGCTTCCTATTTCTGCTGATATTAGTGCTCTTACATTCAAGATTTATGAGGTCAATAATTCTCTATTCGACCGAATATAGCCCATCATAGATCGTTGTCCTCTACTGTTTTCAAAAGTGTATTTGTATTGTTCTTTTTGAAGGAAAAATGTATTATTAATATGATATTTTCGTTATATCGCTGTTTTATTCCTGGAACTATATCATTGCCAACACAACAAATGATGAATATATAATGATATATAATGTCGGTTAATAATTTATGTTTAACTACATTAGCCAAATATTCATGAAATTCCTCCATGACTAAATTGATCGATATTTAAATATATTTCAAGTTCCAAAATGTAGCTGCTGTAAAATTTGAAAATCTACTACTAATACAATTATTGGCAACATCGCAGGAGTTAAGAAGTGTACGCAAAATGGTAAATACGGATCCCAAAAATGGTTTACCCTGCTGTTGAGTCCACTTACTCCTACATGTTGGTCGGAGTCTACATAAAGCGCTACTCAGATAATAATATACACGGTGTATATTCTACTGGAGTTAGTATAATACCGTTTTAGTACGGAGCCTACATTAACCGCTAGAAGTATATATATATATATATATATATATATATATATATATATATATATATATATGTATGTATAGGTATTTACCTTAATCAATAAACTAGTGAATTTAGACCTTAAGTTATACCAAAATTAAGTAAAAATACTAATAAATCTATAAAATGCATATGTAACCAAACTTACTGTTTTCAAATTTCAAGTTCTGGTCTCTTAAACACGGTCATGGTAATACTTCCCTAGATACGGGAGTTCAACCATTAATGTCCATGATTATTATAAGTCAAAAAGATCTGTTACGTTTACGTATATGGTTGCACAAAAATCACTATTATCTCTTGATGATTTAACGTAGTGCATTATTCAAGTTTGCAGAGATATTAAAAAAACATTTCAAAAAGTGCAACATGAATTTGAAAATTGACTTTATTATGACCTGAATGGTAATGAACATGATTAAATAACAGGTATTTATTGTTACACATTGGTCTTTTTACAATATTTTAAAATTTGTATAGTATTACTTAAAGAGTCTTTCTGCCATAACATATTATAATAGGGAGATACATAACTCTGTATGTGATATATTTGATATAATTTCATAGAAGCGTATTTCTTTCCATTCTCTGGTTAGTTATTACTGTTTAATATATCAATATTTTTTGTGTATCTAATATTATTTCTTTATTATTTCAGGAATTGTTCTGTTTTGGATGTCAAAACTGGGATCCGACATTAGATGATTTCTTAGCTACAAAAGATTTACGCAAATATGACAAGCTACTAGCAACTCTTACTAATAAAACCGGAGAACCCTATGATACCCTCTTAAAAGCATATTATCTGTATTTTGGATTTCAAATTTTGGTAAGACAAATTAATGGGTTTGAACATATAACGTCTAAAAATCATGACCATTCTGGATTTACAATTGTATGTGGGTCTTAATCTCTTCTCTGCAGTTGACTTTCCATGGCTTTCCTTCGAATAGCACGGCATTCCCGTTTCTTATGTCTTCATCGATGTTATCAAGAAACCTTGTTCTGGGTCTTCCTCTTATTCTCTTACCAATCGGTCTATCAAGAAGCGTTTTTTTAGCTAGGCCATTTGTTCTATCCGCACTACATGCCCTATCCACCTCAGACGTCCTACCTTAATATGTTTTACGATATCTGGTGCCTGGTATATTCTATAAAGCTCGAAGTTGTATCGTTTTCTCCATATTCCATTGTCATTCACCGTTACATAGATTAGCCTTAGTATGACTAAATTAAATGTTACGTGTACTCAGTACTTTTGTACAAAGTAGAAACGTGGACATTGAAGTGGAAACTCTATCAAAACTTTAGGCTTTTGAGCTATGTACTTGGAATATATAATGAGAAATCAATGCAGATACGAGCTATTCCAATGCATTTTGCAATGTAAAATTAAAGGAAAATGGGCTCCAGGATGAAGAAGAATATCCTGGCTTGTTAACCTGTGATGTCCTCTCGTAGGAGTCACTATCCGGGTAGCTTTTGGACAGTCAGAGACAGAGTTCAAAATAAAAATAAAACTTTATTGTCTACCTTAAATTAAATTGACAAAAATCGTATGTTCATATTTACAATTTGGTTTAGTCTTCTCAGTACCTGGCCTATTTATTCAAATTAAGTTTGACCTTGTCATATGAAAACGGAACAACTTGTGAACTCAACACGTCCACAAGCCGGGGTAGGGAAGAAGAGAACCTTCAGTCAACACCTGTCGATTCTCCCTCTATGAGGAAATGTTGCGGTTTATATAGCGGAGCTTGGTAATTAGTTTTGCCCTTTCTACTGTCGATACACTCCTACTTCATGGGTTGGTTCGCGCGCTGGTTTAACGGTGATGGCTTGGACTCATCGTTACAAACCTGAGAGCATGGTATAGAAAGACCTCAACACAGCTATGTCTTATAGCAACCAACAATGTCATTATAGCCAGAATAATCGCCAACGTTTGGAACGGAGAGGCAACCTAAGAAGAAAAATGACTAAATTCCGCAAGGACTAAACAAGCCTGTCTGAAATATGACAAAAATTAAAAATCTCTCTCCAATGGCGCTACAGCATTGGCCTCCTCCAACTATGTTGGTCCCGCGCCAGGTTCTCAACTCTACAAAATTCTCTACAACTCTACAAAATCACAATATTGCCATATAACAAATCACAATATTGACATGTTAATATCTAAAACTCATTATACAAATTGAAGATACATCTAAATTCCATACTACTTGATAAATAATACAATCAGTGGAACGGTCCACTGACTATTAGAGATAATTATAGTCCACCACGGCGTACAATAAACACACAGCAATATCAAAAGTTTTTCAACACACTCGGAAATAGGTTTCGTGAGAGAGGCGAGTACAATGTTAAACAAACTTACTGAACATATAGATTACCGAATCCTAAAGTTAGACAACTGTATATGACAATGAATGGTAATAATCCTAGATATATATGAACAGACAAACCTACATACTGGCCAACCGATCCAAACAGAACTCCAGACTTGGTCGAATTTTGTGACACTAAGGGAATTAAAACCGAATTTCAAACAGTACAATCTTTTCTCACAACAAAACAGTGTTTTTAAATAACCAAGAGTTACAACAAAAAGATCATTTATCAAATACCTGGATAGGCATCTCGACAGGTGGCAAACATGGACGAAGCATATATATTTATGAAAAGAAAACAACTGAGGCTTAAGCTTTGAGACTTTACTGGTTATCAGGTAAAAGATCACATTTATATCTACATAACAAAGTATTATTAGTTTATAAATCAGTCATAAAATCAATATCTAGTTATAGAATCCAGCTGTGGGGACCAGCGTCCAGGTATAATGTAAATATCTTGGAAAGTTTCAAGCAAAAGTCCTACGCGTCAATAAAAATGCACTTCCTTTGAGTTATTTTTATATATTTTTTTGGTAGATCCCAAATTTATAAATAATTTTTGTTAAAATTAAAATATAAATAGGAAATTGTTATCAGACAACTTCTTGAATGTTATTTATAACATAATTGCGCAATTTACTTACTGTAATATTAATACATATTGTAAAAAAATCAATTGGTTTGGCTGATTATACTCACTATTAAACTCAACAGTTTTCCAGGTTGAACTGCATCGATTATCACTGCGCCGAGCTTTCGACATCGTATCTGATGTCTTCTTCAGGGCATCCGAGGTCTCAGTCTCCCAAGCCCCCAGACATTACTACACTGATCACTAACCAATGCAATATTGCCACTAGAAACAGCGGACGGTTCAGTTATAAAGTCGATGGTGAAGTGGTTTGGATGGAGGTTAGCGTGGAGATTAGAGCGAATATTGACGCAACGATTGGAGCAAGAGATAAGGCAGCCGTTTATGATGGTAGGATTTTGATTGGCGGGGAGAGCGAACGATATTTGCTCTATGAGAGATTTCCATATCGAAGGCAATCGGATAATGTCATTTCTTTTATTGAGACAATTTGGCCATTTTTGAATTTCTATGGATTCTCGAATAATTCTTGGTTTATAGAAGCGGATGGAGACTATAGTTCTGAAGTTTTCAAAATCAATTTTGCAACCTGTAGAATTGCGAACAAAAATGGAATATTCATAAATCCTATTTTGGATTCTACGATTTGTTTGCTCTATATAGGATCGGGGGCAGTCCGCACAAGTAATTTCTCAAACTCCGTATTGGTTATTTGTAATGTTGTCTGTGATTGATCGGACAAGAGATGAAAGTTTTTGTTGGAAGATAAATATTGTATTTATTCCTCTTGATTTAAGAATTTTATCCATATTGCCAGTGATACCTTTGATATAAGGAATACAAGCTTTTGTATGGTAGGGTTAGAGTCTTTGGATTGAGACAATGGGAGATTGATGTCCGTGGATGTTTCTTTTGATTTGATTTTTACGATAACCGGTTTGGAGGAGGGCTTGTTTTAAACTAGAGAGCTCAGCGGGTCTACTTGCATCATCGAAAAAGCGTATTGATCTAGAGACAAGGGTATTAATGACTGAGTTAATTTGTGAAGGCGGATGATGATGAGAGTTGGCTTGCAAGTAACGATTGGTATTGGTGGGTTTTCGATAAACAGAGAGATAAATATCTTGGGATTGGTTTTTCTTTATAATAACGTAATCATACGCATGCCAGCTACCATCATTCACCTTCACAAATGAATTCACTTTTACAATATATAACTAGTCTATTGCATTTCTCTTCAATTCAAGCTCCACCACTTGTGGTAACTTAATCTAAAATAAATAGTAGTAAAATAAAAATAAAAATAAAAACGTATATTGTTTTAATAACATTTACGTGTTACACTTACGATATTTGAAAACTAAGATATTTAGTCTCTAAGTGTACCACATCTGCACCATCTACTGTCTGTACAGCATTCTCTTCGAGAATCTGATTGTTTCTGTCGTTGACTTCTTGGCACTTTTTTCTGTAGGTACTCATATTTGACCTCGTAGCTACTTTAGTATCTATTACTACCTAGTATCCATTGTAATAACATTACAGGCGTATATACGCTAGTAGCGACCTCCATCTTAAGTTTTTATTCTGACAATACATCTTTAGTTTATCCTTAAAAAAAACATCTTTAGCACTACATTTACGTAGAAAAAAGACGTTGAGTGGAAATAAAAGTAGACGATTGCATTTCTTTTTAATTCAAGCTCCACCAAATGCAATCAACTATTTAGCCATTATAGTAACAAAACATGCCTTGGATTTGCAGTTCATCTAATTCGCTATCGAAAGAGAAGTCTCCTGACTTCTCGTTGCTTTACATAGCGGTCGCTATTAGCGTACTTAGTCCTATTATACAGTGTGTAAAAGCCAAATGGAATAAATTCATTATTTAGGTTACTGTAAATATTTATAAAAAAATCCCGAAACACGTCAAATTTAAATTATAACTTGACATTCTTTAACGTGAAAATGCAACCCCTACCTTCAACCCCCTAAGAATGACAGGTTAATTTTTAAAATAGGAAGTACAGGCTTGTGATATATCGTTTAAAAGGTCTTTTCATTCTCCATTCAAAAATGTTATCCCTTTCAAGTTTATTAAGATTAATTAAGATAAAATAAATTAAAATCATGTCGTTACCGAAATTCGCTAAAATATACTCAAAACTTATTTCCGGTTTAGGTCTTGATAATGAGAAAGTGAACAAAAACCATAGCAATGTGGCAATTTTAGATGGTAACCATTAAAAAACTTTAAAGAATTTCCGTGACAACGTTATTTTAACACGCATTAGTAAATTGTTTTATTTAAGTTGTTTTTATTTAAGTATTTTAATTTAAGTAAAAAGTTCGTTCAATTCAATTCTGAAAAATGGTTAGATTAACGGAAATGCATAAAATAACAGTTTTACAAATGATTGGTTACGGATATAACATTTCATGAGAAATTTACTAATTTACCGCCTATATCCCAATAAACAATAAGTAAAATAGAGAAGCAGTTTCGCGAGTTTGGTCATGTAAGGCAGATAAAAAAAGCAGTTGCCAATGCACTAAGTGATGAACTCAAATTAGATGTGTTGCTTGAGTTTCAGGAAAATCCACATACATCGAGTAGACAGGCATCCACTACATTCAATGCTAGCCATATATCGATAGTAAACATATTAAAAGAAAATAAATTGCATCCCTATAAGATTATACCTACTCAGGAGCTCATGGAAGACGATTTTGATAGGAGAACTTTTTTTTGTGAGCAAATGATGGACATGTTGGATAACAATATTATCCAATTAGAAGACGTTATGTTTTCTGATGAGTGTACTTTTTTTACTTAACGATCATGCTAATAGCCAAAACTGCCGCTACTGGGCCACGGAAAATCCTTACTGGATGAGAGAAGAACACACTCAATACACTCAAAAGGTTAATGTTTGGGCAGGGATTGTAGGAAACAATATCATTGGTCCCTTTTTCATGGAGGGCAAGTTGAATGACAACAATTATTTGGCACTACTTCAAAATGATGTCATTCCAACGTTGGCAAATTTATATCCTGATCCAGGAAACTCTCAAGTTCCAGCGAATACGATATGGTTTCAGCAGGATGGAGCACCACCACATTACCAACTTAATGCCCGGCAGTACCTCGATACAATATTTCCCAATCGGTGGATAGGGAGGTGAGGATCGATTAAATGGCCAGCGCGATCAGCTTATATTATATTATTAGATTTCTTTTTATGGGGATATGTAAAGAGCCATGTGTACAAAACTAAACCTTTTATTTATATTTTATGTAAGTAAGTCGATGTATGAATTCCAGAAGAAGTAAATTATTGCTGAAAAATTTTGTTAACAGCATATAATAGCTAATTAATTTAAATATTTTATTTTACTATACTGTCTTTGAATTTCAGACTGAACTTAATTATACCCTACCGGATTGGGCACATGATGTTTATCCATATCCATTAAAGAATTTAACATTGGATTACTATGGTATGATCACAGGATCTACAACACTACGACAAATGTGTGGAGGTAAATTACCGCATTATTATTTTGATACATTTTTAAAGAATTTTATTTTTATTTTAAATTTTATAT